>JARHVA010002212.1:1630000-2230000 GCA_037957365.1 Torreya grandis
CATACTATAGTTAGCCTTAGAGGGAGCCCAATAAGGGAAGTCATTGATATGTGTGATATTAAGGATATTGGAGTGAACCTATAATTTATTAGCTAAGAAGAGAGGCTTGGTTATCAACTAGGATAGTTTTTCATCCACTATTCGAAGAACATATTTCCAAATATTAACAAGGGGGGCATGGAAGGCAAAATGGATCCCTAGGAATTTGAACATTTTCCCATTTAGAATCCGTTTATACTTAAATTATTGAATCTAAGGAGGGAATGGGAGGAAATATTGAATGTAACATTAAGTCTTATCCCATTAAATTCTATAATCTAAAGTTGATTAAAAATATCTACTCACTCCATAATTTTTAAAATAAAAGTTTCAGAAAGTGTTAACAATCAGTTATGAAAAAAATGGTCATTCATGAGTTGTTGATATAGATATCCAAGTAGAGGCATGCCTTTTAAAAGGTTATTAGAGGCATAATCATAAGAATGTAACCAAAATATTTATCAACAAGATCAAAAATAGAAGGGGAAATAGGAAAACCTTTTTTGATGAAGTGAAAAAACCCAAATTGAAAAGATTGTTGAACTTTGATGGTAATGCAAGCAAAATCATCCTTAAAGAGCATGTCTAATAAATTGGTGAAGTTTAGTACAAAGCCAAGATCTTGAAGCATGGAAAGAATAAAATATCACCGAATTATTTCATAGGATTTCTCAATGTCTATTTTCACAACCACAATCTATTTGGAGGTGCATGCACATTCCATCCTTTGCAAGACAATACAATTATTATCCAAGATGTATATGCTCTTAATAAAAATTGTTTGTTCAAGCTTGAATATAAAGGGTATAAGGATTATAAGCCTAAGAGAAAGATATTTGGATATATGTTTTTAGAATACATTAAAAAAAGTGATTGGTCTCAAATTAGATATGAACACTATATTGCAAACATTGGGAATGAATTTAATATTTCTTTTGTTAATTTTATGGCCCAAAGAACCATTATGGAAGACTTTCAAGTAGAATTTGTAAAGTTTAGGCCTAATCATGTAACATAATTTTTTGTATAATTCATACAAGGAACCATCTAGGAATTAGGATTCATTGGTCATCTTGAGAAATGCTTCATGCAACTCATCAATTGATCTATAATCAACATGTAAATTCCATTGTATGATTCATGACCATGGATTTAATTTATTTTTGTGTTGTTAAAAAATAGTATGATATTGAAACAACACTTAAATTCTCATGCTTAATGGATTATACATCTCTATGACTACCATATATACACACATTTTATTATGCAATATTACACATGCTCTCATACATTACTAATACATTGCATATTCTGCTTCATACTCCAACCATGTTATTACTAAAACATGTGGCTATTCTAAAATCCACAAAATAGTGGTACACAATGAGTATGTTATTCTTAAACTTCATAAGAGCATGAAAACAATTAATGTTTGTTATTACAAACAATTGCCATGCTTATGTTCATATATTTAACTTATTTATTATGCCTTATGAAGTGTTTGAGATATTAAATTAGTTGTAGGAAATAAAAGTAAGTGACAGTGAATCAAACACATAAGGAAATAAAGGATAAACATAAGTTACATTGGAGAAACCTAATGTGGGAAAAAAATATAAGAGAGAAGCCACACTTTCTCATCTTCAGTATATTTTTTATAGTTTTCAAAGATTACTACCTTCTTGAGGCCTTTAAGGACACTAAAATCAAACAAAAACATCCTACACTTTCAAATCATCTCTACAATATTTTGTGGATCACTTGATTCCTCAACAAACTCAACTACTATCCTCAACCATCTTAGTTGTGTAGTCTCACAATTTAATCTACATCAAGTATTGTCAACTAATTACATTCATAATTTTAATTTTGGGTTAATTATGTTGTCAATATGAGCTACCTAAGACACTATTCTCATTATAACTAATAATTAACTTGTAATACACTTTTCTAATACTCTTTTTTAGTTGGTTAAGTTATTTAACCATTAATAGAGTTCAAGAATAAGTTGTGCCATCATATGTTTACAAAATAAATAGGTTTTGGTGTAGAGGGAAAACACACACACATAGAAGTCACTAAAATTAAATTTTAATTACACATTTGGATTCCTCTCAATATGAGACCCCTATTTTTACAGTGCTTACTTTTAAATACTTTATGCTGTACACACATCTTGTTGAGACGTGCTTTATGTATTATTGAGACATGAGATGCTATTGGTTACTTATGTTTGAGATAAATATTCTATATATTATATGATTATTTTTATTTATTAAAAAAGAATAATATATGATTATATTAGATGAATATTCTATTCATGGTGATGTCAGTTTACTTATGTTGTTTTAGTTGCCATTATGATGCATATTATTTTTATGCTACTAGAGCTATTTTTATTAAGCATAAATTTGATATACATATGATTAGATAATTAGTATGAGTTATTACCATTGAGATGTGTTTCCTTAGATATGTCATGTGCATTTTATGTTGATTGAGATCACTTTTGTTATAACATATGCACCTTTAACTATCTAAGGTAGGGTATTTTATATGTGTAGTGTTATGCAGGTGACAGGGAGGCCTATGAGATAACTAGTACTACACCAAGCATGAACACATCATTTATAGAGTGGTGGTATGTTTACTTGACCCTTATATGATCCAAACCACTCCTTGTATATTTTGTGGACCTAGTTAGAAGTGTAGACTTTCTTAACCCTCCTAGCACTATTTAGTCCCTTGTATAATATTCACACTCATTCTTTTAAACCTTAGGAGTATTATTCACATTTTATTTCATTCTTTAAGTATTTTTTGGAGCCACTTAAGTGGTCTAAGTTGACCCAAAAATCGAATGGAATGGAAGGACCAACTTTAGAGGGTGACATTAACTTGTTCAACACTCTTGTATAGATTGGTTAATACATTATATTGGTTATTTGATATCCATGTTATTATAATTATTTATTTAAAAATATGCATATAAAAGAATTAAATTATAATAGTCATTGGTAAATATCGTGATGATTCTCTACCTCTTGCTTACCCTTCTTATGAATGTCATTGCACTATAATAGTAATGAAATGATTATTTATGTAAAAAAATATAATTGTAAATTTTTGTTAGACATATATTTCTCTATATTTTTGTAGATATATTAAAATAAAAGTTATCTCTTTCCACAAAATTTGAATTTCATTGATTTATGTGA
Source organism: Torreya grandis (assembly GCA_037957365.1). Taxonomy (NCBI): domain Eukaryota; kingdom Viridiplantae; phylum Streptophyta; class Pinopsida; order Cupressales; family Taxaceae; genus Torreya; species Torreya grandis. Next base: position 1,633,258 of record JARHVA010002212.1, read on the forward strand.
AACCAAGAAAGGATAGAAGTATTTGTATAATTTTTATACACATTAAATCATTCAATTTTTTTCAAATATCATTATAATGTAAAATATTTTTAATCAAGGAATTAGTGTAATTTACAGTACAATTTTATGCCTTACATGTGAATTTATATGAATTTTTAAAGTGTCACTACAGAAATCCTTATACTTCCTTTACAATCTGCCCCCACTTCATCTAATTTATTCTCATATAAAATAATGCTTGGGAGGACTTAGATAAAAAATTAGAAAATTATGAGCTCATAACCATTTGTTTCATATTTTTTCATTTTATGGATCTACCGATTTAAATTTTTGAAAATGTCCACTCTATATGTTATCTTCTTGAGCACACAAGCCCTTTTGAAGGGCACTAGCCTATTTTTGTAAGGCAACTACCTTGAGCCCAACAACAGTCCCCATGTAATGTGAGATTAAGCACATAATGGGTTCGACATGCATTCTCATGGCTATAATACCTCATGATTAGGGATAATTGTTTCATGTGAGTGTAATGGTCGTTTAGTTCCTAACATCATAGTTTATAAGCTAAGCAACTAGCTTAGCCACTATCCACTTATGCCGTATCCATATAATTTTGTTAAAAATAATTTCTAAGGTTATAAATTTCCTTTAAAATATTTTTATATTAATTTAAAATCAGACCTTTTACTATATAAATATTTTAAAACTTGTAACAAATTAAACTAGAAACCTAATGCAAACTTGGACATGAGATTGTACAACAATTTTGAGAAACTCAAAGACTAGGGGGTGGGGTGACCCTGTTAGGTTGTGGAGCTAAAAGCTTCACCAAGATGCAAATAGGAGGAGGTTGCTGAGTTGCAGGAAACTAACATCGATCTGATCAACTGATGTCGGTCATCTCCAGTGTTCACAGTAACCAACGTCGGTTATGGGTTGGCAAACATCGATCAGATAGGGAACCGGCGTCGGCAGCTTGTGTGTGCATGCATCTCCAGAATTGGTCTATTTTTGGATGGACAGTTAGTTTGCATGGTAAAGACTAATTTTAGTCTTGGAGATATGGTTCTAATTATTGTAATTAAAAGTCTAATTATTGTTTGCATGGGATCTATATAATAGACTTATGGGATATATTGTAAAGTGTGTTAGATAGAGAGAGAAAGGTTAGCTCCTTCAGAGGGAAGAGAGCAAGGTTAGCTCCTCATAGTGCCACAGTGCCAAGTGTGTATGATTAGGTAGATCTATGGGAGAGCAAGATCTAGTAGAAGATCCATAGGGGTGCTGGTGTGGAGAATCAGAAGGGTTCTTCATGTGTGTATGATCTAGGTTGGTAGGTGTGCAAGGTTGATCTGTGGTGTAGCAAGATCAGGTTAGATCTACATGGTAAGTAAGGTCAATTGATCTGTAGGTGTGTGTGTGTGCGAGATCTAGGTTTGTAGGTGTGCAAAACCAAGTTGATCTATAGGTGGCAGCAAGATCAGGGAGATCAACAACACAACAGGTAGCAAGATTAGGTGAGATCTACTTGGAGTACATGGTGTACTCAGACTTGAAGTACATGGAGTACTTGGTGGACTGGCAGTATTGTTACTGATCAGTGGTACTGGCAGTATTGTTATTGACTGGTTGGAGGTGAACAACAAATTTGTGTTTGAGTTGTTTGTTGTGATCGTAGTTGAGAGAGAGAACTCTTGAAGGAGATTATTGTATGCCTTAGAGGTGTGGGAGCCCTAGAGGTGTGGGAAGAAGAGTGTGGCATCTTATTTATTATAATTCTTTCTGGAAGAGTATTAATACAATTGGGTATTGTCTCTCATATTTTGTGCTATTTTTGTTTTCTAGTTACTTGTTACTTCTGGTTAAATTATGTGTTTAGTTGCTTATACAAGTTAATCAATTGTGCTCCTAATCTTGACAGTGGAATTAGAGCTGTTTGTTATTTTAGATTCCTGACAAAGTGGTATCAAAGCCAGGTTGTAGGGAGTAGGTTTGTGTTTGATTATAGGTCACTCTCAGGGGTTTCTGATTGAGTGGGAGTATAGCAATGGCAGAAGAAAGTACACTAAGAATGGAGAAACTCAAAATCAAGAATGATCACTTACGGAGTTATGGAAAGAAAGAGCAGGTAAAAAAAGATTGCTGGTTGGTAGAAGATCAGCATGAAGAAAATAAATTAGCATGTGTTGCAGGTATTATTACACTGGTTACTCTTGTATGTTCCTTGGATAAAGTAGAATCTTGATTTATAGATTCTGTTGCCTCTTTCCATACAGCCCCAAATAGAGTATTTTTCCATGTTAAGGTCCTTAGAGACTTTGGAAAGATTTATTTTAGGGGTTGGTGAGCCTTGTCAAAGTATTGGCAAAGGGGAAGTGTGGCTGAAATTGCAGACGACCAACACATGGGTGTTGAAGGATGTCATGCAGGTCCCAGTTTTGAAGATGAGGCTAATTTCTTCAAAAAAGTTGGGTGATGAGAGATGCATAGTAACTCTCGCAGTGGATGCACTTGAATTAGCATGTGGTAAGAAAGTAAGTACTCTTTATCTACCTACTTGTATTACTGATTCTTCTTTTGTTGTGAAGATGTGGCTTTATAGGCTTGGTCACATGAGTAAGAAGGAGATGCATGTTCTTAAGAGGAAGTCAGATGTCTTTGACAAACTTAAGAACTGGAAAGCCTTGGTGTTCATGGAGGAGATGATGGAAGAAGATCAACGGAGGGGACTGAATAACTCTGAGTAGGGTAATTTGGATAGGGTTTTGATCCAAGGTGAGCTTGCAGGTAAAAAGTCATCACTCATAGGAAAACACAGTTACCAACGTCAGTCAAGTGGAACCAACGTCAAACATGCAGGCACCAACATCAGTCATGTGCAGACTGAAGAAGTTGGTGGTGTCGGGCAGGTTGACATCGGCGTCAGTCAAGGAATCGACATTGGTGGGAAGGTAGACACCGACATCGGTCATGAAACTGGCATCAACGATTAGGTGGATTTGAAATCGATCGGGTGCAGACCAGGGTCAACCAAGGAATGGATTTTGGGTGAACAACAAGCTGTCAAGGAGTCTCAAATGCCCATGTGGAGGACTAAAAGTGTAAGTAAGCCTCAAATTCATTATTCCCCTTCTTTATACTTGTTGCTCACTGCAGAACAGGTAGGATCTAGGAAACAGTGGGAACATGGCATGAATTCTTTGGAAGAGAACTAAATGGGAGATTTGGTAGAGTTGCTAACTAGAATGAAAGCACTGAGAGATGAATGGATTCCTTGGTTAAAGAAGAGAGAGAATGGATACGTGAGATAGAAGGCCAAGGTATATGGTCTTGAGCAAGTTGTAGGATAGTGGTACAGGTTTGATAGGTGTATGACAAAGCATGGCTTTAGTCAATGTCATTGTAACCATTGTGTTTACTTTACCAGGTTGGATAATGATTGCAACATTATCTTGTTACTGTATGTAGTGGGGTCACACATGCAAGGTTTTGCTGAGATAAAGGTAAAGTTAGTTCAGTGGTATGTCATGAAGAATTTGGGAGTAGTGAAATTCTTTGGCATGAGTTTTTCTAGAGACATGGAAGGTCACAGGTTGATTTTGTCTCTAGATGATTGTGTGGATAAGGTAGTGGCGAGGTTTAAAATGCAGGATGCAAAACTAGTTTGCACACCTATGGATGGATAATTCACAAAATAGGGTCCTAATTAACATGATAAGGTTGAGTACATGTGTATTAGACCTGTTGTTGCCCTAGTAGCGGGTGTTGTCAGCAAGTTTATAGCCAATTCGGGAAAGAATCACTGGAGAGTAGTTTAGTGGGTTCTCAGGTATTTGAGAGGGACCAGCAGCAGGTATAGATGCTATGTAGGGTTAGGGACTTCACTACATGGGTATGTAGATTCAGATGTGGCAGGTTACTTGGATGACATGCGGAGCACCACAGGATGTGTGGTGGTTGGTCTTCAGGATTGATCTTGAAGAAGGATACAAGCCAGGAAACAAATTAGATGATGTAAAGGTATAGCTATAGGTGTAACTATTTATCTCCAAGTGGGAGATTGTTAGGTTGTGGAGCTAAAAGCTTCACCAAGATGCAAATAAGAGGAGGTTGCTGAGTTGAAGGCAATCGATGTTGGTCTGACCAATTGACATCAGTCATCTCTAGTGTTTACAATAACTGACATCGGTTATGGGTCGGCCGACATCAGTCAGACAAGGAACCGATGTTGGCAGCCTGTGTGTGCATGCATCTCCAGAACTAGTCTATTTTTGGACGGATAATTAGTTTGCATGGTAAAGACTAATTTTAGTCTTGGAGCTATAGTTATAATTATTGTAATTAAAAGTCTAATTATTGTTTACATGGGATCTATATAATAGACTCATGGGCTGTATTGTAAAGTGTGTTAGATAGAGAGAGAAAGGTTAGCTCCTTCAGAGGGAAGAGAGCAAGGTTAGCTCCTCATAGTGCCATAGTGCCAAGTGTGTATGATCAGGTAGATTTGTGGGAGAGCAAGATCTGGTAGAAGATCCACAGGGGTGCTAGAGTGGAGAATCAGAAGGGTTCTTCATGTGTGTATGATCTAGGTCGGCCGGTGTGCATGGCCAGGTTGATCTATGGTGTAGTAAGATCAGGTTAGATCTACATGGTAAGTAAGGTCAGTTGATTTGCAGGTGTGTGTGTGTGTGTGAGATCTAGGTTTGTAGGTGTGCAAAACTAGGTTGATCTATAGGTGGCAGCAAGATCAGGGAGATTAGCAACACAACAGGTAGCAAGATCAGGTGAGATCTACTTGGAGTACGTGGTGTACTCAGACTTGAAGTACGTGGAGTACTTGGTGGACTGGTAGTATTGTTACTGACTGGTGGTACTGGCAGTATTGTTACTGACTGGTTGGAGGTGAACAACAACTCAGTGTTTGAGTTGTTTGTTGTGACCGTAGTTGAGAGAGATAACTATTGAAGGAGATTATTGTACGCCCTAGAGGTGTGGGAAGAAGAGTGTGGCATCTTCTTTATTGTAATTCTTTCTAGAAGAGTATTAATACAATTGGGTATTGTCTCTCATATTCTGTGTTGTTTCTGTTTTCTAGTTACTTGTTACTTCTGGTTAAATTCTATGTTTATTTGCTTATACAAGGTAATCAATTGTGCTCCTAATCCTAATAGTGGAATCAGAGCTGTTTGTTGTTCTATATTCCTGACAGACCCAAAAAGGGACCCCCACAATTTTTTCATTTTATTACACAAAACATGATTTTAAAAGCTTGAAACAATGTATTTTTCCATAAATGACCTCATTCTTGAATAAATATGCTTTTTAACCTTTTGGGCTTGTGCATGTTCTAAGAAGCCTTGAAACGAGTTGACCCCAAAATGGACCCTAATTTTTTTGTGCCATATACCATATAAATCAATTTTGAAAACTTGAAACTAAGGTTTTCCAATATTTTCACCTTAAAAATTGATAACAACCATTAATGGATGTGGTGGAACTTGAATCCCTTGGGACCTATTTGGAAATTGTGGGAGATTGAGACCTCCTGAATCCTTTTGTCAAATTGGGTACATAAAAAAAAAACTCCACATCTTTACATTTTGATAGAATTTGAAAATGAAATAAATAGTTTATAATAAAATCTTGGATACTCTATTAATGACAGTGATCTAGGGCTGAGGAAGGAGAGGAGGGATGATGATTGAAAAATCATCCTCCAACACCTCCTCCCTCATTTCAAAAATACAATTTTTTAATACAATGATTGAATTGAATACCTTATGGTCTCTATAAGGATATTTAAGGCATCTTTACCTTTAACCATATTTAATGGTCAACGTTGATTTGATATGAAAATAGAGATGGGTTGTTCCATTCTTAAGGGACTTAAAAGATATATTTTAGACACATTTTTAGGTCCTATGGGGACTAAATGATATTTATTTAAGCATTTTTATTTAAGCAAAGTTTACATTATATAAGACTTTATTTATGACTTAAGTTCAAATTGAGCCATGTGATTGTCTAGAATCACTTGGGACTCTCCTTAAACATCATTGTGAGTTAGGCCATCTCATTTGAGGAAGTGGTTTCTCAAACCCACCTCCATTTAGTTTTGTATCCCTTTTAGTACTTATGGATGTGCATCCAATGAGGAATTATTAGTGAGATGTAGGCTTTTGTGAGAGCCTATGGGTTGATTAGATCAAGTGGGACTTGCATGGTTGCATGACAGTTATGCATCCACTTGTATATTACCTCCATGAGTTATTGGCATGTAGGTTGTTTAGATGCTTGTGTGTCTCATACCATGAAGATGAAAATCTAATGGGTAATGAAATTATGTAGAATGTGTGTTGCAGATTTATCAAAAAAATTAGCCTATTTTTGTGGGTTTCTATCATGTCAATTTTTGGGCATGACACTTAAAAAGTTATGTATATTTAAAAAACATCTCATTTTGAGTTCGTATGCAAAATATATAGCCTCCAGAAGTTGGAAACATTTATAGTGTTACAAAACTTATGATGAAAATAAGTGGTAATTACATAACCACCATGTCTAGTTTGAAACCTTAAATTATAGTTACAAAATGACTATGACAATTTTCCCCTACACAAAGTGGTGATTTCATATGAAGGCAAATAACATGTGAAGTAATAAATACAAAAAAATTATCTTCTTATTTTAAGTATTTTTGGATTGTCATTAGAGCATTCTATGATGTGAGATTGTATAATTATGCATTGATAGGGTCATTGTAAAGCATGGAATGTTTCCTAACAATTCTTCTTCTTGATTTTTGTGTTATTGGAGTTGGAGTGTGAAAGGGAAGTTTGAGTGAGAAAATTACATAACATGTATGAATGTTTGTACATGTTTAAAATGTAAAGAGTATCCATAAAGGCCTTAATAAGGTGATATACTTATGATTTGAGTTTATATAGTGGAAAGATGAGGATATCACTCACTCTTATGGAGTTTTCCTAAGTTGGGTTTCTCCAAGGTAATCTTATGTCTTTTTAAAATTATGATCTTGTGTTATTTTAGTATATTTATTACTCTAATTTCATTGTTGAGATTTATTTCAGTATGAAACACTTACAATTCTATATTATGCACCTTTCCTTACTATTTTAAGCAAATTAATGAGTAAACAACAATCTAATCAATCAAATAATTTTTAAGAATATATAAGATTAGTCAAATTCATGAGTTAAACTATGGAATATATACTAAATAAAAATCAATTCACCACCTTCCTTGAACTGCAACGAGCTCATTTATATAGTTACATAAACCCAACAGATAAGAACCTTAAGATAAATCATCTCTTTATTACTTGCTCTTCATGCACATTGCATTCAAGCAAAACCACCTCTTAAAACAAGAAAAAAATACCACTTAGATACATGATGTTTGTGTAACTACCTTTTTAGTTGTAAAACCACCACATAAGGTTAAAAAAATCCAATGGTTACATAGTTACCACCTGCTTAAATTTCCTATTCATAACACAAAAATATCCTTAACTTCTAGATGTGATAAATTTTACCTACAAACTTGAAACCAAGTTACTTTTTTTTTCAAAATTATATTGATTTTTGAAAGGAATTCAAATATGTAATATAAAACCACTTTGGATGTTTTAACTATGTTGTTTTTACCTCTACATAAAAACTTATCTTTAATAGATCTTAACATGTCACAACTACTTTTTAAGTCTCCTTAATAGCTGATTAACTCAACTAGCTAATTGTGATGGCATAAATGATCCAATTTTGGATCACACATCCTAAATTTAAAGGATTTTGGTCCCAAAAAAATATCTTTAATGAAAATATAATGGTTTACCTTCTATATTTTCAAATGGGTTGCATGTTATTCAATATCTCTTTTGGTGTATATTTTTCCTCTCTTGAGTGTATTGTTCCAACCTGTAACTTAAAAAATTAGGATGGATTAGAGTTCATTAATCCTTAAAGTCTAAATCTTTACTTTCTATTTGCACTCTTGGTACCTAGCCTCATGCTATTAGATATTCATCTTAGCCCCTTTCTATTTTTCCTCTCTTGAGTGTATTGTTCCAACCTGTAACTTAAAAAATTAGGATGGATTAGAGTTCATTAATCCTTAAAGTCTAAATCTTTACTTTCTATTTGCACTCTTGGTACCTTGCCTCATGCTATTAGATATTCATCTTAGCCCCTTTGTTGCAATACACATTATTCTAGACTAGGGTGAATATTTATATTGGGAGATGCTTGCTAAAAGAACTTCCTTGTTGTTCAAATTTTTTTAACAAGTAATTTTTTTTTGGATCTTGTAAGTGACCTACAAAAAATCACCACTTTCAAAAAATTCTCTATTATATTAGGATATATAATTCAATTTTTGCATTAATAAAAAATATAACATACTTGAATTGAAAACATAAATTCATCTAAAAAGTTTCCCCTATCTCGCAACTAAAAGTTCACATAAAAACAAATGCAATATGCATGTTTTGAATGAAGGAACATGGATGTAAAATCACATATCCATAAAACCATCTTATTAAGGATTGCTAATCACCACAGGTACACTTCTCACCTTGTATTAATGACATGATGTCATGTTACTTGTTATCTAATAATGGAATAAATGTTATGGTTCATGACCATGAAACTTATATATACCCATCAATATTATTTTACTAAATTTTATCATACCAAAACTAGTTTTTGAAGACCTACTACAAACTCATTCGATGTGTATACAAAAATTCAAAATGCATGCTAAAAAAATTTCATCACTAAATTAAAATTTAATGGTTTGCATATAAAAACCATCATATGCTTCAACAAATTGCTACAACCATATCCTATGTGTTTAAAACAAATAAAAAATGCATGCTATAATATTGATCCAATAGTTATAACTTAATTATGTATATACAAAACCATCAGATACATGTTAAAATCATTTAGATTATGAAAATATACCTATACTAAATGTTGCATTGATTTTAGTTCTCGTATGCATGTTAAAACAATGATGAGTAGATAAACTCGCTATAATTTATGTAATTAAATAGAGAAAAGTGAAACCAAATTAATTTCACCTATGTGATGTTTTAGTCTTTAATATTTTATTGGAGTGCTCTCTAAAATTAGAGGGCTTATTTCTACCTATCTTGTCATGTTCTATAAGTTCTAATTGAACATGCATATCAACATAAAAATGTGAATTCTTGAAATGATACAACCTCTTTAATGGAATGGGTTGCTCATGCATGTGCTTCCCAAAATGATTGAATGTATTTTCCATAATCACCCTTGATAAGTAAAATGTATCCATACTTGCTCATATAAATGAAGTTAGTTCCCTTATTTAATCTTTCAACAAAGGAAAAAAATTATTTAGAGGTGCTTACATATGGATGTTATCCACCATCTTATCTCTAAAAATATTTTATCCATGAAACCAATAATGAATACTTACAATTACCCACTTGAAATGGTGATGAGGATCTATGGGATTCTCCCTCTTAATGGTTTCCATCTTGGATAGTTATTCAAATGGATGTAAATGACATTATTAACTTTGCAACTATCCTTATAAGGATTGGTCTCTTACAATATTTATATATTTGAAAAGGTGATGGACACTCCTCTATGAGCTGCTTCCTTTTGATGGATTCTTCCTTAGATAGGTTGGCTTTTTCATTTTATACCTTTTGGATTATAAGTATTTTAATCTTTCTTATAGATGCATCTTCCTTCTTGGAATTCCATTTTTAATTATGTAATTGAAGTTTTGTATGATGTTCCCAACATTTTTCATGTAAATTCTCACCCATGTTACAATGTGTTCAATAATTATTTTCCATGTATTTGAAAATATTTCCATCTTCTTTCCATTCTCCTCATATGTATTTGGAGAGTGGTCTTTACAACTTGCATCCATTTTGCTTCTTACACATTGACTGATTCTTTGGCTTGGAGAGTGGTGTAGAAAATATTCCATTTATTTGAAGTAGCTTGGATTGTTAGCGATTGATTAATTTTTCCAATGCATGGCCATATAATGGTCACTCATTCAATAAAATGAAAATGAATATCTATACCAATAATTTTGGTCTACATAGCCTCTCTTTCTATATTTAAATAAAATAATGGAATACTCACTCTTTTCATTCTTTCTTTGGCTTCCCTTAGGATTTATTATGCAAGCTTGGTGAACTGGTAATGATTTAAATCCTCCTTTAGAATATTCATTTCTCTTTGGACATCATTTAAATTATTATTTTATTATTTTTAAATTTTTGTCCCCCTCTTAGATTCAACTTCAATTCACTCACAATCATGAAGTGATGATGTGTTATCTTCTTCTTCATGAAAGCCTTATCCATTCCTTATATAATATAATTCCTAATTGTATTTTATGGAAATAGTGAGGGAAATATTCATGGGTTATTTTTGTGGGTTATTATCTTAGGCTATGTCTTTGCAAGCTTGTCTTTATTAAACTAGTTTTTGAGCATTCTCCTTCTTCTTTGCCACTAATATATTTCAAAATTGAATATTGAGGCATTCTCTCAAATTTTATGGGATTTTCATTTCTTTACATTCTTTAAAATCCATTGATAACAACATATATCCAATTCCATCAGTATGCTTCTCAAAATTACCAATGGACTCATCTAGATCTTGATGGGATAAAAGAACATATATGGTGGAGTGCTTACTTTGTATATCAAAGTCATGGTTTGTGCATCTTTGGTAGAGAAAGGTCTCCTTTACATGGTAAAATTTCCTCTCCTCTTAACTCCTACACCATAATATTGAAAATTTTGCAACATATCTTTCTTTATTTTCAACTCTTATTACAAGTTCTCAATGATGTCCATAGGGAAATCACGATGACTCACCAATCTAGCTTAGAAATCTTGATTTTCATATTTTGAGCATTGTAACATATTTATAAATTATTTTTTCCCATTTATATTTTTTAGTTGATCCCTTTAATCTCAATAAGTATTTTTCTCTTCAAATATTTACCCATAATTAGTCTATGTAATCAAAATACTATAGTTCCTTCTCAATGAAAAAATATAGAAGTAAATACATAAATATGTTAGTAAAAGCTTATAAGGTATAATGAAAATCTATTATGATACAACATGATCCATATTAAACATGTAAATTCCATTATATGATTGTATAAACATGTATTTACTTTATTTCTATGTTGTTTCTAACTACTATGATATTGAAACAACACTAAAATTCTCATACTTGATGATTTATACATCTTTATGAATTCCATATATATGACACATTTAATTATGCAATATTACACATGCTATCAAACATGCTTCATACATTGTATATTATGATTCATACTCCAACCATCATATTACCAATGATCCACATGATGGTTCCCAATACTGGTGTACAGTGGACAAAGCAACACTTAGAGATAATTGATGGATTTTGTATAAACCTAATAATTTTCATCTTTATCACTTTATTTAAGGTTTATATTTTAGGGGTTTGTTGACACATCAATCTCCTTTATTTCACTTCCTAAGGAGTTAACCAAGAATGGGGTGGGATCAACTTGTGGTATTTTGTAAGAGATGTGTGGATATTATTATGGCATACCTTCATTATTATTAGTCTAACTTCCTATGAGTCTCTTTATGTCTTACCTCTTCATCTAATCTTAGACAAGTTTTTATATCCAATCTATATCCTAATGTATAGGCCATGTAGATATAGTTTGTTTCATACCTATCTTTTTGTATACCATATTGGCTTGGCCATTATAGTTATGAATCTATCACTACCTTATTAACTATATTGGATTGACCAATACAGTTATGAGCCCAACATCCCATTTGATTATATTGGATTGGAAAATATCATTGGATTATAATTTAGGGTTATTTTAGGGTTTGTATCCATATATATAGGGGTCATACTTATCATTCCAAACACACACAACACTTATATGTTTTTATTGCATTCAAATTTATGCCCTTAAATAGTAAAATAAGGAGTTAGATGCTAAAATATTGTTCTTGAGGTCAAGTATTTCTCAAGGTATTTGAATCTCAATAGGATAAGTCAAACTAAGGAGGTACACCTAGTCTTTGGAGTCCCAAATTAATGATACCCAGGTCTTAATATCTCTATTTGAGGTCTTAATCCTACAACATCTCTTAGAAAGTGCTACGAAATCCAAGGGGGAGATTGATGTGTGAATGAGTCACCCAAAAATTAAGTATCTCTATCTCTATTATCTTACATTTATGTACTTAGTAGATAGATTTACTTTACTTATTATTATAGTATAATGTATTTTTTTATGCTTGCCTAGTTTATTCTTATACTGAATAAGTTGGTATAGGTATAGGGCTTATAGATTTTCCATTACCACTTTAGGTTGCATATACCACTCATGGTTGACAATTGCCCCATTTACCTTCTTGATTAGTTTAGTGTCTAAAACTATCTTGGATATAGGTTACCCTTGTTTGTCAAATTTTTACATGCGGTTTCCTTATTATATCCTTGCTACACCCCTTTTTACTATTGCTACATCATTGATTTATCTTGGGATCTAGTTATAAATTTTGGTAGAGTTAGATCAAAATATTATTTTATTCAAATAAATATGAAACTGTAATGACATTGCATAAATACAAATAAGATAGTTACAATAACTTCCAAAAAACATATGGGAGCTAAAACCCACAAACCAACTAAAAAAAATACTTAATTGTTATAAGACTCACAACTTTACATTAATTAACTAACAACCTAATAAAGAAACTAAGTGAGTTGTTTTATAAAATAACAAGCTCACTTTTACTAATATATAAAGATGAATTAATAAAATAAATTATTCTAACATTCCCCCTAATTCATCATAGTCTTAAAATTAAAAGAGAGAGAATTTAGGAATGCCTCAAACTTATCACATGTAAGTGCCTTGTTAAACATGTCTACACATTGATTTAGAGAAGGGAAATACTAGAGATGAATATTGTGTTTTTGAACGTGTTCATGTATGAAATGAACATGAAATTCTATGTGATTTTTATGTTAATGAAACATTAGATTATGAACAAGTTTAATAACTCCCAAATTGTTGTAATATAAAACTATTGGCTAAGTATGAGGTACTCCCAATCCTTCAAGTATGAGATGTAGCCATATCACTTTGTAGATATCACCTCATGCAACATGACATTATGATGCAATATAAAAATGAAAAACAAAGTTTTTATTCTTATTCCCCCATGAGATAGGACTAGATCCAAGAAAGAATACAAATATTGAATTGGATTCCTGTCATTAATAGAAACTACATGATTTAAGCATGTGTAACCTGTCAATAAAAACTTATCATTCTCCCTGTATTCTAGGCCATAATCCATTGTTACTCAAATATAACACAATATATGATTAGCTAATTTACAATGGATTAATTTTGGTTCCAACATGAAGTGTGAAAAATAGCTAAAATCATAGCTGATATCTAGCCTAGTGTACGTTAGGTGGATGAGACTCTCAATCGATTGTCAATAGAGAGTGACATCTAATGGTGGAAATTGATTTGTATAAGACATATAAAGTCTTGTATCCATAGGTGTTTCCATTGGTTTTTAATTCATCATATGAAACTTATCAAACATTATCTTGATATACTTCATTTGAGACACAAATAGATGGTGCCCCTTTTACCATACTTATAGACCAAGATGGTAATGTAGTAGCTTGAGATCTATCATGTCGAATGATCATGAGATCACTCTTTAATTAAGACTATTAAATGACTCTATAGCAAGCTCTGTGAGATTAATTGAGACCATATAATGAATTTATAAGTATGTACACCTTATATTATTGATTAAGTGTGACATAAAATTCAGTTTGAGTCATGTATACTTCTTCTTGTAGATCTCTTTAGGAAGGAACTTTTTATGTCCATCTAATTAACATTTCACCCAAATTTGTGTAGCCATAACAAAGATCATTTTGATAGTTTTGATATTTGTTATGGGAGTGAAAGTCTCCTTAATATATGCCATATTTATGAGCATATCCCTTTACTAAAAGTCTTTCCTTGTGTTTGTCTATATTATAATTCAATTTTTATTTGGTTTTAAAGATCCATTTACATCTGATACTCTGCATCCATGGAATCTTTCCAAGGTTTAGAGTCTTGGGATTCATAAACTATTAAGGGTTCAAATGTTTCTACAACTATGCTCATTAGGGCCAAATTTACCTTTACACAAGCCATACTATGAGTTCTTGATCTTGTAGTGGATGTGTTTGGGACTCCATCTAATTTAGCATATTGTATTGTGTTAGTATTCCACTTGGGCATATGTTGAATAGTGAGTGGTGGTGTTTGATGTCCTAGTTGACCATTATAATTTGCATTATCATATGAAAATTTTATAAGTTTGATGCCTATATCAAGTGCTTGTGTGAAAGGTGAAGTGATTTTACCTTTATCATCAAACATTATATCCCTGATGATAATCATCTTGTTAATCTCTATATCAAAGAGCCTATATGCCTTCAACTCTTTATTATATCCCAAACAAATGGAATCTTTGGTTTTATTATCCAATTTATTGCTTTTCTTTTTTGGGACATGCATGCATGCCTTGAAAGCAAAAATGTGAAGATGTAAGAATTTTAGTTTCTTCCCAATCCAAGCTTCTTATGGTGTGATACCATCAAGAACTTTGGTGGGTGACCTGTTCAACACATAGGCCATTATGTGACATGCTTTTTCCCAATATTAATGAGGTAGTTGTGTATTCTAAAACATACTATGGACATATCTATAATGACATTATTATTTTGTTATGCAACCCCATTTTTATGTGGTGTATATGGAGCATTTAATTGGTGATGTATTCCATTCAATATGAGATAGGCTGAGAGTTATTTACTAATGTATTTTCCCTAACCATTTGAGAGGAGGGCCTTAATGTGGTGACTAGTTTCAACTTTAATAATGGCCTTGAATTTTTGAAGGATTGATCCTTATTTTTCAAAAGGTATACCCACATTTTACATGAGTAATCATCAAAAAAGAGATGAAAGTATTTGTATCATATGGTACTAAGACTCATGTGGATACAAATATTAGTGTGTACTAGATCTAATAGACCAAGAACCTGATATTCAATTTTACCAAAAGGAAGTCTTCACTATTTTCTAATTAAACAAATAGAGTAAATATTATAATGGTCATTATGCACCATATCAAATTGGAACATTTTACCAATGCTAGAAGCTTGATCCAAAATTTTGGAGCCTTTAGACTTATTTTTAATGAGACAAAATTTCTAACCATCTTCCTGATCAAAGTCAACCTTTAGGTTGTGATCGAACAATTGGTTTACAATACTGAGTCATAAAAAATACAAAACATCTATATTGTGCATATACTATTGTGCCCTAACACACATGCTTCATTTTAAAAATTTAAAATAGGGACCCATTATTGTAAAACCTTTATGTGGGGAGCTATAAGCCTAAAAATCTATGACTCAATTGCCATGCTTTTGTCATATAGGGTTATTTCTATAGAATCCAACATTGCGCAAGTTTATAATATGAAATTCCAAGCTTAAACTAGTATCTTAAGTCATTTCAAACCTTGGGTTTTCATGAATTTTATTTCAATGTCGATGTTATGATTTATGAGCTAATGGTACTAATATTTATACATTTTAGTTGGTATATTTTGGATCATAGGATTAAAGGTTGAGGATTATTAATCTTATATAATTAGGCCCATACTATTGTATTCGATGCAGTTATGACACATGTTTCTCTATCATCAATTAGAGCTTTAGATGTTTATAAGATTTCTAAGTTTTCCTAAGATTCCATGTTATTAAAATTCTAAGTCTTTCAGTCCTTAGGCTTTGTGAATTCACCATGTGGCATATTATCATTTAAACAAAAATAAAGAAACTTCATCTATTCACTAAAAAAATAATGGTTACACATTCCCATAAGCTAATGCTCCTTAGCATTTAGGGTTCTGAGCAATCAACACTTGGTACATTCTCATTAAAGCAAACCTACGAAAGGGTTAAGAGATTCTTTGGTCTACATTCTAATGGTTCTAAGATGTTATGTTTTTTGGTTACTTGAGATCATTCTATATGTCTCTATTATGGTAATCTATAGCCATGAGAAGGTTGGTGGTTAAAAGGCATACCAATCCAATGGTCCAAGTTCTTGTATTCCAAGATAAGGCCATGTGGCTTGATCATGTTAAATTGCCATTATAGGACCTACCCAACACAGTGAAGAGATTTAAAGGGTTGAGTTAACAAGGACCTAACAAGTAGCATTATCTAATGAAGGGATGGCCAAAACATAAAAGGAAAAAGATCAAAAACATGATAAAGAAGCAAATCGATGAATAACTAATAGATATCTCAAAAGTGATGACTAGACACAAATAATTAATGAATGATTTCCATTTTACAAGTACACCTACCAAAACTGACTATCACTTTCAATTTGAAATGGGTGTTAAAGCAAATGTTCATTATCTACATTTAAGTTACACGAATACATTAAATACTTAGGCCTGCAAATGATATATATGAAATCTATGTTAAGGAAAATTAACTTTGTCCTTACTCTTTTAATCAAATGAGTGCATTTTTTAGCTTCCCCAATACCAAATGAGCTCTAATTTTATTCATCTAGAAAGTTTATAATGAAATCATCAAGACATAAAAAGAATTATAATGACCAAAGGATAATAATGGCATATTCTTTAAAATAGGGTTATTTCACTAAAATTTATCTATTTTAAGTCTAAAGAAAAATAAAGAAGAAGGATAAGGATAAGTGATTAGAATGAACCTAAATTGGTTTACACACCATATCCAGACATTATGAGCACTCCTCTTTGGCTGGGGAGGACTACCTGAAAGTAAGAAAATACTACCACAAAATGATTATTAACAGATACTTGAGTGGGCTGCCAAGCTATGTGCTTGTTCTAGGAAGTGTCAAACTTCCTTAGAGATGATAGTCCACTTTTGAGAGACAAAAGAGTAATAAATAACCAAAAGAGAGGTAAAGACAGAGTAAAAGAGAGATAATGTTATCATTATTCACAACCTGAGTGCATAAAAAAGGAATAGAATATAGGTGGTATGTTCTATTTGTATTTTGGAAGTTATTTAGGTAGGTCTTCGAAGGGTTATGAAATCCATAGTTGCCAATATTAGTTAGGCTACCGAGGTTGATAAGGAAGTGATTGATGTCTATTAGGATACCAAGGTCAATGAGGAAATGTGACTGATATCGATTAGACTATTGATGTCAGTAGGGGCAATAATTACCTAAGAGTTTGTAGAAGGATTTTTGGCTCTAGGAAAGGTTTTGGTTAGGTCTGGAAGGTTGGGGAGAGTTGTGTGTGTGAGAGAGAGAGAGTATTGGATGGATCTGGTTAGAGGCTTGGTGTGTTGGAATAAGGGAAAACAAGTGGGGAAGATTTATAACTCCTTCACGTGGGTTTGGTCAAGAATGTGTAAAGCCATGAATAGTAGATATAAAGTGATCATAAAGTAACTACTTAAAGACTTATAAAATAAGTGATGTACTTAGCTGCAGAGGTGATTGAATGATAAATGTCAGATGGATGGTTCCTATTAGGTACTCCAAACTGATGCCTCAAATAGATAAAATAAGCAGGTCCTGCTGGTTATTGAGAACTTACTTCTTGATTTGGATTGACTTATGTAAGATAATAGTAAACCAAGATGTCAAAAGTTGAATGATGAAAGCCTATATGAAAATAAGAATGAGTTTTCTTGATTTTTGTTGACCTAAACATTAGTTTGGAGTTTGGATTATATAACTAACATTAGTGATCCCACTGACATCAACCATGGGTTGGCTGATGTCAGTGGCATTAGAATAGGTAAAAATACTATCTTTAGCCTATTTTTGATTGATCATCATGCCAAGTGTGGTACATGTTACAAAATAGTAAAAACAAAAGGTTAAAAAGGATGTCATTGGTTAGGAATTCATTTTTGAGGTGAGAATAAGTCTTGGGTAGTTAAAAATAAAGGGAATAAGTCTTGAGTTGACTCATCAAGTGAGAATTAGTCTTAGGATGAGGTGGCCAGGTAAGGTGGCATAAGGGATTTATAATTAACCTAATTAAATATTTTAAATTAATTAAATGTGTGAGGGGTAAAATCATGGGTTAGGGAGGCTAGTTATTGTTATCAAAAAATAGCTTAAGGGGGGTTTTGACATAGGGAGTTACATGTTGGGTGAATATTTTGTCACCAGCTAATTGATGAGCAAAATAGGTCTCTTTAACCATAGCATAAGGAAATTGGTTAGCCTAGTGTGCAAGTTTACCACATCAAAAGGGGACAAATCTCTCCTCTCATCAAAGGGGATTCCCCATAAATATAAGGGGCTATATACTATATATATATGCAAAAAATAACCCTCAAGGGTAGGGAACTACCATCCATCTCTCTTCTTTTAGAGATGATGTTCACAAACAAAGGAGAAATCCTGGTGAAGACACTGAAGGCACTTATCTTCTTTTAGACGTGGTCTTGCAGCAAACAATAAGAGTTCTTTCAGGTAATGAGAAGTAACTAGTAATAGGTGTGCAGTAACCAGTAGAATGAGGTGTAGCACAAAGTCTCCACTTCAACTGCCCAAGAGTGAAATACGAAGGATAATTAGGGCACAAAGTTGTCCCAAGGTCCTTTACATAGAAATAGAAAATAGACAAACACACTAAAGGCAATTGTAGACAACACAAAGTCTTCTCATAGTTGGCTATAGGACACCTTCTTGATTATTTCCACTAGTTCTACTTATTTCATTCAATGGACAAGAACACATTCAAGAAATAGACATAAGAACGATCCCCTAAATGACAAAAGCTATAACATCACAAAGTTTGAGAATAACCTACTTTCTCATTCAAACAAAGAAATATGATCAACAATCTAAGCTCAAAGTCTCAGTAATCGCCTTTCAATTTTGGTAGAGTTTTACTTCTATAACCAAAAAGATCTCCTGGTGAAAAGAAGATATTTACAAGATATAGCAGCCCAAAAGGACTTGGCACTTTTTTCCATGGAACGACCCATGTTTCTTATCACCTTTCCTCCACAAGGGCTGTTTGATCTCCAAATTTGCCTTTCAAAAAAATTACAAGGTTCTTTTGGCTCCCAAGTGCCCTCTGCAAGGGCACTTGTCTTTCAAGCTCTTAGAAGACTCCTTTAAAATGTTCAATTAAAACTACCTAATGTTGAAAATATTGTCATTGATGTCAAAGGTTTAGCATTATTGGTGATAAAGGCCCCATTGCATTTAATGTTGTTGGTAATAAATATATCTTGGCTAATATGA
This sequence comes from Torreya grandis, assembly GCA_037957365.1. Lineage (NCBI taxonomy): Eukaryota > Viridiplantae > Streptophyta > Pinopsida > Cupressales > Taxaceae > Torreya > Torreya grandis. Next base: position 1,652,694 of record JARHVA010002212.1, read on the forward strand.
GTTAATATTTATTTAATATTAATGAATATATTTTTGGTTGCATATGAGACAAAAGAAGGGCCCATGGAGAAGTTGAAGAGCCACAGGATAAAGAAAAAAGAAGGATGGGATGCATTTTCTCATGAAGAGTCATCTTGGGGAATACCAAGAGTCACTAAGTGAAGACAAAAGAGTAAAGGCACAATTTCTCATGAAAGGACACTTTGAGGAATACGAAGAGTCACCAAAGATAAGGACAAAAGTGGGAAGGACGTTTTTGGTCATGAAGGGTCACCGCATGAATTTTCAAAGGCTTGAATATGAAGGCTCATCGAAGATTGGTGCCATTTTTCATGAGGATTGAAGGGTCACAAAGAGGGAAGGCCAAAGGTCATTTAGAAAGCTATAAATAAAGGCTTGAGTAGCCATTTGTAATATGAATGTGAGAGGTTGATTTGATATTGTGATATCTAGCTTAGAAGAGCAATTGTGAGAGATGAATATGATTTGTATTTGTTATATCTAGCTTAGAAGAGCAAAATTGAGAGAGAGGAAAGAGATGTTGTATTGATCTATCATTTGTTGAGATAACAACATTGAGAGATAGGTGTGTGGTATACACAAAGGGGTTGGTGCTCTTGTGAGTTGGTGCTCATGAATTATTGCTGAGTTGGTGCTTGGTAACGGGGTTAGTGCTCCTATGGGTTGGTGCTCATGAATTATTGCTGGGTTGGTGCTTGGCAAAGGGGTTGGTGCTCACAAATAGGTGCTGGGTTGGTGCTCGACAAAGGGGTTTGAAGCTCCTGTGGGTTGGTGCTCATGAATTGTAGTTGAGGTTGGTACTCGACAAAGGGGTATGGTGCTCCTGTGGGTTTGTTCTCACGAATATATTTGAGATTGATTTTCCATGGTTTTTCACACATTGGGTTTCCATGTTATATCTGGTGTCTCTCTCTTGTGTGATGTTTATTGTTTGAATTTTATTGCATATCTTAAATGTTTGATTAAGTGGAATTTGATAAAGGGAAAGTTTTATAAGATATATAATATACTGATTCACCCCCCCTCAGTATATTCTATACTTAACACCTAAGTGTTGAGAACTTGTTTCTTTCTTATAGAGTCCATAGAAATGAACCTGTGAAGTCCATAGAAAAGAGTCTATAGAACCCAGCCTATAGAGTTTGTAGAAACTAGTCTATAGGATTCAGCTTATAGAGTCCAGAGAAACTAAGTCTGCAGAGTCCATAGAACCAAGAAACCAACCTGTAGAGTCTATAGAAATGAACCTACAGAGTCTGTAGAACCCAACCTGTAGAGTTCATAGTTTTCTCTAAATCTCTCAAGCTTTGAAACATTCCATAGAAATGAGCCTATGGAGTTCATAGAAATGAACCTATAGAGTCTGTAGAAATGAGTCTATAGAACCCAACTTGTAGAGTTCATAGTTTTCTCTAATTCTTTCAAGCTTTGAAAGAGTCCGTAGAAATGAAACTGTGGAGTCTGTAGAAATGAACCTGCGGAGTTCGTAGAAATGAGCCTGTAGAGTCCCTTAGCTGAAAAAGTTTGAAAAATAGAGAATTTGAAGGCTCAAAATAATTTTTGAGAAGGGAAGAGAGTATTTTGGTCCTGTAGGACCAAAATACTTCATATGTTGTCCCAAAAAGAAGTGATAGATTTTGGGAACAACAGCTAGCTTCAGTTGGGGAACTTCTTTTAGTTAAAATTGTGAAGTAGCTGAGGGGAGTAGAAACCAAAATCTCCAGTGCCTTTAAGTATGCCATTGGGCTATAGAGTCATGCTAACAAAAAAAAGGCACCAAAAATGAAAATAAAAAGCACAAAATAGAACTAAAGACTATACAAATATACATATGTATAGATGATCTTATATGATACTTCAAGAATTGAAGTGCTTCAGATGCTACCCATTGTGAGGCAGATAAAAGAGCATGCCATCTTGATACTTTAATAGGAAACTATTTTCATCATTGAGCTCATGGATAGTAAACGGGCCTCTCCATAGGGATCAAATTTCCTATGCATTCCCTTTGGTTCTCTTCTCTTGTCCCATAATAGGACTTGGTCTCCAATCTGAAAATCTTGAGTTTTTGCTTTTTAGTTGAAGAGATTCTTCACCAGACTTTGATGTGCAGCAATTCAGTCCACCACCATAGTTTGCTGCTCATCCAACTCAATCAAGCACTTGATCCTTTTGTTAATGGAGCTTTCATATGTCTGATCTTCGACCACCTTTACCAATTTTAGTGCTGACAATTCTAGGGTGATTGGTATCTCTGCATTGAGACCATATAGAAGTTGGAAAGGTGACATAACTATCACCCTCTTGGGTGTAATTTTATCTACCCATAAAGTATCAACCAATGCTTTATGCCATGTTCATTGATTTTCATACACCAACTTCTTGATGATGGTCACCAGGTTCTTGTTGCTTGATTTTGCTTGGCCATTCCTTTGTGGAAAATAATCAAAAGAGTGAGAGAGGGTAATCCCATAGAAAAATAGAACTGAGCGATCTCATGAGAAGAGAAATATGTAGCATTATCTATCACAATCTTGGTTGGGACCCCAAACCTAGAAATGATGTTTCCTTGAGGAAATTACACACCACTTCTAAAGTAGCATTCTTGGTTGGAATTACTTCCACCCATTTGGTAAAGTAACTATGGCTATGAGGACATAATCATGTCCAATGCTTGAAGATGGGTTTACAACACCAATGAAATTGATTCCCCATTGCTAAAATGGCTCTTCTATGACCACTGGCTTAAGAGGTAGAGCAGCTAACTTGGGTCTTTCCATGAACTATTGGCATAGTTCACACCTTCGTACCCATTTGTATGCATCCTAAAATAGAGTAGGCCAGTAATACTTGGCTCACAAAATATTATGGGCAGTCATAGGCACAAAAAAAAATCCTCCACAGGCTAGATTATGAAAAGACCTCAAAATTTGGTTCTACTGCTCTTTATCTACACAGTGAAAGAACAATCCATCAAGGCTCCTCTTTTACATGCCATTATCTCATAAGACAAAATTGGCAGCTTTCAATTTAATAGTCCTCCTTTTTTTATAAGATAGGTGAGCAAGACACTCACCATAAGTAAGGAAATGAGCAATACTTGAATACCACTCATTCATGGTGGAGACAAAGAGGACTGTTGGCATGTCTTCCACTTCTTTTTCTTCATGCCCTACTTCTTCAGGTCTATTGTCAGCAATCAATTGATAGAGGCCCTTTCCCCTCACAAGCTTCATTAGTTTGATAATGAGATCAAACTCCTAGATTTTGGCAATCTAATTGCCCATTTTGGTTCTAAACTCTTACTAAGTTAATATGGATTTAACTATGGTATCAAGAACCAGGGTAGTAACACATGAGTTGAGGATGTAAAAATAGAAATGCTTTACTACCTTAACCACTGCATAAGCATGCTTCTCCATGTTTGAATACTTCAGCTCATGAGCTTTGAGAGAATAACTCATGAAGGATATGGGAGATTCCACACCATCTTCATTTAGTTCAAGTAGAATTACTGAAAGTGTGTGTTTAGAAGCATAACTATACACTGTAAAATCCTTGGTATAATCTAGACAAACTAAAACTGGGGCATGGGCAATGGCTGTCTTGATGTCTCAGAATGCCAATTTGCCTTCTTCAGTCTAGATGAAAGTGGTCTTTCCCTTCATCATGTTTACAATATGGTGAGTCTTTTTAATGAACTTAGGGATGAATCTTCATAAAAAATTCACTTTTCCAAAGAAAGAGTGAACTACAGTCTTACTTGTTGGCAAGGTAAGTTCCTAGATGGATTTGACTCTTTTTGAGTCAATCTTTATGCCTTCTCAAGATATAATGTGTTTGAGAAGCTTCCCTTTTGTCACTCCAAAAATAGACTTCTTGGGATTAAGAGAAATGCCATTCTAACGACAACATTCTAGCACTTGTTACAAATGGCACACATGATCAGGGTGATGCTTGGAAAAGACAGTCAAGTCATCAAGGTATACCATAATGAACTTACCCATTTCATCTTTGAAAGTGAGGTCCATTGCTCTCTAGAAAGTGGCACCAACATTTATTAGGACAAAAGGCATTCGTTGATATGCAATGGTGCCCCAAGGTGTTGTGAAGGTAGTCTTATGCTGGTCTGCTTCACCAACTTTAACTTTATTGTATCCTGAGAAGCTGTCTAGCATTGATAACATCTCTGAACCGGTCACGATCTGAAGAAATTGATCCATGATGGGTAGAGGATAATTATCCTTTAAGGATGACTGATTCAAGTTTATGAAATCCATGCAGAGGTGAATTTCACCATTCTTCTTCCTCATAAGAACTATGTTTGTAATCCATGTGGAATGATGGATTGGAAAAATTATCCTAAAATTTGACATTTTCTATATTTTAGATAGAATAGTACCTGATATCTTCAGATTGTACTACTTGGATTTTAGCTTGTAAAGCACTAAATCATCTTTGAGAGGAATTTTGTGGAAAATTTCATCAGGCATGAGTGACTTCAGATCATCATAAGAGTATGCTAGGACATCCATGTACTGGCTGAGTAGAGTAGTGAACTTGAACTTTTCTTCCTGAGTGCAACACTTCCCAATGTTCACCATCTTGGGATTTTCCTTAGTACCCAAATTTATCTAATCAGACTCTTGAGAGAAGCTTGAATCCATTTGTTGTTATTTGATGAACCTATCATGCTTTTCAAACAACTTCTCAAGGGAAACCAATCCTTTAAGAATTTTATTCCCCTCTAGTTGTAAGAATTTCTCACCTACATTTGAATTTGATTCAGGGGCTGGTTCACTGCCTTCAAAGTGGATCTATTCGAAGTTGCCTTTTTGTTTCAAGAAGGCAATGATTTGGTTGTCACTATTGAACACTTGTTAATGATTGGCATTGTTAGGCACACTTGGTCAAAAGACCAGTTTGATAGTGTACTTTTCTCCTTTAAAATTAAGGTGAGGAACCAAAAGAGTTACTGAAATAACTAAAGCATCAAATCGATCATTGAATTCTTTGGGAACTGTAGAGATGTTGAAAGCATCAAAACTTTCAATTTGATCTCAAACCAAATTGCGGTAGTGGCACAATCTCTCATTTTTGGTTTGGTATAGGTTCCTCCCCTGACAAACCACCAGCTCAGCATCTCTTTTAGCATGAAGGAGCTTGACACCCTTGTCTTAAGTGGCCTTCAATACAAGTATAAGAGATTCATATTCAGTAGTATTATTGGTATTGCTGAACTATAATTTGTATGATGAAGGAAAAATATCTCCTTGAGGAGATATCAACACAATCCTAACTCCTAAATCGGTAGAGGAATAGCTGCCATCAAATTCTAGTATTTATACATCATCAGAAGGTAACCTTACCTTAGATTTTCCTTCATTTAGAGGGGAAGATTCCTTTAGGCTTGCATTGTGCTTTCTTATGTCTTCTTTTATTCTATCTGAACCAATTTTTAGACTGTCATTTTCAAAAGTTACATCAGCTGAAACATGAACATCCTTTGTGGTCAAGAAATAATTACCCATGCTTAAAGACTCAAATGAAATTTGAGCTTTAGGCACTGATGTTTTAGTGACCACATATTTTTCTTCCTTCTCAGGGAGCAATCTATGCATAATACCTTTGACCAGGATCCTTGCTTTAGATAGGTCCCTGCTCAACTTGCCACCAACATCTTTGCAAAAATTTTGCCCAAGAAGAATGTCATATAAAGCTGAGATGTCAGCCACTAAGACTATCATCTTGATCCTCTTGTCCAGGAATGCTTCAAATGCAAATTAGGCATCCTTGATTTATCCTAGTAGTGGAATTTATTTGTTCTCCATGGAGAAACATCTCCTAAATATCTTGGTCGGTGTGAGACCAAGAGATTTTACCACTTTGGCAGGCATGACATTGTCAGATGCACCTGAGTCTATGATGCAATTGTTCAACTGGTGACCATTTATCAACAAAGAGACATAAAATGATTCAATAATTTTAGAAGTAGTAGGAGGAGTAATGACAAGGTTATTCTAGGTGGACGTAGGAGTCACCTTTGAAATAGTTGGTCCGGCAGGGATGGTTTTATTCCTCACACATTCCACTAACTTATCCAACTGCTCAGGGTTGGATTATAGGAGCTCAAATTCAGACATTTGAGTTTTAGTTTTCTTGATATGTTTGACTATGTCAAACATCTGAAATGAATTATAAATAGGGGAAGGGAGTTCATCCTTTTAGTTTTTAGGAGGGGGAGGACTGATCTAAGAGATTGAAGTTAAAGGTGAAGGCATATTTAGAGTACTTACTTTTTTAGCAATCACTTGGTCCTTTGGTTAGAAAGGCAGAGTGGTTCCCCACTTAGCAATTAAAATTACAGGCTAAGATCCTTTTCCTATTTTGTCCTTATTAGCTTGCTGGGCTAACTGATTCTTGGACTAGGTGAAAATAGCATCTGATCCCTCGACTAATTTACCTTCACTTTTGGGTTCATCTTGGTAATTTAAGAAACTAATATTAGAGTCACCAGCTAATTCTTCTTCTCTTTTTGTGAAGAGATTAGTGTCATCTTTAGGGTTCAACTCAAGTTGGAAGGATAAATCTAATTTTGCTTCAAGATATCCAACTGTTGAATTCGTCAGAGGTGCTTCAATGGCCAATTTTCCCTGAGTAGGAGGAAGATGGTTTGGTTGTCCTTGATTTCTAGTAGCATTGCTTTAGTATGCCTAATTAGGGAATGTCCTCCTTGGTATATATCTATATGGAGTAGATGACATCCCTTGCACCATTTTATTTCTTAGAGCAAGCAACTCATTTTCTAACTTTTGCACCATTAGATTAGTGGTGTCTGTGGATGGATATTCAGAAGATAAAGAGGATTTATCTCTGTTAAGATCTCTCCTTATCTTTTCTACCAAGATAAGGTCATCTTCCACCTCAGTAGCCAAATCTTGAGCAGTAGAAAGGTCTATGTGGCTAGCACGTCTTAGTAGAAAACTCACTTCAGGCAGTTGTGAGTTGATGAAGAAACATTTAAGGTTCTCAGCCATTGGTTGAGCAATGGTAGGAATCTGATTCCTTAGCTTGTCAAACTTAGCAATGAAGTCCCTCCTAGGTTCATGAGGTTCTTTCTTCACCTATGTGAGTTGGGCTAGCAAGGCATGTGCATCTTTTATAGGATTGAACATGGCTTCAAACTTAGCTTTGAGGGTGTTTTAGTCAGTTATTGACCGAGCCTGTAGGTGGTAGAACCAATCTGTAATAACACCTTACAATGTTTTCATAAATAGACTGACTACCACATCCTCATATTCTACACCTATCACACTACAGGCTATGCTGAAGGCTGCAATGTGTTCACCAGTGTGAACTCTCCCATCACTAAAGAATTTGGGGAAATTCTTCCTTGAACTATGTGGAAGATCATGTAGAGGTGGAGTTAGATTGAGTGGGCCAAAAGAGTTACCTTAGGGGCCTTGAACCACCATAATTTAATTATGAAAAGGGGGGATAAAAAATATGGGTGGAGTATGTATAGGAAAAGCCTTGCTAATAACAGAAAAAGAAGTTCTACATTGTGTTGGTGACCTGGTATGGGTAGGAAGAACACTCCTAAATCATTGAACTTGAAGTTGTGGAGGAAACAAATCAAAATTTCTTTGCTGTACCAATTCAAAAATAGGGTCAACAACACCTTGGGTTCTCTAGCTTCTTGTATAGCATGGAGTTTCCATATTGTAGAATAAAAATGAAAAAGAACTAGCCTTGTTTTATCTTGAAGCTTGAGGCTTCAAACTGTGCACTCTTTCCCCAACGGAGTCACCAAAAAACTGTTGGGTGAACATTTTGTCACTAGCTAACTGATGAGTAAAATAGGTCTCTTCAACCACATCATAAAGAAATTGGTCAGCCTAGTGTGTAGGTTTACCAAATCAAAAGGTGAAAAATATATCCTCTCATTAAGGGGAGGTTCCCTATAAATATAAGGGGCTATATATATATATATATATATATATATATATATATATATATATATATATATATATATATATATGCAAAAAATAACACTCAGGGGTAGGGAAATATCATCCATCTCTCTTATTTTAGAGATGATGTTTGAAAATAAAGGAAAAATCTTGGTGAAGACACTGAAGGCACTTATCTTCTTTCATAAGTGGTCTTGCAGCAAACAACAAGAGTTCTTTCAGGTAGTGACAAGTAACTGGTAACAGGGGTGCAGTAACCAACAGAATGAGGTGTAGCACAAAGTCTCCACCTCAACTGCCCAAGAGTGAAATATGAAGGATAATGAGGGCACAAAGTCATCCCAAGGTCCTTTACATAGAAACAAAAAATAGACAAACACACTAAAGGCAATTGTAGACAGCACAAAGTCTTCCCACAGTTGGCTTCAGGACACCTTTCTGATTATTTCCATTAGTTTTGCTTATTTCATTTAATGGATAAGAACACATTCAAGAAATAGACATAAGAACCATCCCCTAAATGACACAAGCTATAAAAACACAAAGTCTAAAAGTAACCTACTTTCTCATTCAAACAAAGAAATATGATCAACAATCTGAGTTCAAAGTCTCAGTAATTACCTTTCAATTTTGGCAGAGTTTTGCTTTTATAACCAAAAAGATCTCCTAGTGAAAAGAAGAGATTTACAAGATATAACAGCCCAAAAGGACTTGGCACTTTTTTCCATGGAATGGCCCATGTTGCTTATCACCTACCCTCTACAAGGGCTATTTGATCTCCAAAGTTGCCTTTCAAAAAAGTTACAAAGGTACTTTTGGCTCCCAAGTGCCCTCTGTAAGGGCACTTGTTCTTTGGGCTCTTGGAAGACTCATTTGAAATATTTGATTGAAATTGCCTAAATGTTGAAAACTTGTTTCTTTCCTATAGATTCCATAGAAATGAACCTATGAAGTCTGTAGAACCCAACCTGTAGAGTCTATAGAAACTAGTTTATAGAACTCAACCTACAGAGTTCATAGAAACTAAGTCTATAGAGTCCGTAGAAATGAGTCAGTAGAACCAAAAAACCAACCTGTGAGTCCATAGAAATGAACTTGTAGAGTCTGTATAAATGAGTTCATAGAACCCAGCCTGCAGAGTCTATAGTTTTCTCTAAGTCTCTCGTGCTTTGAAAGAGTCCATAGAAATGAGCCTGCGGAGTCTGTAGAAATGAACTTGCAGAGTCTATAGAAATGAGTCCATAGAACCTAGCCTGCAGAGTCCATAGTTTTCTCTAAGTCTCTCAAGTTTTGAAAGAGTATATAGAAATGAGCCTATGGAGTCTGTAGAAATGAACCTGTGGAGTCCGTAGAAATGAACCTGTAGAGTCCCTTAGCTAAAAAAGTTTGAAAAATGGAGAATTTGAAGGCTCAAAATAAATTTTGAGAAGGGAAGAGAGTATTTTGGGCCTATAGGACCAAAATAGTTCATATGTTGTCCCAAAAATAAGTGACATATTTTGGGAACAACATTGCACACGCGTGTGATGTAATTTTGGTGTCTACATTTTCCCTTTTTTGTCTTGTAATTTACATTGACAAGTTGCAAGATAAAAATAGGAGTTAGATGCTCTAGGTATTAGATGAGGTATCCCCTCTCAAAATGGGAATTGATGAAGGAAAAATTGGAGTTAAGCACTAATTTGATAAAAAGTGAATTGGGTGAGTGGAGGAGAACGGGGTATTATGGCTTGAGCTATAGTTGTCAAAATAAAAATAGGTAAGGTTGAGGAGGACTCAGATAGAAATAACTAAAGTAAAACTTGTAAGTGATAGCTAATAAGGTTAAAATAATCAAAGTTATAGCTCTAATGGTCTATATGTGCCAGGTATCTGAGGTAAGAAGTGCCCCTATGAAACACAAAAAGTTTGCAGGTGACAAGATGAGCTTGGTCACCATCTAAAACACCTAATCTACATGCGTGTGTATAATAGCTAACTATAGTAGAATATCATAAGTGGTCAAGATAAGTAATGAAAGGTTGGTGTAAAAAGGTCAATGATGGAGGAGATATTGTGATTTCCAATAAAATTTGTCATGGGTGGAGATTTAAGTGATCTCCAAGGGTGGTTGTCATGGTTGGGGAGATATATGTGATTTCTAGGATAGTTTTCATGGCTATAGAGATATACGTGATAGACAAATTGCCCCAAACTATGGGTAGAGTCTAAAGAGTTGTGGTGGTTGGTAGAAAATCTAATTCAATGGTGTTGATTTTGGTGATATCATTGATGTCAATAGTAAATAATACCAACATTAGTGGCTTAGGGTAAGCTTACTGATATCAATGGGAAAAAGTGCCAATGTTGGTGGATTAGGTCAAGTATGAAAATGTTGGTGGGTGACCAAACTTGATAAAAAAGGGTTTGGTGGCCCACCAAACTCATTTGTAACATTTGATTAGAGAGAAAAAGAGTTCTGAGTGTGAGTGAGATGGTAGAGCTAAGAGGGGACCCAATGGGAGGTATGCCACCATAAGAGCTAGTTATGCCAACCTAGAGGAGATAGAGAGATGAGGTAAGATCCCCTATGACTTGATTTTGAATGTGACTTGGTTAATTTCCTTCTTGTAGGCTAAATTTAAAGGTCAAGGGAAAAGAAAATGTCAGTAGAGGGGTAGTAAATGGGGTGGGGTAGGTTTAGGTTAAGTTGGGAAGGATTTAGGGTAGGTTTTAAGGTTAAAAGTGAATTCAGGGAGATGGGTTATTCAGCCTTAGGGTTGAACCAGTCATTGATGTCAATGGGGTCCACTAACATTAGTTGACATGGTACTAATGTTGGTAGGTTTCTATCGATATTGACATACAAAATCAACATTGATGCTTGTGAAGAACCCAAAAATAGGAGAAAAGGTCAAGTTAGATCCCTAATTGAATTAGGCAACTATCCTAATGGTTGAGCTAGCTTTAGAAGACCCTATGTTGATTGAGTGTTTCCTACATAGCTCGATTAAGGGCCTCAAACCAATGTAGTTCTCCTAGAGCCCAGGGAAAAATATATAAGGTATGGTTAAATGTGTGTTAGGGGAAATGGGTAAAAAAAGGTAGGTTGAGATAGGTCAGGAGACCTAGGGATTAAAAGATAGGTCATAGAGTTGAGGGTGAGAGATACAAGTTGTGAGGCCTATAGTTGTGATAGGTAGTTAAGCCTAGGATGGAGAGAGAGGTAGTGAAGCTTAAGGTGGAGAGGGGAGAGTAGGTTAGATAGTTAGGTGGGTATATGGCTGGGCTAACCTTAGAATACCTTGTGTAAATTGAGTGCTACCTACATAGCCTAGTGGAGGGTCTTAGACCAATGTAGTTCTCCCAAAGAGAAGGGAAAAAGGTGGTGGTATGTTATATTAAAAATTGTGTGACTTGAGTTGTGTGTGTATGGATGTAGGTGTCAGGAATCTAGAACAACAAACATGCTCTGATCCCACTTGTCAGGATGCGAAACCGGAAACATACAATTGATTACCAAACTTCAAACAACTTAATATGCGGAAATAACCAGATTCACCAAGTAACTAGAATTCAGAATAACACAGCATATGAGAGACAATACACAACTTGTATTAACACTTTATACAGAAAAGAATACAATAGAGAATATGCCACATCTTCTCCACCACCTTACAGAGGTTTCCCACACCTCAAGTGAACAGTAAATCTTCTCCCCAAAGCTCTCCCTCTCACCGGTCACAACACCCAACTCAAATACAGAGTTGGTGTTCACCTCTCATGCTCCACGCATAACACAAGTGCTCCACGCACTCCACAAGCACTCCACGTGCTCCACAAGTACTCAAAGTACTTCAAGTAGATCTCCCATGAACCTGCAATAACCTGCACTTCAACAGACCATACTTATGGAAGGAACTTCCTTGCCTTCCTCTTGTTCTATCCGAGTACACACCTGTACTCCAAGTAGATCCTGCCTGATACTGCTCCCTGTTGTGTTGCTGTCTGTATGACCTTGCACACCTGCAAATCAAACAATGGTTCTATTCACCTGTGAACCTCGACCTTGCATACACATACACCTGCAGATCAACGATCTTACTTACCATGTAGATCTCCTATATAGGCCATGCAACTGTGACCAAGATCCTACACTCCTGAAGAACCCAGCTGGCTCTCCAATCCAGCACCAACAAGCCTGGTACTGTGGCACTAGGAGGAACGCACCATTGCTCTACCTCACACACAGAAGGAGCTTATAATTATGCTCTCTTACTCCCTAGCACACATTTCCAATACAACCATGAGTCTATTATATAGATCTCATCCAAACAATAATTAGACATCTAATTACAATAATTAGATCCGCAGCTCTCAGTCTAAAATTAGATCTCTTCATGCAAACACTTGGTTCATTAGCTAACTGTCCGTAGATAGCTCGCAGTCGAACTACACAGGTGACCGACGCCGGTCCCTGTCCACCTGGGGGTCGCCGACACCGGCCGATCTCTGACCGACGCCGGTTGTCTTTCCTGCCCTTTCCTGCCGACGTCGGTTGGCCTGACCGATGCCGGTGTCTCTGGCACTCAGCAACTCTCCTGCAACCTCAGCTCTGTATCTGCATCAGTGAAGCTTTTAGCTCCACAATCCTAACAATCTCCCACTTGGAGATAAACAGCTGCACTGTACCTGTACCTGTACTCCGTCTAATCTGTTTCCTGGTTTGTATCCCTCTTCAAGCTCCCACCTGAAGACAACACACCACACAACCTGTGATGTACCACCTGTCATCCGAGTACCTTGCCACATCCGAACCTACAACACCTGTAGTGAAGTCCTGACCCTGCATAGCAACACCTGCTGCTGGTCCCTCTCAGAAAACTTGAGAATCCACTTCCCCGAATTGGCTCCTAACTCTGACAGCTCCCACTGCATGGGAATATTCAGGTCTATACCAGACCTCATGTGATTTCAGACACTGTACCTGTCCAGCCCTTAGTGTGCTCCGGTTCTGTATCCCGAACCTCGCCAACACCTGATTCACATCAGCTCCCACTCGAGACAAAATCAACCAATGATCTCCATGCCTCCCATGTCAAAGAATTCCGCTGCTCCAAACTCCTCATGACATGCCACTGAACTAACCTTACCCTTAGCTCAGCAAAACCCTGTATGTACACCCCTGCTAGCTAGCATACTATCCACATACAGCAATAGAATGATGTCATGACTCATCATCCCCCTGGTAAGACAAAACCACAGTAGTTACCCTGACATTGACTGAAGCCATGCTTCGTCCTCCACCTGTCAAAACCTGTACCACTGTCCTGCAGCTCCACAAGACCATATACTTGATCTTCCGTCTCACGTATCCGTTCTCTCTATTCTTCTACTAAGGTATCCATTCGTCTCTGTGCTTTCATACCTGCTGGCAAACCTACCAAGACACCCGTCTGGTTCTGCATCATATCCCTGCCAAGCTCACCCCTGTTTCCTGGATCCTTCCTGCTATACAATCAGCAACAAGTATGAAGAAGAGGAACAACGAATTTGAGGGCCTACTTACGCCTTCAGTCCTCCGTATGGGTGTTTGAGACTCCTTGACAGCTTGCTGTCCACCCAAAATTCGTTACAGTGACCGACCTCGGTCACTCCACAGTCTGCATCTGACCGACGTCGGTTCCATGCGTCTATACCTGACTACCAACCTGCCTGCGCTGGTGTCCCTGCTGCCGACGTCGGTCCTCCTGACCGACATCGGTCTTACATACTGCCGACGTCGGTCCCATGACCGACGTCGGTCTTACCCTGCCCGACATCGCCGGCTTTGGTCTGCACATGACCGACATCGGCACCTGTCTGTTCGACGCCGGTTCCTCCTGACCGACATCGGTGTCTGTGTTCGCCTGTGAGTGATGACTTTTTATCCGTGAGCTCCTTTGGATCAAAACCCATGTCCAAACTGCCCTGCTCAGATGTATCCAGCCTCATCCACTGAACTCTGTCCGCCATCTCCTCCAAGAACACCAAGGCTTTCCAGTTCTTAAGCCTGTCAAATATATCTGTCTTCCGCTTAAGAACATGCATCTCCTTCCTACTCATGTGACCAAGCCTACGAAGCCACGTCTCCGCAACAGAAGAAGAATCAGTAATATAAACAAGTAGATAAAGTATACCTGTTTTCTTACCACCAGCTAATTCAAGTGCTACCGCTGTGAGAGTTCTTGTGCATCTCTCATCACCCAATCTTTCTGAAGAAATTAGCCAAATCTCCAAATCTGGGACCTGCATGACCTTCATCAACACCTGTGTGTTGGCCGCCTGCAATTTCAGCTTCACTTCCCCTTTGCCAATTCTTTGGCAAGGCTTACCAGCTCCTCTATCTGGGGCTGCATGGAAAGAGGCAACCGAATCTTTTGTCCAAGATTCAACTTTATCCAAGAAACCTGCAAACACATCCTGTGCAATAACACCTGCAACATCTGTATCTTCAGTTTCTTCATGCTGATCTGTTACCAACCAACAATCTTCTTTTACCTGCTCTTTCTTTCCATCAGACCGTGAGTAATCGTCTGTGCTTTTCAACTCCTCCATTCTTAGCTTACTTTGATCTGCCGTTGCTCTACTCCCACTCAATCAGAAAACCCTGAGAGTGCCCTGTAATCAAAACACAACCTGCTTCCTGCAACCTTAGCTCTGATACCACTTGTTGGTATCGAGCTAAGAACCTACAACCAAGGCTCTGATACCACTTGTCAGGAATCTAGAACAACAAACATGCTCTGATCCCACTTGTCAGGATGCGAAACCGGAAACATACAATTGATTACCAAACTTCAAACAACTTAATATGCGGAAATAACCAGATTCACCAAGTAACTAGAATTCAGAATAACACAGCATATGAGAGACAATACACAACTTGTATTAACACTTTATACAGAAAAGAATACAATAGAGAATATGCCACATCTTCTCCACCACCTTACAGAGGTTTCCCACACCTCAAGTGAACAGTAAATCTTCTCCCCAAAGCTCTCCCTCTCACCGGTCACAACACCCAACTCAAATACAGAGTTGGTGTTCACCTCTCATGCTCCACGCATAACACAAGTGCTCCACGCACTCCACAAGCACTCCACGTGCTCCACAAGTACTCAAAGTACTTCAAGTAGATCTCCCATGAACCTGTAATAACCTGCACTTCAACAGACCATACTTATGGAAGGAACTTCCTTGCCTTCCTCTTGTTCTATCCGAGTACACACCTGTACTCCAAGTAGATCCTGCCTGATACTGCTCCCTGTTGTGTTGCTGTCTGTATGACCTTGCACACCTGCAAATCAAACAATGGTTCTATTCACCTGTGAACCTCGACCTTGCATACACATACACCTGCAGATCAACGATCTTACTTACCATGTAGATCTCCTATATAGGCCATGCAACTGTGACCAAGATCCTACACTCCTGAAGAACCCAGCTGGCTCTCCAATCCAGCACCAACAAGCCTGGTACTGTGGCACTAGGAGGAACGCACCATTGCTCTACCTCACACACAGAAGGAGCTTATAATTATGCTCTCTTACTCCCTAGCACACATTTCCAATACAACCATGAGTCTATTATATAGATCTCATCCAAACAATAATTAGACATCTAATTACAATAATTAGATTCGCAGCTCTCAGTCTAAAATTAGATCTCTTCATGCAAACACTTGGTTCGTTAGCTAACTGTCCGTAGATAGCTCGCAGTCGAACTACACAGGCGACCGACGCCGGTCCCTGTCCGCCTGGGGGTCGCCGACACCGGTCGATCTCTGACCGACGCCGGTTGTCTTTCCTGCCCTTTCCTGCCGACGTCGGTTGGCCTGACCGATGCCGGTGTCTCTGGCACTCAGCAACTCTCCTGCAACCTCAGCTCTGTATCTGCATCAGTGAAGCTTTTAGCTCCACAATCCTAACAATCTCCCACTTGGAGATAAACAGCTGCACTATACCTGTACCTGTACTCCGTCTAATCTGTTTCCTGGTTTGTATCCCTCTTCAAGCTCCCACCTGAAGACAACACACCACACAACCTGTGATGTACCACCTGTCATCCGAGTACCTTGCCACATCCGAACCTACAACACCTGTAGTGAAGTCCTGACCCTGCATAGCAACACCTGCTGCTGGTCCCTCTCAGAAAACCTGAGAATCCACTTCCCCGAATTGGCTCCTAACTCTGACAGCTCCCACTGCATGGGAATATTCAGGTCTATACCAGACCTTATGTGATTTCGGACACTGTACCTGTCCAGCCCTTAGTGTGCTCCGGTTCTGTATCCCGAACCTCGCCAACACCTGATTCACATCAGCTCCCACTCGAGACAAAATCAACCAGTGATCTCCATGCCTCCCATGTCAAAGAATTCCGCTGCTCCAAACTCCTCATGACATGCCACTGAACTAACCTTACCCTTAGCTCAGCAAAACCCTGTATGTACACCCCTGCTAGCTAGCATACTATCCACATACAGCAACAGAATGATGTCATGACTCATCATCCCCCTGGTAAGACAAAACCACAGTAGTTACCCTGACATTGACTGAAGCCATGCTTCGTCCTCCACCTGTCAAAACCTGTACCACTGTCCTGCAGCTCCACAAGACCATAT
Source organism: Torreya grandis (assembly GCA_037957365.1). Classification (NCBI taxonomy): domain Eukaryota; kingdom Viridiplantae; phylum Streptophyta; class Pinopsida; order Cupressales; family Taxaceae; genus Torreya; species Torreya grandis. The sequence goes on from JARHVA010002212.1 coordinate 1,669,332, forward strand.
ACTTGATCTTCCGTCTCACGTATCCGTTCTCTCTATTCTTCTACTAAGGTATCCATTTGTCTATGTGCTTTCATACCTGCTGGCAAACCTACCAAGACACCCGTCTGGTTCTGCATCATATCCCTGCCAAGCTCACCCCTGTTTCCTGGATCCTTCCTGCTATACAATCAGCAACAAGTATGAAGAAGAGGAACAACGAATTTGAGGGCCTACTTACGCCTTCAGTCCTCCGTATGGGTGTTTGAGACTCCTTGACAGCTTGTTGTCCACCCAAAATTCGTTACAGTGACCGACCTCGGTCACTCCACAGTCTGCATCCGACCGACGTCGGTTCCATGCGTCTGTACCTGACTACCAACCTGCCTGCGCTGGTGTCCCTGCTGCCGACGTCGGTCCTCCTGACCGACATCGATCTTACATACTGCCGACGTCGGTCCCATGACCGACGTCGGTCTTACCCTGCCCGACATCGCCGGCTTCGGTCTGCACATGACCGACATCGGCACCTGTCTGTTCGACGCCGGTTCCTCCTGACCGACATCGGTGTCTGTGTTCGCCTGTGAGTGATGACTTTTTATCCGCGAGCTCCTTTGGATCAAAACCCATGTCCAAACTGCCCTGCTCAGATGTATCCAGCCTCATCCACTGAACTCTGTCCGCCATCTCCTCCAAGAACACCAAGGCTTTCCAGTTCTTAAGCCTGTCAAATATATCTGTCTTCTGCTTAAGAACATGCATCTCCTTCCTGCTCATGTGACCAAGCCTATGAAGCCACGTCTTCGCAACAGAAGAAGAATCAGTAATATAAACAAGTAGATAAAGTATACCTGTTTTCTTACCACCAGCTAATTCAAGTGCTACCGCTGTGAGAGTTCTTGTGCATCTCTCATCACCCAATCTTTCTGAAGAAATTAGCCAAATCTCCAAATCTGGGACCTGCATGACCTTCATCAACACCTGTGTGTTGGTCGCCTGCAATTTCAGCTTCACTTCCCCTTTGCCAATTCTTTGGCAAGGCTTACCAGCTCCTCTATCTGGGGCTGCATGGAAAGAGGCAACCGAATCTTTTGTCCAAGATTCAACTTTATCCAAGAAACCTGCAAACACATCCTGTGCAATAACACCTGCAACATCTGTATCTTCAGTTTCTTCATGCTGATCTGTTACCAACCAACAATCTTCTTTTACCTGCTCTTTCTTTCCATCAGACCGTGAGTAATCGTCTGTGCTTTTCAACTCCTCCATTCTTAGCTTACTTTGATCTGCCGTTGCTCTACTCCCACTCAATCAGAAAACCCTGAGAGTGCCCTGTAATCAAAACACAACCTGCTTCCTGCAACCTTAGCTCTGATACCACTTGTTGGTATCGAGCTAAGAACCTACAACCAAGGCTCTGATACCACTTGTCAGGAATCTAGAACAACAAACATGCTCTGATCCCACTTGTCAGGATGCGAAACCGGAAACATACAATTGATTACCAAACTTCAAACAACTTAATATGCGGAAATAACCAGATTCACCAAGTAACTAGAATTCAGAATAACACAGCATATGAGAGACAATACACAACTTGTATTAACACTTTATACAGAAAAGAATACAATAGAGAATATGCCACATCTTCTCCACCACCTTACAGAGGTTTCCCACACCTCAAGTGAACAGTAAATCTTCTCCCCAAAGCTCTCCCTCTCACCGGTCACAACACCCAACTCAAATACAGAGTTGGTGTTCACCTCTCATGCTCCACGCATAACACAAGTGCTCCACGCACTCCACAAGCACTCCACGTGCTCCACAAGTACTCAAAGTACTTCAAGTAGATCTCCCATGAACCTGCAATAACCTGCACTTCAACAGACCATACTTATGGAAGGAACTTCCTTGCCTTCCTCTTGTTCTATCCGAGTACACACCTGTACTCCAAGTAGATCCTGCCTGATACTGCTCCCTGTTGTGTTGCTGTCTGTATGACCTTGCACACCTGCAAATCAAACAATGGTTCTATTCACCTGTGAACCTCGACCTTGCATACACATACACCTGCAGATCAATGATCTTACTTACCATGTAGATCTCCTATATAGGCCATGCAACTGTGACCAAGATCCTACACTCCTGAAGAACCCAGCTGGCTCTCCAATCCAGCACCAACAAGCCTGGTACTGTGGCACTAGGAGGAACGCACCATTGCTCTACCTCACACACAGAAGGAGCTTATAATTATGCTCTCTTACTCCCTAGCACACATTTCCAATACAACCATGAGTCTATTATATAGATCTCATCCAAACAATAATTAGACATCTAATTACAATAATTAGATCCGCAGCTCTCAGTCTAAAATTAGATCTCTTCATGCAAACACTTGGTTCGTTAGCTAACTGTCCGTAGATAGCTCGCAGTCGAACTACACAGGCGACCGATGCCGGTCCCTGTCCGCCTGGGGGTCGCCGACGCCGGCCGATCTCTGACCGACGCCGGTTGTCTTTCCTGCCCTTTCCTGCCGACGTCGGTTGGCCTGACCGACGCCGGTGTCTCTGGCACTCAGCAACTCTCCTGCAACCTCAGCTCTGTATCTGCATCAGTGAAGCTTTTAGCTCCACAATCCTAACAGTAGGCTAGGATGGAGTTGACGCTATGAGATCATCTAGTGATGTTATTGACACATATGAGGAGTGATGTCACCCCAGATGAGTGGGAGCACATAGAAGCTATAGGTTTAGGGGGAGTGTGATGATATTACATATTCACATGAAATGTGAGCCTAATGATAGCATTGATTAAGAGGTGAGATCATACCACTAACACCTTCCATCTACCGATTGGAGAGTTGATAATGACCCAAGAAGATGTATATAGGATTTTATGGTTGCCACTTTAGGGTGAGGAGCTCTTCTCATGCTTAAGAGAAGAACATGATATGCACATGGTGGTATTATTTGGAGAGCATGTTAGTGAGGTGACCTATCACTTAATAAGCTTTGCCTATGAGCCATTATAATTGCTGATGAGGAGTAACATCGACTGAGCATCTTGATGATGATTTTAGGGATTACTGTGTACATATTACTAGATGTAGATGGTGGGAGATTTTTAATTATATTGATAGGTGTTTTGGCACAGATGGTTGAGTAGTAGATTATTTTTGCTTGGGACGAGTTTTTTTGGCACAGTTATACAGAGAGTTATGGGGGTTGAGACTACAATGGTGATATAGTTTGTGTGTCGAGCACTTACTCCACTATTGGGCATATGAGCATATCATGGTGCCATGACCATTGGGCTTACCTATCATGATTATAACTAGTTTTAGGGTTGGTTTTAGATGGTGGAGAGATGACATGGCACAGACCTAAGTAGATGGCATAGTGCATGATATTGCTTATTATAGGTGCATGATAAAGGGATTGATCCTTGTAGATGTTGTGTGGAGATCCTACTTGACATACCCTAAATTTAAAGGATAGGTAGAGCATCTAGTTGGCTTACAGATCTCACTATGGGTTAGATGGAGATGAGCTAATGAGCTAGAGATGATACCCATGACATGGGTCAAGAGGTAGTTTGGCCTACTATAGTATGTACCACCTACCTTCCCTTGATATAGGAGGGATGATATAGAGGTACCCCTACCCTTGCCTTAGAAGATAGATGGGCCAAATTTCAAGGAGCTACCAATAGTGCTGGGTGTAATAGATCTAGGGTGCACAGTGGCATATATGGCTTAGTGGATAGGTTCACATCTTGTAGTGGAGATCAGGAGGCCACCACCATATTTATAGGGGTTGATGAGGGAGCGAGATACAATTATATAGGCATAGGATGTAGTGATATAGGGATAGGATGTAGTAGTGCAGGCTCAAGATGTGGTAGTGCATGATCAAGATGCAATCCAAAAACCTGTATTGGTGTTATAGGGATAGGTGGTGACATTACAAGGCTAGGTTGGGGAATTACAAGGCTAGGTTAAGATATTACAAGGTCAAGTTACTACACTGATAGTAGAGAGGGATAGTGTGAGAGTAGTCGGTCAGGCTACTCCTCCACCACAAGGACCAATATAGGATAGGCCTCTAGTAGGTATGATGGGACTACCATAGACTATATCTCTAGTAAGGTATACTATTACCCTTGATGAGATTATTTATTATGAGAGGGCCATCAAGGAGTTCCTATAGATTCAAAGGTATTTTGAGTTTAGAGAGTAGGATAGATTAGTGACATGTGCCATAGTTTCTAACTCATGTAGATGCAGATGGGTGGAGAGTGGTGATGACATTGCTTCTTCATGACCATGTGGAGAACCTTGAGGACTATGAGTTCCATAGTTTGTTTTTGTTATATATGTTATATTCACACTGGCTTGTGAGCTGAAGATGAGAGATGTATATTTTAAGACAGAGATGATATTGTGATGATGTACATTTATGTTGGGTGTGTGTGTGTGTGTGTATATATGTGAGATGTATATTTATTGTGATTTTGAGATGCATTTATTGTGATTGTGATGATGTTGATGTAGATGATTATTTAATGTTATGTTAATTTGATGTTAATGTTAAACATGTTAATTGAGCTAGACTAGCTTTTCCCATATGTGTGATGGTATATGCATGGTTGGTTTATTAGGTTCATCTTAGAATTTTTCCATATTTTTGATGGTGTATACTTAAAATGAATAGGTTGGTTATGTTATTTTATTTCAGCATTTTTCTATATTTATGATGGTGTATGCTTAAAATAAATGGAGTAGGCTTGATAGTGTTTGTATGACATTTTCATCTTAGAAGAGAGATCGACATGTGATTTAGATGGGAAAATAAAGAGGAAAAATGCTCATGTATTAGCAAAGACCATAATCATAATAGAAATAGGCTCAATAATATGAGCCTCTTCATGTCTTACATCATTGGACCATTTTGTGTGTTAAAAAAGCATCGTGTTCACCTTGTGTTAAGTGAGTTCAAAGTCCCTTGAAAGAGTATGAGGGAAAAGGGTAAAATGAGTGAAAGTGTTTGGTTAACGTAACCTTCAAAGTGGGGATGATATTCCCCTACTGTGGGGAACTCAAAAAATACTATAGGTAAGTCCATGACTTAAAGCTTTTTTTTTGGGTGTAAGTTGGTCAATGTGGGAAGCCTACAATGAGATTTTGTATGTGTTGAGGTCATATGAAGCTAATCAATATAAGAATCTTTTTATATGTATTTCCCTTTGAGAACAAATCTTGGCCTAGCCATTCTTCAAGGGAGTGGTCTAAGCATTTGTTTTGTAGTTTAAATAGTAGCAATATATTGATAGTAGCAAAGAGAAGTTACATAATTGTCCTTCAAGGGAGAAGTTTACATTGAGAATCATGACCTAAGAGATTATAACTTGTCACATATCCCATTTGTTTTGTTTTTGTTTTTTGCTTTTAGTCATGGACAAGTCTATAGAGGCTTAGGATTTTACACTTTAAGGGAAAAACCATAGCACTTCACAAGTTAACTAAGTATGTACGAGTAAGGGTTAAGGGAGATGAATGTAATAGGGGTGCTTAAAGAATGAGCTCAAATGAAACACAAGGTGCAACAACACTTGGTTAACAAAATATTGGTTAGAGCTGTAAGGTATTTAAAGGCTCAGGTTTTGGCCTTCCTTCAAGAGAATACAAATGATAATTTCTTGAGCTGTACTTGTGAGTTATGATGTAGGGTCCAAGCCAATTAGGAGTAAACTTACCTTATTTGCTTTTCTCCATGTTCATCACATGTTGATTTTATTTTAAGATGAGATCTCCAATATTTAAATCTTTCTCTTTGAGGTTTTTTTGGTAAGCACATTTGATATGCTCATAATATATTTTGAGGTGGTTAAGGGCTATGAGATGATGCTCATCAAGTAATCTGATTTGAGCCAAAAGTTCTTGGTAAAAGTCATCATTATTAAGTATATCTTTTAAATAAATGCAAAGAGAAGGAATCTACACCTCAAGAGGCAAAACAACTTCCATCCCATATACCAAATAAAAATGTGTAACACCTGTAGGGGTTTGAATGCTAGTGTGGTAAGCCCATAAAGTAAAGGGAATGTGTGTGTGCCAATCCCTGCCTGTATTGTTGACTACATTCATGAGAATTTTAGTCAATGTTTTTTTAAAAGCTTCTACCTGTCCATTTTCTTGTAGATAGTATGGTGATGAAAAGCTTAATTTGATTTCAAATGTATCACAAATACTTTGGATAGTCTTGTTTTTCAAAGATTTGCCATTATATGTTATAATTTTTTGGGGGACACCAAAATGGTAGATAATGTGATAGTTGATAAACTCAACAATTTTGTTAGCTTTAGTGGAGATGAGAGGAATAACCTTGACCCACTTGGTGAAGTATTAAATGGAAGTAATGATAGAATGATGATGGATGGATGAACAGGGGTTAATCTCCCTGATTAAATCCAAGCCCCATTGGGAGAAGGGCCAAAACTCTTTGGTGACTTGTAAGACATGACTCAGAATGTGAAGGATGTTAGCATGTTGTTGACATTTTATGTAATGTCAAACATAATCAACATAGTCTTGATGGAGTGTTGGCTAATAATAGCTGAGTTGAAGGATATGCTTGGTAACTACATGACCATTGAAATGTACACCACAAATCCTGTCATGGACTTTTTTAATAGTGAAGGGAGTCTCAGTACTAGTGAGGCATCTAAGGAGGAGACCATCAAAACCTCACTTGTAGAGAATTCCCCCTAGTATAGTGTAATGAGTGGCATGTTTTATAAGGGCACATCTCCCATTATTAGAGAGATCAAAAGGGGTAATAAAAAAGGAAAGATAATTTGTGAATTGCTTATACCATAAGTCATGTGGGTTAGATGTTACATTTCTAATAAAGAAGATGTTAGTTGATACATAGGAGGGTAATGTTAAGTGATGCATGATGACATAGATTTTCAAGGAAGATGATGAAGAGGGTATTTGTGAATAAAGTGAAGCCATTATGTCAGTAAACTTATTTGTATATCGAGGAACAATTTGTAAGAGATAAGAGTTAAATGATCCCAATAACGTATCTACATGATGTTTATACCATTGAAATTTTTTGTTTTTACATAGGTAGGAACCATTAACTTGATTAGCCACTAGCTGAGAATCATCAAAAATGGTTATGGATTTGATACCCAAGAAGAGAGCCATTTGAAGCCCTAATATGAAAGTCTCATATTCAACCATATTATTAGTACATTCAAAATCTAGTTTAAATGACAAAGGCATAGGCTCACCATCTAGAGGAATAAGAATGACCCCCACACCCCCATCGTGTTGACATTTAGACCCATCAAAGAACATCATTGTTTGATAGGAAGTGTCATTGGTGGAGAGCATTGTAATAGATTTATTAGGGAATTTGAGGTTTAAAGGTTGGTTGTCAAGTAAAGGGGTGGCAGCCAATTGATCAGTGATTGTTTGCCCTTTGATAGAATTTTTTTGAATAAATTCTACATCAAATTTAGTAAGGAACATGAGTCACCAAGCTACACATTGGTTATGTTATGGCTTGGAATGCATGTATTTGAGAGGATCAGTATGGGTGACCTTGTAGGTTTTGTGATTTAGAAGATAATGGTAGAGCTTGGAGGCTGAAAAGACCAACGTGAGGCAAAGTTTTTTGGTATGGGTATATTGAGTCTCATCATTAATAAGTGTACGACTTATGTAGTAGACCACATGTTCTCAATGGTGATCATCTTGATGTGTAATCATAGAACCTAGAGAATGGTTTGTTGTAGAGATATAAAGGTAGAAAGGATAATTTTCCTTAGGTGGAATAAGAATTGATGGGAAAAGGAGATATTATTTGAGTACACCAAAATCTTCTTGGAAATTAGTGTTACAATGGAAGGAGATATCCTTTTTGAGGAGATGGTGAAAGGGTTGGGAATGATCTGATAAATGGGAGATGAAGTGGCAAATTGACTAAAGTTTTCCTTACAGGATATAGAGTTGTTTGATATTAGTAGGTGGAAGCATCTCTAGTATTGATCTAACCTTAGTAGGGTCAGCTTCAATACCATAGAGAGAAATGATAAAGCCTAAGAGCTTATCGAAAAGAACACCAAAGACACATTTCTTTGGGTTTAGTTAAACATTATATTAGAGGAGATGAGAAAATATGATTTTGAGAATTGCTAAGTGATCTTGGTGAAGTTTAGACTTGTCGAGTAAGTCATCCATGTAATATTCCATAATTTTTTGTGGGAGATCATGGAAGATGTAAGTCATAATGCATTGATAGGTGGCATCAGCATTCTTCAAACCAAAAGGCATGACTCAATAATAGAAATTTCCCCATGGGGTAATAAAGGTTGTCTTATGTTGATCCTTAGGAGAAACCAAGATTTGATTATATCTAGAGAACCCATCCATAAGTGATAGCATCTCATGGTTGGTTATTAGATCAACAAGTTGGTCAATACTTGGCAATGGGAAGTTATCTTTTAGACAAGTGAGGTTTAAGTCATGGTAGTCACTGCAAATGTAGATTCCTTTGATCACTTTTTTGATAAGAGAAATATTGGAAATCCATTGCAGGTAGTCGATGGGCTGGATAAAGTTAATAGAAAGGAGGTGTTGAAGCTCTTCTTTGACAAGGAGAGAAATATGAGGATGCATCTTGTAAATCTTCTTCTTTACAAGTTTAACATATTGATTTGTGACAATGTTATGGGTGATGATAGAGGGGTCAATACAAGGCATGCCATTATAAAACCAAGCAAAGGCTTTGCTATGGTTATTAATAAATTTTGCATAATTAACTTTCTCAAAGGAATCCAAAGATTGGCCAATCTTGAGGATGTGGGGGCTATCATGAGAGGGCAAATTGATGTCAATGGTTGATTCATTTAACATAGCTTATGTTTTAGATGGGAGCGATCATTGGATATAGGAATCATCTGTACCCATGTATGTGAGAATAGCATTATCATATTGACATTGGATAGTGTTAATAGTGGGAGAGTCTTCATCAATTATTTTAGGATGAATGAGAGAAAGGGACCTTATTTCCTTACCTTGGCAATAGGTGAGAGGCCCCAAATGGATGGCATTTATTAAAAATAAATTAGGAGCTATAGATACCTCTAATTCAGTAGGTGATGGTGGAGAAGAAGGTGGAGAAGGAGAGACTGGCTCTTCAATAATTGGTAAATGGAAGTTTTGGTGAGTTTAGTTGGTTCGTCATAAGCCACTCCATGCCTCTTTTTGGAATTTTCAATGGTTTTGCTAGTGGGATATTAAATAGGCATATGGATACCCTATTCATAATGACCTAAAATAAATCCTTTCTAGGCATACCTATAGAGATAGGTGTGAGTGAATCTAGGCTTGATCAGGAAAGAGAAGTCACAAGTAAATGGTTTTGGTGAAGAAGATGGATTGTTGATAGTAGGAGCCTGATTAATACCCCCATATGTGAAATTAGTTCAAAGGTTAGGGAGCCCATAAGGGATGACCATCCCAATACAAGGATCATAATTTGGGTGCATGTGAAGCTTTCAATACTCTTGTGGAGTATAGAATGTGTTGAGCATCAACAAATGATATTCTCTGAGTAACACGTCTAAAAGTTTCCTCCATGGGATCCTTGTCAAGAATTTGTGTTACCAGTATCTGTGTAACTAGGGTAGTAGAGCTTGTGGAAGCTTTAGAATCATCATGTGGAGAAGATGATTTATTTAATATAATGAGAAAATCATTAGAACTATAAGTCATGTTGCATGTTTTAAATGGATGTGGGTCAGTGGGTATAACATGCACTTGCCCATCATGCTCAAACTTGACACAACGATGTAAAGTTGAGGGTACACATGCCATAACATGTATCCAAGGTCATCCAAGTAGTATGTTATATTAGAACTCTCCTTATACAACATAGAAGAGCTCAGTAATTATACGGGGACCTACATGGATATGTAAAACAATAGTGCCCACTGTAGTAGCTATGGTATTGTTAAAGGAGTGGAGTACCACGTCAGTTTGAGACATGTAGTTGTTAGGAAGAGATAGATATTTTTAGGCATGGGTGGAAATAATATTACTTGTATCTCCCCCATCAATCATGACTCTTTTGACATGAGTTTGATCAATAAATGTGGTAATAAAAAGGGTAGAATCTTGATCTTTAGGGTGTTGAAGAAAAATTTCTAAATTACTAAAGGAAATCAGAGAGATGGAATTAAGAGAGTTGACCAAAGCTATAACAGGTTGGGGATCATCAGTTTGTACCTTAACCACTTTCAAGGCACTAATCAAAGATTGATGGTGTTGGGATGAGTTTTAGATTAACTCATATAAGGACATTTTCATAGGGTTTTGGTGAAGCTATTTCACCATCAATCTTTGAATAACGTTTGAAGATGTTGGCTTCAAGACCCCTAAGATGAAAACCCTTTAGATTCAGAGGAGGAGTGTCTTTAGAAAAGGGATGAGCCTAAGGAGTAGTGACCTTTTCCTTACCTTTATCCTTTTGGTTTTGTGACCGTGTGGCCACATTAACTATGTTGATCTAAAATATAGGTGAAGGAGGTAGAAAAGGGGGTATGACAACATCTTTGGGTTTAACTTTAGGTGGAACAGTAGGAGGCACTATAGATGTTAGCTGTGGAATAATAGGAAGGTTAATGTGAATATCATCAAAGAGAGTGTCGACATCAAAATATTGTCAAATGACTGTTGTGAGAGCTTTACAACTCTCAGTATCATGTCCAAGAGAATGATGATATAAACACACTTGTGTATCATTAAACCAAGATAGCTTCATTCCAAGAGGACTAAAAGGCTTAATGAGAGGAAGAGTTATTATATAAGATTGTAATAAATGATGTAGGAAAAAGCTCTAAGAGCCTATAGGTGGGCTCACATTTGTTGTGATAATAGGAGTGGACACCTTATTTTGTTTAGGAGTCACATGGGTGATTTTACATTGTGCCTTGTTTGGTGGTGGTGGAGTCACGTGTTTTTCTGATACTTTATTGGTGTTAGGTATCATGGTGTTAGATGTGAAAGGCCTACCAGGTTGAAAAGGTAGTAGTGAAGGTATTTTAACCTTTTGTTTTGCTTGGGTTGGTGATAATCCAACTAAATTAGAGGGGTTTGGTCCCAAAATTGACAGTAAAGTTGAGGGTTAAAGAGGGGATAGGTGAAATCTAGGAAGTTTAACATTTTTTTGTATTTTAGGCCATGAAATGCTAACTTATGGTTGGAGAGTTAGATATAATTTCACCTATGGATGAATTAGATTAGAGACAAGGTATACACCTAAAGACCTAATCTGCTTTAACATGGAAGATGCCTATAAGGGTGAGGGTTCTGACATAGATGGATGGGCTTCTATTGATTTTGGTGAAAAAACTCTAGCTTTGTCAAAGACCTTGGGGTAAAGGGTAGTGAGAGGGTTAGTGGTAAAGGTTGACACTCATTGTATTGGATAAGGGGTTTTAAGTTAGTCCCAAAATGTTGTGTGATCTAGTTTCATGGAGTCAAGAAATTCTAAACTCTTCACCAACTGTGAGAAGGGTTTAGATGAAGTTGATGTAGGCTTTTTGGTTGTGTCTTTAGAAGGATGAGGTGATTGATAAAGAGGGAAATTATTTGTCTCTGCTACTTTAGGCTAAAGATGAGAAAGAAATACAACAGGGTCTTCTTCGACAAAGACAAGAGAAGAGGAATGGTCTTCCATGGGTGGAGAGGATGTAGGCAAAAAGGATTCCTCAAGGGGGTAAAACATAGTTATAATTATTCCCTCAATATGTGGGAAAGGATTAGGTAGAGTATGATCCTCTATAGGTAAAATAAGTGGTAAGAGTGGTATAATCGAAGTAGGTATAATAGGTCTCTCATTTAATGTAGGAGTGGATAACATTGACTCTTCAAGGTGTAAAGGTGGAGTGGATGGGCTACTACTCTCTATCAGTGGAGGTGAAGTAGGTGAAGAAGGTTATTATAGAGGGTATAACATAGGAATGATGTTCCCTTCAACATGTGGCTACAAAATGGGTAAGGCATGGTCTTCAAGTGGTAAGAGGATAGGTAATATTAGTGCAAAAGGAATTATAAATATTGGTTCCTCTGACGACTAAAGAAGTGGTAAAGGAGGCTCTTCCTCATGTGAGAGTGGAATGGGTGAAATAAGCTCTTCTACTTGGGGAGGAAGAATAGGCAAAACAAATGCCACTGACTGTGGGGGAGGAGTCAATAAAATGGGTGCCTCTTATTGATAGGGAGGTTGAACTAGAGGTAAAGGAAAGACCATATTAACCATATGGATATTATGATCACCTAAGTTAGTCATGGTCTTTACAATATTTTTATTAGGTGAATGGTTAGGAAAATGTTGTTTGAACACATCCATATTTTTATTAGTGGGTGCATTAGGATTATCCAAGATGAGATCACCCCTATCAAGCATGTCTTGAACAATGTTCTTTAGTGTCTTATAGTTATGAGAATTATGGCCTTTAACTTGATGGTAGTTGTAAAACTCATCTTCCTTGTACCAAGTTGGAAAAGGATGGGAGGGGTCAAACTATATAGGAGTTTTGAATTGAGGAAGGGTTATGACACCTTGTTGCAATAGTTTTTTCAAAATGGATGTATATGAGTCCCCAATAGGAGTGTAGTGTCTTTGTTCATACCATTATTGGAATTGCTTGGTTGAATTTTGGGAAGTCAAGGAATTAGATTGGTTTGTGGTTGTAGAAGAAGCTGACTTAATGACCAACGTGTTGGTAGAGTCTTTAGATTTTTGGTTAAGAGGAGGAGTTTTATAAGAGGAGTCATTCTATTTGGAATTAGCATTCTTACTACACAACTTGACTTTGTCTTCATCTATAGCTCAAATTTAGAGTTTTTGTGCCATCATAAAAGCTTCATCAAATGTGTAGAAATTTTGTACTCAGAGTGTGGATGTGATGTGCTTAGCACATGACCTTGAGAAGAGCTCAATAATCTCAGCTTGGGGTAAGGAAAAGGAGAGTTGATTGATCAAGCCTCTCTAGTGAGCTATAAAATCTACGATAGACTCATCATCAAATTGTCTAATAGAATAAAGGTCTATAATAGAAACCTTTTTAGAAATGTTAATAGAGAAATGGTCTAGGAATATTTGTACAAGTTGGGTAAATGAGAAAAGGGAGTGCTGAGTTATAGAGCTATACCAATCTAAGGTAGCACTCGAAAGAGACACAGGGAAAGTGCAAATTAGTAATGCATCATCATGTCCTATTAAATAACAAACATGTCTAAATGCTCATAAATGCTATTGTGGGTCCTCTTTACTCTATAAATGATTAAATTTGGGGAGTTTCCATTTGATTGGATAAGGGTGAATAGGCACAAAAGGATGAATGGGTTCATTACATATCTAATCATAATATAATACATTCTTTGAACCAAAAACATATGTCTTTAGATTAGACATCTTGTCCATCAACATCTTAATGAGGTCTGGAGGGGGATTAGTTTGGGAGATACCTCCTAAGTTATAAGGAACCTAATAGGAAGTAGAGGGAGTGTATGACATAGTTTATTGAGGTTATGTTGGGGAAACATAAAAATAATGAGTCATAGGCTAGGGGGTAGAAAGAAAAGGGGCTTGTCCCAATGGGTTAGAGACTAATCTTTGGTTATATGTTGTTATTATAGGTTGGGTTATTGGCATGGTTAGACTAGATGAAGGATGAGTCATAACTTGAGTAATTATAGGTGCAAGAGTAGATGGAATAGGTACTACCAAATCTAAAATGGGGTGAAACTTGACTGAACTGCTTGTGGTTGTGAAAGTAGGTAATTCATGTTAGGGTTTAGGATTGGGCAGTTGGTGATGTTAAACTTCAGACATTGTTTATGGTTGGATTATTTTTCAAAGTAGTAGTTTGAGTAACCATGGGAAAAATAGTGGAGGTAGCTAAAACTGAAGTTGTCTCCATTAGAGAGGTTGGCATACCATAGTTGGGTCACTTGAAGAATTATGGGTTTGGCTCATGGAAAGGTAATGTTGAAGGGTTGCCACATTACAATCAAGAAATTTAGCAAAATATCGATCTCCTTCAGGCACAATAGGAATTTGGTTGGGGTTAGGAGTATGCTCTATATCTAAAGTATGCTCCATGATAGAATCAATAGCAAGAGGGGAAGGTGGAAGTGGTTACCGGCTTGCGTAATCGATAAGAATTTTGGCTTGAGCTCATGTCAATACCATGCAAGAAGTATAGATAGTCTTACTACTCTGTATTAGTGATAAAATAAGAAAAAATAGGTTCGAGTGAATGTAAGTGGGTTATTTTAGCTTGCTATTTTGAGTAAATTAAAATTACACAATCATCAACGTCATTCGCTTGACCGATGTTGGTAGTAAATTTTTTTTGACATTGATGGGATTAATTGATGTCGATAGCTAAAGTCTACCGATATCAATGTGGTTAACCGACGTCGGTCACTATGATATCTCAAGAGATAGAAAATCCTATGTTTTAGGAACCCAAAGGTAGTGTCTAGGTAAAACAAAGGATGGAAGAGGTCTATATAAGAAGGAAGAACACTTAGAAAACCTGATATAATAGTTTATAAGAATTGAGTATTACAAATAGTGTTGATTTTGTGAATCAATAAAAAAAATGCCCTTACCAACTCCAAAATATAGAAGGTAATATAAAAATAGACAAAGAACATAAAACCACTAATTATTAACTCCTAGATATTAATTTTAATTTCATGTTGGCTTATGCATTAATTAGATATTGAGAAGAACATTTGGTTATCGAAGGTACTAGAAAGCAATTTAGAGCTAGTCTCAGGTTAGTTTTGGTACTCAAAAGGAAATTGATGCTAGACTAGGTATTTGGTTTATTATAAGAGCTTGCTCCCCACATTTCATAGACCTAAAGCTAAGCCAGACCACTTAGCCAAAATATACCTTCTACTTAGATTTTATACCCTGCCAGAGAATAGAGTGGGTTCTCCCCTTGGTGGTGAAATCTAAGTAGGATAGCTAGGTAGAGTAAGGTGATCCACTAGGTGATGAAATCCTAATAGGCCTTGTCTCAGGTGAGTTTATATGTTTGTTGTTGTGAGTGTTGTTATTCTTAAAATTTGTCACTCCTTTTTTGGGACAACACATGAAATATTTTGGTCCTACAGGCCAAAATTCTCTCTTCCCTTCTCAAAAAATTATTTTGGGCATTCAAATTCTCCATTTTTCAAGATTTTTCAGCTAAAAAACTCTATAGGCTAATTTATATGGACTTTGTAGGCTCATTTCTATGGACTTTGCACGCTGATTTCTACAAACTCTATAGGTTGATTGCTACAGACTCTACAGGCTCATTTTTATAGACTTCATAGGCTCATTTCTACAGACTCCACAGGCTCATTTCTACGGACTTTGTAGGAAAGAAACAAGTTTCCAACACTTAGGCAATTTCAATTGGTTGATTCAAATGAAAGCTTCAAAGGAAGGTGTCCCAAAGCTCGAAGGGCAGGTACCCTTGCAAATGGAAAATGGAACAAAAGGATATAAAGAATATCTTTTAGAGGGATTTTCTGCGGTAGATTTTACAAGTAAAATCCTTTGGACATTTTGTCCGAAGGAATGATCAAAGGCCCGCTAGAGATCCTGAAGGACAAGTGCCCTTGCGGAGGGCACTTAGGAGACAAAAGGACCTTTGTGACTTTTTTGAAAGGCAATTTTGGAGATCAAACAACACTTGTAGAGGGCAGGTGATGAGCAAAATGGACTATTGCAAAACGCTGAAAGGGTAAGGTTTTCTTCAAAAAAGTGAACAAAGGCAAGTGCCCTTGCAGAGGGTAGTGTACAAAAGTAGATAAAGAGATACCCTTCAGAAGGATTTTCCATGGAAAAATGTTAAGGCAATTCCTTCGGACAAAAAGTCAGAAGGAATTCCTTCAAACTTTTGTCTAAAGGAATTCGCTCAAAGAAGAAAGCCTGATCAAAGGGAAAGCTGACCAAAAGCAAGCGAGAAAGAAATGTAAAGGAACATTTCTTTCAGATAAAATGTCTAAAGGAATTTCTTTAGACATTTTGTCTGAAGGATTCGAAGACCAAGGAGCCCAAAGGACCTTGAAGGGCAAGTACCCTTGCAGGGAACTCTCAGCCAAAGCTGAAGGGATTCCTCCCCTTCAAGAAGGATCAAACAAGAAAGTTGAAGGAATTGCCAAGGAGGGTGATGGGCCCGAAGACGTCAAGATTAAGCATTGTGAACTAGCCGTTGGGATCCATACGTCTGATGACGTCCCTGTAGACGTCAAATCTGGGGCAATAAACTAGCTGTTGGCTTTCAAATGGTGACAGGTGTGTGAACATCAACTTTATGGCAATGAAATAGCTGTTGATATTTAAAGGCTTGAGCACAGACATGAATACATTTAAAGGCCTTGAAGCCAAAAGGAAGAACCACTGAGATAAGAGCACAAGGAGCCAGCAAAGCTAGGAATACAGCCTCAAGAGCTCAAATTCTAGGAAAAGATAAAACTAAGAAGAGACAAAGCTGGAAAAAGACAAAATTTAAAAACAAACTCAGTGATCAGCTGAAGAGGGAGCCAAAAGAGCTAGCTAAAAATGGAAAAGATAGCTTGAGAGCTCAAATTGTAATAGGAAAGAGGGAAAGACCAGAAATATCTATACAAGAGTTATTCCAGTAGGTGGAATAGTCCACCAAGTAGATATTCGAGTTTGTAAACATTGAAGGCGTGGCTTATTTTTCTCCCTTAGAATAAAGGTGAAGTGGACAACTACACAAACATCAGGTGATAGACTAGATGACCCAGGCACAATATAAGACATTTGAGATGAATTGACACACCACAATTAAAGTAGTCACCTTATTCCCACATAGTCCCTTGACAAAATTGAAAATGCATTCAAGGCATTGAATGCAACATGGGCCTTTCCATGGAACAAAGTGCCAATCCTTTCTTGGCTACTATATATTGTAATCTCCTATTTTATGTAAAGGAGATCTCTCTGTTATAGAAGCAAAACTCCACCAAAATTGAAAGGCGATTACTGAGACTTTGAGCTCAGATTATTGATCATATTTATTTATTTGAATGAGAAATCAGGTTACTTTAGACTTTGTGTTGTTATAGCTTGTGTCATTTAGGAGATTGCTCTTATATCTATTTTCTAAATGCATTCTTGTCCATTTTATTGAGATAAGTAAAACTAGTAGAAGTAATCAGGAAGGTGTCCTGAAGCCGACTGTGGAAAGATTTTATGCTACCATAATTGCCTTTAGTGTGTTTGTCTATTTTCTATACCTATGTAAAAGAACTTGGGATGACTTTGTGCCCTCATTATCTTTCGTATTTCACTCTTGGGTAGTTGAGGTGAAGACTTTGTGCTACACCTCATTCTGCTGGTTACTATGCCCCCTGTTACCAGTTACCAGTTACCTATTTGAAAGAACTCATGTTGTGTGCTGCCGACCACTTTTGAAAGAAGAGAAGTGTCTTCACCAAGATTTCTCCTTTATTTGTGAACATCATATCTGAAAGAAGAGAGATGGATGGTGTTGTCCTACCCCTTAGTGTTATTTTTTGCATATATATATATATATATATATATATATATATATATATATATATATATATATAGCTCCTTATAGTTATAAGGGAACCTCCCCTTGATGAGAGGAGAGATTTGTCCCCTTTTGATGTGGTAAACCTACACATCTAGATGACCAATCTCCCTATGCTATGATTGAAGAGACCTATTTTTCCCATCAATTAGTTGGTGACAAAATATTCACCCAACAATTTTTGGTGACTCCGCTAGGGAAAGAGTGCGCAGTTTGAAGCCTCAAGCTGAATTAGGGCCAATTTTTTTCTATTTTTATTTTATAATCTGGCAACTCCATGCTACACAAGAAGTTAGAGAAACCAAGGTGTTGTTGACCCTTTTTTTGAGTTGGTGTAGCAGGGCAATTTTGATTTATTCCCTCCACAACTTTAAGTTCAATGAACTAGGAGTCTTCCTCCTACCAATATCAGGTCACCACTAGAAAGCAAAGCTTCTTTTTCTACTATTAGTAGAGCTTTGCCTATACATACTCCACCTAGATTTATTATCCCTACTTTCCATAATCAAATCATGGTAGTTTAAGGCCCCTGAGGTAACTCTTTTGGCCCACTCAATCTAACTACATGAGCTTTCACATAGTTCAAGGAAGAATTTATCCAAGTTTTTTGGTGATGGGAGAGTTCACCCTGATGAACACATTGCAGCCTTCAACATAACCTATGGTGTGATAGGCATGGATTATGAGGACGTAATAGTTTGATTGTTTGTAGAAACATTGCAAGGTGGTACTGCAAATTGGTTCTATCATCTGTAGGCCCAGACTGTGACTGACTGGAATACCTTCAAAGCTAAGTTCAAATCAAGGTTCAAGCCTATAGAAGATGCACATGCCCTACTGGATAAGCTCACACAGATGAAGAAAGAACCCCATGAACCTATGAGGGATTTCATTGCCAAGTTTGACAAGCTGAAGAACTGAATTTGTACAATTGCTTAGCCAACACCTGAGAACCTTAAATGTTTCTTCATCAATTCTCAGCTACCTGAAGTGAGTTTTCTGCTAAGATGGGATAGTGACATAGACCTTGTTGTTGCTCAAGATTTGGCCATTGAGGTGGAAGATGATCTCATCTTGGCAAGAAAGATAATAAGAGATCCTAATAGAGGCAAATCTTCTTCATCTTATGAGAATTCATCTACAGGCACCACTGATCAAATGGTGCAAAAGCTGGCAAATGAACTGCTAGCCTTGAAAAGACAAGTGGCCCAAGGTATGTCTGCTCCTCCTTATCAAGATATGCCAAGGAGGACATTTTAGAACTAGTCATATCAAGGCAATGCTACTAGAAGTCAAGGGCAACCAAATCATCTGCCTTCCCCACAGGGGAAACTTGACATTGAAGCATCACCAACCAACTTAGCAGTTGGATATCTAAAAATAAAAGATGATTTCTCTTTCCAACTTGATTTTGATCAAGAAAATGATGTTGATCTCTTTGTAGCAGACCAAGAAGAATCAACTAGTGACTCCAACATTAGTTTCTTAAATTACTAGGATAAACCCAGAAGCAAAGGTGAAACATTTGATGGATCATACGTTGTATTCACCTAGTCCTAGAACTAGTCAACCTATCAAGCTGATAAAGGAAAAATAGGTGAAGGATCTCAGCCTGCAATTTCAATTGCTTAATTAGGAACTTCTCTACCTTTCTAGCCAAAGGACCTGGTGATTGCTAAGAAAATATGTACCCCAAACATTTTTGCACCTTCAACTTTAATTTCACAGATCAGTCCTCCCCCTCTTAAAAACCAAAAGGATGAACTACCTTCCCCTATTCCTAATTCATCTTAGACATTTGACATAATTGACCATGTCAAGAAAACAAAAATTCAAATGTTTGAATTTGAATTCCTACAAGCCAACCCTGAGCAGTTGGACAGGTTGGTTGAGTGTGTGAAGAATAAAGCCATCCCTGCATGACAAGATGTTAAAAAGGTAACTCATAATCCCTCAAGGAACATGTCCATCCCAAACAATCTTGTCATTACTCCTCCTACTACCCCTGGGAAAATAGAGCCTTTTTATGTTTCCTTGTTGATAAATGGTCACAAGCTGAGCAATTGCATCATTGATTCTGTAGCTTTAGACAATGTCATGCCTACCAAAGTGGCATAATCTCTTGGTCTCACACTGACCAAGACATTTGGGAGATGTTTATCCATGGAGAACAAACAAGTGCCACCGATAGAATAAATCAAGGATGCCCAATTTGTATTTTCCACCTTTTTAGAAAAGAGAATCAAGATGACAGTCCTAGTGGTTGACGTCCCAGCCTCATACGGCATCCTTCTTGGATGAAATTTCTACAAAGATGTTGGAGGAGAATTGAGCATGGACCTGTCTGAGGTGAGGATCCCTGTCAAAGGTGTCATGAAGAGGCTACTCCCTAAAAATAAGGCAAAATATGTTGTCACTCAGGAATCAGCACCTAAAGCTCAAATTCTGTTTGAGTCTTCAAGAATGGGTAACTTTTTCTTGTCTACAGAGGATGTTTTTGTTTTAGCAGATGAAAGTCCTATAGGTGGCGATTCAAAAATTGATTCAAATAAGACATCAGAAGAATTGGTAGGGTGAAATTTAGATGAAAAAGGATCTTCCATCTCTAATGAAGAAAATTATGATAGAATATTAGTTTCTAATGATGTTTAGATCTTGGAATTTGATGGCATCAATTCTCCTACCGATGCTGGAGCCAAGACTGTGTTGATATCTCCTCAAGGAGATATTTTTCCTTCTTCATACAAGTTGTAATTTAGTAACACCAACAACACTGCCGAGTATGAATCTCTATTACTCGGGTTGAAGGCAGCTCAAAATAGAGGTGTTTAACTCCTTCATGCTAAATGATATGCTACACTAATGGTTTGTCAGGTGAGGAACCTGTGTCAAACTAAAAACAAAAGATTGTACCATTATCACAATCACATATAGGATCAAATTGAAAATTTTCAAGCTTTCAATATTTCTATAGTGCCTAGAGCACCTCATAATCATGCAAATTTATTGGCTATCCCTGCAACCTTCATGGTTCCTCACCTTGATTTCAAAGATAATAGGTACACTATCAAATTGGTCTTGTGACCAAGTGTGCCTGACAAATGCCAATCATTGGAAAGTATTTGATGGGGACAATCAAATCATGTGCTGGATTGAACCAAAAGAGTAACAAGCTATGGTAGTGGACCATACTACTACACGCCAAAGTCAAGAAAATGACCTCTTCACCAAGAGAGTAAAGATTTATGGTTTTTAGATTGGAGACCACACTTTTCCATGGGGCAAGAAGAGAGAACCAAAAAGAGTGCACAAAAAATGTGATTTCTGGTGGAGAGTTCCATTCACCCATCATCAATTTTGGGGAGAAAATAGTTTCTTACTAGTTTATTAGGATAGAATGCCATTTTCACTATCTCAAAGTGGGCAGCATCTGAAGCACTTCAATTCTTGAAGTATCAGTTAAAATCATCTATACATATGTATATTTGTATAGTCTTTAGTTCTATTTTGTGCTTTTTATTTTGATTTTTGGTGCCTTTATTTTTTGGGTAGCATGACTCCATATCCCAATGGCATACTTAAAGGCACTGGAGATTCTAGTTTCTACTTCCCTTAACTGCTTCAAAATTTCAACTAAAGGAAGTTCTCCAACTAGAGCCAACTATTGTTCCTAAAATCTGTCACTCCTTTTTTGGGACAACACATGAAATATTTTGGTCCTACAGGCCAAAATTCTCTCTTCCCTTCTCAAAAAATTATTTTGGGCATTCAAATTCTCCATTTTTCAAGCTTTTTTAGCTAACAGACTTTGCAAGCTGATTTTTATGAACTCTACAGGCTCATTTCTACAGACTTCGCATGCTAATTTCTACAAACTCCGTAGGCTCATTTCTATAGACTCTGTAGGCTGATTTATATGGACTCTATAGGCTCATTTCTATGGACTTCATAGGCTGATTTCTATAGACTCTGTAGGCTGATTTCTACGGACTTTGCAGGCTCATTTCTACGGACTCTGTAGGCTCATTTTTATGGACTCCGCAAGCTCATTTCTATAGACTCCATAGGCTCATTTCTACAGACTCCATAGCCTAATTTCTATAGACTCCACAAGAAAGAAACAAGTTCCCAACACTTAGGTAATTTCAATCGGTCGGTTCAAACAAAAGCTTCAAAGGAAGGTGTCCCAAAGCTCGAAGGGCAGGTACCCTTAAAGAGGGCAAATAGAACAAAAGCATATAAAGGATATCTTTTAGAGGGATTTTTTGCAGTAGATTTTACAAGTAAAATCCTTCAGACATTTTGTCTAAAGGAATGATCAAAAGCCCACCAGAGAGCCTGAAAGACAAGTACCCTTGCAGAGGGCACTTAGGAGCCAAAAGGACCTTTGTGACTTTTCTGAAAGGCAATTTTGGAGATCAAACAGCCCTTACAGAGGGCAGGTGATGAGCAAAATGGACCGTTGCAAAAGGATGAAAGGGTAAGGTTTTCTTTTAAAAAGTGAACAAAGGTAAGTGCCCTTGCAGAGGGTAGTGAACAAAAGCAGACAAAGAGATACCCTTCAGAAAGATTTTTTGTGGAAAAATGTTAAGGCAATTCCTTTAGACAAAATGTCTGAAGGAATTCCTTTAGAATTTTATCCAAAGGAATTTGCTCAAAGAAGAAAGCCTGAATAAAGGGAAAGCCAACCGAAATCAAGTGAGAAAGAAATGTAAAGGAACATTTCCTTTAGACAAAATGTTTGAAGGATTCGAAGACCAAGGAACCTAAAGGACCCCGAAGGGCAGGTACCCTTGAGGGGGACTCTCATCCAAAGCTGAAGGGATTCTTCCCCTTTAGGAAGGATCAAACAAGAAAGCTAAAGGAATTGCCAAGGAGGGTGATAGGCCTGAAGACATCAAGATTAAGCATCGAGAACTAGCCATTAGGATCCATACATCTGATGACATCCCCATAGATGTCAAATTTGGGGCAATAAACTAGCCATTGGCTTTTAAATGGTGATGGGTGCATGAACGCCAACTTTACGTCAATGAAATAGCTATTGATCTTTAAAGGCTTAAGCACGGACCTGAATGCATTTAAAGGCCTTAAGTCCAAAAGGAAGAACTACTGAGAGAAGAGCACATGGAGCCAGCAAAGCTGGGAATAAAGCCTTGAGAACTCAAATTCTAAGAAAAGACAAAACTAGGAAGAGACAAAGCTAGAAAAAGACAAAAGTTAAAAACAAAATCAGCAACCAGCTGAAGAGGGAGCTGAAGAGCCAGCCAAAAAGGGAAAAGATAGCCTGAGAGATCAAATTATAATAGGAAAGAGGGAAATACTAGAAATATCTGTGCAGGAGTTATTCCAGTAGGTGGAACAGTCCACCAAGTAGATATTCAAGTTTGTAAACATTGAAGGCATGGCCTATTTTTCTCCCTTAGAATAAAGGTGAAGTGGATATCTATGTAGACATCAGGTGATAGACCAGATGACCCAAGCCTAGGAGAAGACATTGAGATGAATTGATATGCCACAATTAAGGCAGTTGCCCTATTCCAACATAGTCCCTTGACAAAACTGAAAATGCATTCAAAGCATTAAATGTGATATGGGCCTTTTCATGGAACAAAGCACCAAGCCTTTCTTGGCTAATATATATTATAATCTCCTATTTTATGCAAAGGAGATCTCTCTGTTATAGAAGCAAAACTCTACCAAAATTAAAAGGTGATTATTGAGACTTTGAGCTCAGATTGTTGATCATATTTCTTTATTTGAATGAGAAAGTAGGTTACTTTCAAACTTTGTGCTATTATAGCTTGTGTCATTTAGGATATTGCTCTTATGTCTATTTATTGAATGCATTCTTGTCCATTTTATTGAAATAAGCAGAACTAGTAGAAGTAATTAGGAAGGTGTCCTGAAGCCAACTATGGAAAGACTTTGTGCTGCCACAATTGCCTTTAGTGTGTTTGTCTATTTTTTGTTCCTATGTAGAGGCCCTTGGGACAACTTTCCCTCATTTTCCTTCATATCTCACTCTTGGGCAGTTGAGGTGGAGACTTTGTGCTACACCTCATTCTACTGGTTACTACACCCCTTGTTACCAGTTACTAGTTACCTATTTGAAAGAACTCCTATTATGTGCTGCCAGACCACTTCTGAAGGAAGAGAAGTGTCTTCACCAGAATTTCTCTTTTATTTTTGAACATCATCTCTAAAATAAGAGAGATGGATGGTGTTGTCCTACCCCTGAGTGTTATTTTCTACACACACACACACACACACACACACACACACACACATATATATATATAGCTCCTTATAGTTATAAGGGAACCTCCCCTTGATGAGAGGAGAGATTTGTCCCCTTTTGATGTGGTAAACCTGCACATTTGGATGACCAATCTCCCTATGCTATGGTTGAAGAGACCTATTTTTCCCATCAGTTAGTTGGTGACAAAATATTCACCCAATAAGTGTGATCTAGTTGTGTAACATAGGTGCACTACAATTCATTCATAATGCTTGTAATTAACTAGGTGAGATAATATGTAGCAAGCAAACAATGAAGTGCAGTAAGTTTTAAACCCAAATATGAAATGGTTAGATTTTAATGAAAACAAAGATGAAATAAGAGTAGAGAATGAACTTCACTATCCTAATGTGCATGGAAGAAATAAATAAAGAAGAAATTCTTTCAACTTGTAAGAAAAATGATAAATTGCTTTTAGAGGCAAAGAGAAAAGAAGAGTGGCAAGGAAGAAGAAATTTTAGTTTATTGCCTTTAAATAGAAAATAAAATGTTAAATTTTTTGTTTTGAGGGAGAAAATAAAGATAAAGTGAAATAAATAAAATTTTCACTATAATTCACCTATATGAATGCTTAAAATAATTAATGAACCCAAGGAAAACTCTAGGGTCCCACCAGGCGTGCTAGAAA
Organism: Torreya grandis; assembly: GCA_037957365.1. Classification (NCBI taxonomy): domain Eukaryota; kingdom Viridiplantae; phylum Streptophyta; class Pinopsida; order Cupressales; family Taxaceae; genus Torreya; species Torreya grandis. The sequence continues at coordinate 1,693,907 of JARHVA010002212.1, forward strand.
TGTTTCGCTAAAATTCATCTATTTCAAGTCTAAAGAAAAATAGAGAAGAAGGATAGGGATAAGTGATTAGAATGAACCCATATTGGTTTGTGTACTGTATACATACATTGTGAGCACTCTTCTTTGGTAGGGGAGGACTACCTGTAATTAAGAAAACACTACCACAAAATGTTTGTTAGCAGATATTTGAGTGGGCTGCCAAGCTACATGTTTGTTTTAGGAAGTGTCAAACTTCCTTAAAAATGATAGTCCACTTTTGAGAGACAAAAGAGTAATAAATTACCAAAATAGAGGCAAAGAGAGTAAAATAGAGATAATGTTACCATTATTCCCAACCTGAGTGCAACAAAAAGTAACTGAGTGCAGGTGGTATGTTCTGTTTGTATTTTGGAAGTTGTTAGGCAAGTCTTAGAAGGGTTATGAAATCCATAGTGCTGACATCAATTAGGATACTGAGGTTGGTAAGGAAGTGATCGATGTTGGTTAGGTTACCAAGGTTAGTGAGGAAATGTGATTGATATCAGTTAGACCATTGATGTCGATAGGGGCAATAATTACTGAGGAGTTTACATAAGGCTTTTTTGGGTCTAAGAAAGGTTTTGGTTAGGTCTGGAAGGTTGGGGAGAGTTTTAAGAGAGAGAGAGAGAGAGAGTATTATTTGAATGTATTTGGTTAGAGGCTTGGTGTGTTGTAACAAGGGGAAAAAATTGGGGAAGCTTTATAACTCCTTTACGGGGGTTCGATCAAGAATGTGTAAAACCATGAACAATAGTTATAAAGTGATAACAAAGCAACTGCTTAAAGGCTTATAGAATAAGTGATTTACTTATCTATATAGGTGACTAAATGATAAGTGCTAGATGGATGGATCCTATCAAGTATTCCAAATTGATGCCTCAAATAGAGAAAATAAGTGGGTGCTACTAGATATCAAGAGCTTGGTTCCTGATCTGGATTGACTTATGCAAGATAATAGTAAACCAAGATGTCAAAAGTTAAATGACAAAATCTTGTATGTAAATAAGAATGTGTTTTCTTAATTTTTGTTGACCTAAACATTAGTTTAGAGTTTGGCTTATATAACTAATGTCGATGATCCCATCGACATTGACCATGGGTTGATTGATGTCAATGGCATTAAAATAGGTAAAACTACTATCTTTAGGCTATTTTCTATTTTTTCTCATGCCAAGTGTGGTACCCATTAAAAAATGGTAAAATAGGATGTTAAGAAGGATGTAGTTGGTTAGGAATTCATTTTTGAGGTGAGAATAAGTCTTGGGTAGTTAGGAAAAGGGGACTATGTCTTGAGGTGACTCATCAAGTGAGAATTAGTCTTAGGATGAGGCGGCTAGGTAAGGTGGCATAAGGGGTTTGTAATTAACCTAATTAAATATTTTAAATTAATTAATTATGTGAGGGGTAAAAGCATGGGTTAGGGAGGCTAGTTATTATTATTGAAAAATGGCTTAAGGGGGGTTTTGACATAGGGAGTTACGCACGTGTGTGATTTGATTTTGGTGTCTACAAGGGTAATCCCTTAGTCCTCACCCCATATTCATTTATGGGATTGATAGAGACTAAAAATATGGTATTCATGAAAATTACCCTAAATTTTAAGTTTCCACATTACTCAATGCTCTGGTAAGAGGTGGAATCTATCTAGTGATACTCTATTGAAGATGAATTCTATCTAGAAGCCAATACATTGATGATTTTATACCAATCAAAGATCAAGGACTCCACCAGGCATCAACCAAACTTGAGGTAATGCTATGTATTAACCTCTTGAAAGATTTTTTATTAATGGGACCATTTCTAGGGATATTATACATGTTAGGAGAGTCAAAAATGCCTTCTCTTATATTTTAAGTAGGGAATTCAAGAGATGCCTTAGGCTTCCCTATACTGAGACTACCTATAATCAAGTCTCAGCTAATGTTTGGCTTGGGCACAACACAATATATGGAAAGCTAAAACAATGGCTTGTAAAAGGTTAGAATATGAATCCCGAAGGGGTTATCTCCTCCAATTGAATTATCAAATTGAGATCAAGAATTATGATAGCCATGGCCCTTTTGAATAGACTATATGGTTTATTGAGTATTGCATATGTTTAGGTTAAATGGGTTATATTGTTAGATATACTCATAACATCTAACCAGTTGTTGGAACTTGGGAAGATTATAAGTTCTTAATTAAAATCACAGTTGCTCTACCCTGATCAAAGGCATATATATGGAAATTTCTATATGATGTACTGCATACTAGATGTAGTGATGGCCATAGTTTACAAGCCCTATGGTTAGGAGTGGTATCCCTTAGATGAATATTTGGTAAATAGGGTTGGAGAATATTTTTATTTCATGTTCATTTATATATATATATAGGAATGAATTTAGAAGGATATACAATGAGGTCTATCCTCATATATATAAAGCAATGTAGTGCACCCCAATGCCCAAATTATTAGAAAACATGACAAAGAGCCTAAGAACAATGGAATATTATTAGTTATAACTAGATGTAATTCATCTCAGTAGAAGGCACTAAGACTGCTTGACTACTACTTCCACATCATGTTCTAGATACTATAGTAGTATAGGAAATAACATATCATATCTTTAATAGCATTGATAAATAATTAAGTCAAAGGAATTTGGCCTACAATTTTTAGACTCCTCTAAGCATTGTGTAACATCAATATGTGATCATGTCACATTTTATTCAAGGTGATAAGGCTAAAACTTAATATAAGTTAAAAATTTCACCTTTTAGGGTATGGCACCCTAGGAGGAAAGTAAGGGGGTGTCTCAAATATATTTAAGAAAATAAAAAATTGTATGTCTCATATGATCACCAAGCATATGATCATGATCAGATCTTCTTGAATGCCTCAGATGATTTAGAGGTATGGAAAAAGATGAAAGATAAATCAATGTCCATGATACAAGCCCAAGCCTTGTAGTATAACCTTAAGGAAATGGAAGAAGAGGAAAAAACATCATGGAGTCAATAGTGGCCCCCATCTCTACCACGTGATTATCAGCCATAGGATCAATGTCCATCCCCTTCAATAAAGCCTAAAGAGGGACAACCAGATGAATCTATTAGTCAAAGAGGATCCAATGCTCAGATTAGGAGAGAAAATTTGAGAGGTCTTCTAGGTCCTCGAATCCCTTTACAAAAACATCTACCCACATTCAAGTTTTGGGAATAACCACTACAAGGGATAGGTCAGTAGTTTCTTCAGTTGAACATAGGAAGAGAAGTTCTGTGATGACTCATTTGGCTCCCCTTACATAGTTACCCAATTAAGTCTTCTTTAATTATTTTAAATGACTTTTCATTCCATTCCAACTACTCTAGTCTCTCCTCAACCTCTCAAGTATCCTTAAGGAATCCCTGTACCTTCTAATTCATCACCTTCAGTTACACTTCCTACCATAGTTGTTCATACAACACCTTTACCATCTCATCCACCTTCCACTCCACCCATCTACACCTATCAAAGGAAACACAAGGAATTTCATAATCCCTCCCAAGATAAAAAATATAAGAGAGGCCATCACTTAGTCTCTATATTATAGACAAGTTACTAAAGAGGAGGAGGAAAAATATACAGAGGTGTTTCACTCAAATTTTTCTTTTATTCAAAAGAAGGTAGTAAAACTAGAAATATAGGTTGTGGTAAAAATACCTAATAAAATGTGCATGTGTTGAATAAAAATATTGTGAAGAGATCCTCTTTGGCTTGGGAGGATGACTTGCATGTAAGAAAGCACTAAAGAAAATTTATTGGTTAGACAAGTAGCTAGGTGGATTGCCTAACTGTGGCTAGATCCTGGAAGTGAGATCTTTCTTAGGGGATGTCAATCTACCATTTTAAAACAATTAAGTTGATAAAATATAAATAAATTGATTGCATCAATAATCAAAAGGTACTAAAATTGATAACAAGAATTGATTGATAAAGAGATATGCTAGAATGATCGAATTAGTGTTAGTGCTAATGGTTCAAGGTATGGCTCAGAAAGTCTGAAAGGGGTATGTGAATAATCAAAAACTCACAAAATTAGATTTGGTCAGTGTAAGTGGGTCAAGATAGCTCACTAATCTTTATACCATAGGTGACCATTAATGATTGGGTTGACCATCGATGGTTATCCTTGACCATAGATAGTTATGCTCACCATCAGTGATTGATTGTGTCCAAACTAGGTTTGATCAATAGTAGAAAATGCGATTCATAGATGAATTTTAGGGGTTGGGAAAAGGATAAATTAATTGTGAAATGGAAATAAATCACATTAATAGTAAAAAATAATGGTTTGTCTCACCATAAGTCTATTGGATGAGTAGTTGGCATAGTTGGCCCATAGGCAGGATTTAGTTTGATTTCAATGGAGTAATAATACTTAGAAGCTTGGTTGAGAGGTGATAATAAGTTAAATCTTAATGGAATGGATTGATGATGTAGATGATGCTGGTATGATTGCTAAATTTCTAAAGCATTTGATTGACCTATAAAAGAAAGCTCTGAGTACTTGAGCTATTGATAATAATTATAGATGGATTTGATGTCTTAGGCCTCTCTTTCTTATAGGCACAAGTAAGAGGTGGAAGTGAAGGTGTAATTGGGGATTCTAAATATAATTCATGCATGTAAAGGCTCACAACATAAATTAGAGAAATTTATATTTAGAAAATGCAAAGGTAATAGTTTTCATGATGTTTGCATGTTGTTGAGATGGTGGATCCTAACCATTAATATTTAGGGTGACCATCGGTGGTTAGGCTAATCATCAACGATCAGGGTCCAGAGGGAAAAGGGACCTAATTGTCAAGTTCTCCCTATTTGGTGAAATAGGGTGAAGGTAGGTGGGTTAGGCTTGAGAGGTGTTAAATGGTCCAAAAAGGGGTTGTAGGGGTAACTTCAACATTCAAAATCATAGGTGTGTAGATTTTTGGTATTTACATTTTGCCCCTTTTTTGTGTGGCTTGTGTAAATGAGCTACAAAACAAAAATAGAGTATAGGTCAAGGGTTTGGTTGCCCCAAGAGTGGGAGGAGGTATTCTCCCTCAAATTGGGAATTGATGAGGTGAAGCTAAAGTGGGTATGGGTTTGATAAAGGGTAAATGTGGAGTTAGGAGGTGGTGACTTAAGGTTGAGCATTTGAGGCACAAACATGTGTGTAAAATGAAATAAAAGGTGTGATAGCCAATATTGCACAAATACAAATTGCCAATGTAGGTAAAAATTTAAAGGGTTAGTGATGAGAAGACAAGTGACCAATGTATCATGTGACTACTATAAGCATGGTAGTTAAATACACTTGTTAGTCTCTTAGCTAAGGGTATTGTTTCTATGGGTATCTAAGGTAGGAAGTGCTCCCAGGTGAAACATGAATGAGCCAAGTGTCACAGGCATCTGAGGTAGGAAGTAATATTTATGAGACACAAGTGAGTTAGTATGCATAAGGTGGCATAAATTGTAAAATGGTCAACATGGTAATGGTGTCATTATGGTCAAATGACTAGGCAATGTGTGTCATAAAATTGTGTATTAGAGGGGTCATGAGAGTCTAATGGTGAGGTGACAAGGTAGTTTTTTTGGTAGGAGAAAGGCATTTCTAAAAGTGGCAAGGGCCTAGTGGAGGTAGATGTTTATTGTAATAGGTTTGTTGAAAAAAGGGTAGGTGGTGTCTAATTATGGCTCCCTGACCATTGATGGTCAGGGTCTCCTAGAAGGTGATCATCGATGATCACCCTAACCATTAGTAGTCAAGGGAAACCCTAAAAATATGAATGGGATAAAATTAAAAAAATAAAACGTAAGTTTGTCATTATTACTCATTATGCTTTTGGTGGACCTAGTCTTTTGTAATTATAGCATGGTGTGGGGAAGGCTTTTATTGAGGTAGGTGATACTTGTTGGCTAGAGGCATGTGGGTAATCATGGGTCTAGGATGTAGAAAGGGTGAAGATGTGGCTGTGTACCTACTCGTGGGCTTAGACCATGGAGAAGGTCATGGAATGAGGTAGGGGGTGCACTGAATTAGTAGTTAGGTTAGATTATGCCTGTTTGGAAGTTGTGTGGGTGGGTAAGTTTGAAATTTTGATAGTTTAATCTATATACCCTAGGTTGATTTATTAAAAGTGTAGGTCAAAATGATGGGTTGGGTGTGATAGAGTGGATGGGTGGGATGGGTTGAGTAAAAACTGAGTAGGGTAGTATTTAGGAAAGAATGTAAATTTTATGAGTTTTGGGTGCTTGGGGGGCTTGGGGTTTGGGGGTTTTGGTTTATAGGTGACTGTAGATGGTTAGGTTTGACTGTTGATGATTGACACCCTAAGAAGTAGGGGACCCCAACCATCAATGATCAACATGACCACCAGTGGTTATATTGAGATAAGATGGCTCAAAAAATGGGTGAGGGAAAAATGGATTAGGTAAGGGTAAAATGAATTAGGTAAGGGTAAAATGGGGTGAGTTTTGGGTTAAGGTAATTGAATTAGGGTGTAAGGAAAAAATGGATTAGGGTTAAGGTCAAGGCTAAATGGATTAGGGTGATTTGGTTATCAGGTAAAAGGTTTAATAGGTAGGTGTTAGATAAGGATAATTTAATTAGGGAAAAATAGAGTATGGTTAAGGTAAAATGAAATAGGGTTGATGAGTAGGTTAAAATGGGTAATTTTGATCTATCAAAATAGAAGAGTAGTGTGATATTAGGGTTTTAGATATAGTTTAGACGAGTCTATTAAGAGATGCTAAACTAAGAGTAAGGTTTAGTATAGGCTAGGGAGCAGATCCAGATGCATGATCACATGATGCACATTTTCCCTGAGATTTAGAGGGGATGACCATATATGATTAGGCCCATATAAAAAGAGGAGAGTTTGGTGGGATGAGGTACCATCAACATATATCAAGAGATGCATCAATGGTAGTAGCACTCATTGAGAGATGTGATCCTACTACCAATACCTTCTTACTGCTAACTAGGGAGATGAATATACTCCCAGAGGATGTACATTAGATTACTCAACTCCCATTACATGGTGAGGTGATATACCAGATCGAGTAGGAAGAGTGAGATGAGTTTGTTGAGTATCTATATAGAGATGATAGTGATCAACTTTGTTGGCACTCTAGAGGATTTAGATACTTAGTGTTATATAAGAGTGCTCCTGAGGAGAATTGATTGATGATGAGGATGATGATCATGGTGAATTGATTTGGGATTCCAAATTTTAGTAGTGGGAGGTTTCCCTATATTTTGTTGGGTGCATTGGTTGAGTTACTACTTGGTAGGATGGTGTTTGGTTGGGTGACTATTTTATTAGTCTAGATTTATAGGGAGCTATGGGGATTTAGGCACCATAGGAGATACAACATCAATGTGGGGGCGGTACTACACTATTGGGATTACGAGCACATTTAAGTGTTGAGGTTAATGGGGTTACCATGGGTGGGGTATACATAGGTCGAGTCCCTATTGGTTTTATGAGATTAAAGGATGATTATGCAATATCAAGTGTAGGTGGTGGAGTACATGATGTGGATTGGTTCAGAGGTTCCCTAGGTGTGCTAGTGGTTGGGGACATCACCTAAAGACCATACCTATAATTTCTACTCTAGTTAGGTTATAGGAGGAAAACCCTTGCCATGCAGAGTTATAAGTGGATAGTGGGTCATCAGGAGGGTGAGGTGGAGTTGATTCTATTTGATAAAGTTTAGTGCTAGTTTGGCTTGTTATAGGGTGTACTGGGTCCACATCCATGGTACATGAGGTAGGATTCAAAGGTTTAGTTACTAGTGTCCCAACCTACTCAGATAATGCTAGATTATGGGTTTATGGAGCTTCTTGTTAGGGCTCCTATAGATGATGTAGGGTATGCCAATGGATACATGAATTGGTACTAGCCACTCTATGCATCTATAAATGCCAGTGGAGATGATAGAGATGTGAGGCCAATGGATATAGATTTAGCTATCCAAGTAGGATAGGGAGGGGTGGCATTGGGATACAACCTACACTCAGATATAGGTTTTATAGGGATAGGTGGTAGGACTCCAAGGGTAGGTTGGGGTAGTGATAGCTGAGATGGACCAGGCACGAGCCTATGTTATCATTTTGAAAGGGTATGTAGATACTCTACAAGGCCAAATAAGCACATTATAAGGGTAGGTTGGTGTGGGTGTGGAAGGTATATTAGTAGGAAGTCCATTAGATTCATTGTCATGAGCATGATATCTAGCCATTGTATAAGAGCTCAGATACTATAATTTGATGGTGTTATATCAATTACCCCATGCCATGAAATTTTCAAAGTATAGAGCCAATTTGGGTGGTGGGGTTGCACTAACTACTCTAGGGTAGTGGGGTACTACAATTGGGTATGCAGGGGTTCTATAAGGACCACCATCAGGTATAGGTATAAATGGGGCTAGTGGTAGTAGTATAGGTGGTTCAAGTGTTCTAGGGGTCTGATTGATGTGTGTGTGTGTGTGTGTGTGTGTGTGTGTGTGTGTGTGTGTGTGTGTGTGTGATTTTTTATTTTAGCTTATGTTTTGATACATCAAGATGTATATTTTATTGAGAGAAAGCTTGATACATTGCTACATGTATCATTTTTGACTTTTTGATGTATATGATAAATGACATTCGGTGTTTTATGTGATGTTCATGTTTATGATTTATGGTTATGGATGCTCATGGTTATGTTTATTTGACTTAGTAGTTTAGGCATGTGATGCTTAGAAAGTTGAATTATGATGTTTTAATTCTGCTCATGGTTAGATAAGATATGTTATGGATGGATACATGTTATGGTTCATGTTTATGGTTATGTGGATTGAATGGTGAATGGTATATGCTATGATGTTTTTCTTATTGATTTTGTTTATGGTGTAATAACATGTTTAGAGGCTTACACAATGTGATGGATAGGTGAATGTTTATGGTTGGTTATTATATGTTTACATTGTGTTTGGCTTAGTGATGGATAGATGATGTTGCTTGTTGACATAGTTCATGATGTTCATGATTTTGGTATGATGTTTATTGTTCATGTTTATAGGCTTACATAGACTAATAAAAGATTAAAAAAAAATAACATGATGCCTTTTCATTAGTAAAGACCAACATGAAACTCAAAATTGGATTAGTTTAGTGAAAATAAGCCTTTAAAATATTTTGCATTAGCATGCTTAGGTTGATAGATAGGGATACTAATAATATTATGTCGAGTGAGTTCATAGTCCCGTGCATATGATATGTGGAGGGAGAATGGGTGAAACTAGAATCATTAGTGAGACTAGTATGCCTTTTTTGTAGGTGTCCAAAGAGGTGGTATAAACAAGTCTATGTCTATATATAAAGTGTAGAATGATCGATGTGAGAAGTCTACTAAGAAGAGCCAATTATGGTTTTCATAATTTTATTGCTATTTATGAGATCAAATTGTGATTTTGAATTTTTTTTTTGTTTTTGATCTTTTAATTGCTTTTAATTTTTGCTTGAGGTTTGGGGAAGTTGATTGATGCAAGAAACTTCCAAGAAATTTCTAGTTTTGACTAATTATTTATCCATCCATCCTTCAAGGGAGTTGTATAGATTTATATGGTTAACTCAAATGATTTTGATAGTTGTCCTTCAAGGGATTAGTTTACCTTATGTTTTTCAATCTCAAAATGAGTTTTCAATAGCTATTCTTCAAGGGAGTAGTCTATGGATGTTGAGGATGACCCATAGTTTGTTTTTGATATTTGATATTACTTTTTGATTTTATTTGATTTTGATTGGCATAGAATTATTCATACATCCTCAATGGATTACCTTTATGAAGGTAAAACTAAGCTAACATGGGGGGCCAGTAGGTGAAAAGGAGGTATAGGTAACAATGACCATAGGAACTGATATTAGAGAGATGGGAAGTACTATGAGAATCATGCCATGGATAGAGCCATGATATCCATAGTTTAAGATTAGGATATAATTGTGATAGATAATCACATGATTAAATTTTAGTTGGTTGCCCCTAAAAAAGAGGGAAATGAATGTGGTTGCAAAGGATGAGCTTAAGTTAGACAAATGATGATTGTGATCCCTATTTAATAATAAAAGGGATGCATATGTGAAGCATTGAGAGGCTTAGGTTTTGGTTTGCCTTTGAGAGAGGAAAAATGATAAGCCCCTGATCCATACTTATGGGTAATGATGTAGGTTCTAAGCCAATTGAAGAAAAAATTTCCCCTTTTGCTTTTCTCTATATTAGTGACATGTTGGTTTTCCTTGAGGACAAGATCTATAATGTTGAATTCTTTAACTTTCAAGTGTTTGTTATAGGCTCATTTGATTCATTATTGATAGACACAAAGATGGGAAAGAGTGGTTAAATGACGCTCATTAAGTAGCTCAAGTTGAGCTAAACATTATGGATGGTAATCATCTTTCAAAATGAGGTCATGTAAATATATGCAAAGAGAAGGTATTTAAATTTCAAGAGGCAAGATGACCTTAGCTCCAAAGATGAGAGGAAAAGGTGTAACACCAGTGGGGATTCAGATGTTAGTATGATATGTCCATAGGGAAAAGGGGATGTATAAGTGACAATCTTGACCTGAGGCATTGACCATTTTGGTAAGCATATTATTAAGGGTTTTGTTAGAGGCTTTAGCTTGTCCATTTGCTTCTGGATGATAAGGTGATGAAAAGATAAGTTTAATACCAAATACATCATAAAAGACTTGAACTTGTTTATTTTTGAAAGATTTTCCATTATCAATGATGATATTATGGGGAACACCAAAATGGTAGATGAAATGATGGATGATGAATTTGACAATCTTTTCAGCTTTCATCAAGACAAGGGGAATATTCTCCACCCATTTGGTAAAATATTTAGTTACAGTAATGATAAAATGATGTTATTGTGAAGAGTGGGGGTTTATTTCACCAATAAGGTCTAGACCCCATTGTGAGAAGGGCCAAAAATCTATGGACATGCAAAGACTATTACTAGATGCATGATGTAAATTAGCATGTTGTTGACACTTGACACACTTTTTCACATAATCATAATAGCCTTGGTTAAGGGTGGGCCAGTAATAGCCCAGACAGATGATGCATTTAACCATAGTGAGTCCACTAAAGTGGCCCTTATAGATACCTTCATATGTCTCTTTTATAATGTGAGAGGTTTCTAAGATATGAAGGCAATGAAATAGGAGGCCATCCAAACCACATTTGTAGAGAATTCATCCCATAATGGTATAAAAAGAGGTGCTCTGAATAAATGCTTGATGGGCATTCCTATAGAGGCTAGAGGGAACTATGACAAGGTGAAGGTAGGTGAAGGTTTGCTGGTACCAAAGGTCAAGAAGGATCTCCTCTACACTAAATATGGTTAGAGTGTCTATCTTGGTGTAAGAGGGCTTGGTGAGGTGATGGATAATGACTAATAGATTGGAGTTTGAGGGTGATGACAATATATGAGAGGCAAGCGAAGCCATGGTATCAATTTTTTTTTGGTAGATCATGGGGTGGTTTGAATATGGTAGCATTCAAATGAGGCTAGGATTTTTGTAACTAGTTGTTTGTAAAACTGTAAAACCTCATTATTACACTGGTAAATGCTAATGACTTAGTTGAACATAAGTTGTGAGTCACTAAAGATATTGATCATTCTAACTCCTAAGGCTAAATCAATTTAAAGACCTATTACTAGGGATTCATACTCAACTACATTATTGGTGCATTCAAAGTCAAGTTTAAAGGATAAGGGAAGTGGTTCACTAATGAGGGGGATAAAGATAATATTGACTCCCACACCATGTTGACATTTAGAACCATAAAACAACATGGTTACCTAATTGGTAAAATCTTCTTGAGATAGGCTCATAATAGATTCATCTAAAAACTCAAGAGCAAGAGGTTGGTTATTTATCAGGGTACCTCAACTAATTAGTGGATGATGACCTACCCCTTGATCAATTTATATTGGAGGAACTCAAGGTTTAAATTATCCAAAATCATGAGCCACTTGGACATACATTGGTTTTCATATGGTTTGGAGTGCATGTATTTGAGTGGATCGATGTTAATTATGATAAACATTTTATGGTTAAGAAGGTAGTGGTGAAGTTTGGTAGCCAAAAAGACTAGGGCCAAGCATAATTTCTTGGTATGTGTGTATGGAGTCTCATATTAGATAAGTGTATGAATAATATAATAGATGTCTTGATTCTTGTGTTGTTCATCCTGATGGGCAAGCATTTCCCTAAGGGAGTGGTGTATGGCAAAGATATAGAGGTAGAAAGGTTGGTTGTCCTTAGGATGTGTAAGGATAAGTAGAGATAGCAGGTACTCTTTGAGTGCATCAAAGGCCTTTTGACAATCGACATTCCACGTGAAAGAGACATCCTTTTTCAAGAGGTGGTGGAAGGGTTGACACTAATCGAAGAGCTAGGAGATGAAGTGATGAATGGATTGAAGTTTCCCCTATAAGATATGGAGTTGTTTAAGATTGGTTGGAGGTAGCATCTCAAGGATGGATTTAATTTTGGCCAGATCAACTTTGATTCCTTGAACGGAAATGGTGAAGCCAAGAAGTTTGCCTGATAAGACCCCAAAAATACATTTCTTAGGATTAAGGTAGATGTGATAATGGATAAGTCACTCAAAGATAATCTTGAGAATGTTTAGATGGTCTTTGAGAATCTTGGACTTCCCAAGAAGGTCATCCACATAGTCTTTGATGATTGTATGGATAAGGTCATGGAAAATATAGGTCATGGCATGTTGGTAGGTTGCACTAGCATTCTTAAGACCGAAGGGGATGACTCTATAATAAAAAGTCCCCCATGGGGTGATGAATTTTAGTGTTGATCTTCAAGGGAAATCAAGATCTAATTGAAACCTAAGAATCCATCCATGAGGGACAACATCTCATGGCCTACTATAAGACCAACAAGTTAGTCAATGCTAGGTAGAGGAAAGTCATTCTTTGGGAAGGTAAGGTTGAGGTCATAAAAGTCCACATAGATACATAGTCTCTTTGTGGCTTTAGTGATTAACATGATGTTCAAAACCTATTGGGGATAGTCAATGGGTTGAATGAAGTTAACTAAAAGGAGGTGTTGAAGCTCTTCTTTGATAAGAAGGGCTATACAAGGATGCATTCAATGAAGTTTTTGTCTAACAGGTTTAATGTCGTGAGTGGTGATGATGTTGTGCATGGTAATGGCCAGGTCAATACCTAGCATATCAGCATATGACCAAGTGAATGCAATGCTACAATCATGGAATAATGTCAATTAGTCCCTTGGTTCCTTAGGGGTGAGATTTTAGCCAAGTTTGATGATATGGGGGTGGTTAGAGTTCCTATGTCAATATTTTTAGTGCATGGTTGAAGTTTTTGGAGGTAAATATTTATGGATGGAAGAGTCTGATGCACCAAATTAGGTGAGAATAACATCATCACCCTGACACTAAACAATGTTAATGGTAGGAGAGTCTTCTCCCATGAGTTCAAGATGGGTCAAAGGGATGGATATACATGCCCCTTCCTTTTGATAAGTTATGGGGCTGAGGGTAATCATGCTGATGAAATAAATGTTGGGTGGGATGATGTCCTCATCCTAACACACAGGTGGAGGGGGTGATTTTGGGGAAGGGATCTCTTTTATAATAATGGTAGTGGTAGGTTTGTTAGATTTATTCTTATAAGGTAGAATGAAACCAATACCATATATCTCATGAGGCTTATAGATCTCGATTGAGGTCAACATATGTGGGCCATGCTCATACTATCCTAAGCCAAATCCCTTACAAGCACACCTATGAAGGTATAGTTTGGTGAAGTTAGGTTTGTCCAAGTACGAGAGGTTAGAGGTAAATGGTTGAGGTAAAGGGTGGGTAGTGGTAGTGTTAAGTGGTTTATTGATTCCCCCATAGATGAATTAGGTTTGATAATTAAGAGGTCCTAAAAGGACAATGGCTCCAATGTTGGGGTCATAACCTAATTGGTGGTTTAGTTTCCCATATTCTTAGGGAGTAAAGAGGGAATCTAGGGTGAGGAGATGATATTTTCCAAGGGTAAGGTGTTGAAAGGTAGACTCTAAGGGATCAATGTTGGTTATTTTATCCATAGGGACAGACAAATTGGTAAATGCTTTCGTAGGAGGGGAAGAAATGGCTTTGGCTTCTATGGGTCAGGGTTTTTATGGTGCTTTGGATAGAGGTAGGAGAACATCATTAGGTTGGTATGTCATATTGCATGTTGCAAAAGGGATAGGGTTAGCTTGTATGTTAACCACGTAACCTTCATGTTCAAACTTGACATAATGATGGAGGGTGAAAAGTACACAAGCCATGGCATGGATCTAAGGTTTCTCTAGTAAAACATTATACTGGTGTTCAACTTCAACCACATAGAAAAGTTTAGGGAACATGCAAGGTCCTAGTCGAATGTGGAGGATGATAGTTTATAAGGTAGTGCTCATAGTGTTGTTAAAATATTGAAGGATGGTTGAAGTCTTATACATGACATTATTCAACAACTTAAGTTACTCATAGGCATGGGAAGAGATGATGTTGATATTAGCTCCCCCATCGATCATAACCTATTTGACATGGGTTTGGTTGATATGGGCATTAGTAAAGAGAGGGGGATCTAGGTCTTCAAGGTGGATGGAAGGTATCTCTGAGTCCTTGAATGTAACAAGGGTTGAGAGTCAAAGAGTACCCAATGGTCTCTATAGGTTGGGAGTCTCTTGGTCCAACCTCAATAGCTTGCATAGCCTCTATCATGGCCTAATGATGGTGAGGTGAGGTGGAAATGAGCTCATAGAGGCTCATCTTAGTTGGAGTTTGGTGAAGTTGCTTAAGGATGATCATCTTGAAGGATTCAAAAAGATTACTCTCAGATGTGCCTAAGATGGTTACTTTGGGTAGAGCTAATGATGTAGAGGGTTAGATTAGGTTTGGTTTGGGATGTGTAGGTGGCTATGTACATGGAATGGACACCTTGGATTTCCCTTCATCCCTTTGTTGAAATCATGTGACCACATTGTTGGTATGGATAGAGGGAAATGATGTGATAGGGGGTTGGGTTGGTTCCCTATCACTCTAAGGTGAGGGTGGAGGATCTGGTATGCAGTGGAAAATGGATATCAAGTGCCTTGGTAGGGGGGTTAAGGGAAGCTTTTCTAGTAAGAGATCATCCTCATCATAGATCTGATGGATAATGGCTTGGAGAGCTTTGTAGTTCTCTATGTCATGCCTAGGTGTCTTGTGATAGGAATAGATTTCATGGTCATTATACCAAGTTAGTTTCAAACCAAGAGGATTGAAGGGTCTAATAGGAGGTAAGGTGAGGTACAAATATTGTAATAACCTTTGAAAAATGGTTGAATAAGATTCATTGAGAGGTGGGAAATGTCTAGGGGTTGTCATTTTGGTTGGTAAGCAAGGTGTTTTCATGGTAGTGGGTTTGGTAAGAGAAAACATGGGTGAGGTGATGTTTTTAGGTAATGGTTTTGGTTTGGGCATGTTAGTGGTTGGAGGGTTTTAGGTTGATAGTTTGGCTATTGATAGTTTGGGAAATACTGGTGTATTAGACAATAATTAAGCTAGTGTAACCAATAATGGTGGATGACATATGTTAAAAAGAATTTGCTTTTTAGGCAAAGTTGATAGATGAGGACCCAAGATAGAGGCTAGGGTAGAGTAAGGAAAGACCCTAGGCATGTGTCTATTCAATTGTTTTCCCCTTTTGGTTGGTTTGGGTTAAGTTTTGGGTGGAGATTTAGATGGGGTCAATTCCACTTTATGAAATAGGTGGACCAAACTCTGTATGGGGAAGATACTAAGGTTTTTAATAGGTTTGTTTAGTGGTTTGCTTGTTTGAGGTATGATTAATTTGATTGGTGGGGAATGTGGGGGGTTGATAGCAAATTTGATTATTTTGAGAGGTGGTAGAAAGATGATAGATTGGTTGTGGCTAAAGGTGTGCTAGAAGGTTTGGGTTTGTTGATGTAAGGGAGGCCTAAATGTTGCCAAAAAGTGGCTTGATCCATATATAATTTTAGGGAAAATTCCAATTTTTGCACTAATGTGTAAAAATGTTTGTGTACTAGTTTTGGTTCATGGGTAGTGGATGCAAGAGATAGACTTGTAGGTTGAGGAGGCTGGTTGGTAGGTTGGTTGATTCCCTGAGGTGAGGGAAGTAAGGTTGAGATAAATAGCTCATCCATGGGAAGTATCAGTATAAATGCTTTTCCTTTAGGAATAATATCCATAGGAGTAGTATTTTATTGGGTAGTTGGTGGAGGTGATGAATTAGGAACATTTATTTGTCCAAATGTGTCTATTGGGTTAGAATGTGATGATTCCAAAGCTTCTATGAGTGTAGATAGGGAAAAAGGAATCTCCTTGGGTTGGATCTTTGAATGAGGGGAAGATAACTCTTATACCTCTATAAGTGAGGAGGGGAAAGAGTGGATAGGTTGGATGGTTGGGTCCTCATGGGTAGGTGTATCATGAACCATGTTAACTGTGTGGGTGTCATGAGAGCATTCAACTTGTGTGTCCTCATTTTTTATAGGGGCATGGTTGGGAAAGGGATTTGTGAAGATGTCTAGAGATTAATTTTGAGGTGAATTGGGGTTATCCAAAATGATTTCCCCCATGTCAATGAGGGATTACATGATTCCCTTGAAGGTGTTGTACCTACTAACATCATGTCTAATTACTTGATGGAAAGCACAAAGGTCATTCTCATTATACCAGCCTAGTGTAGGATGAGAAGAGTTAAATTGTTGTGGAGGTTTGATAGGGAAAAATGTATGAGATTAGCTTTTAATAGATTCTTTAAGACTAAGGCATACGATTCCCTAAGTGGAGTAAACTACCTTGTGTTGGTTCGGGATGGGTTACACATGTTTTGGTTAGGAGGATTAGGCTGATTTTGTTGATTGATATTAGGTGGAGAAGCAATTTTAAGGATGATTGCATTTATAGTTCCCTTGCCCTTGGTTTTGGTATTAGCTTGATTACCTAGTTTGGAGAAAGAAGCCTCATTGGTTTTGAAGGTAGAGTTATTATTCTATAACTTTGATTTACCCTCGTCTATAGCCCTATTATCTAACTTTCATGCCATAGTGAAATCTTCAATAAAAGTTCTAGATATTTGGACACGTAGTGTGGAAGAAATGTGCATGGCACAAGCATGAGCAAATTTTTTGATCAATTCAAGATGAGGTAATGAGAATGATAATTGGTTGATTAGGCTTCTCCAATGAGCCACAAAATTAACTATAAACTCATCCTCAAATTGGTAAATGGAATAAAGGTTAGTGATAGAGACTTTCTTGGATATGTTGATTGAGAAGTGATCCAAGAAGGTTTGAGCTAATTGGTTAAAGGAGAAGATGGAATGTTTGGTAATGACACTATACCCGTCCAATGCAAGGCTAGAAAGAGACATAAGAAATGTGTACAAGAGTAGGGCATCATCATAGGCAATCATGTAACAAAAATTCTTAAATTATCTTAAATGTTGTTGGGGGTTTTCCTTACTATTAAACTTGGTGAAATTTGGAAGCTCCCACTGGGTTGGATAAGGTCTGATAGAAACTAAAGGGTGAATGGGATCATTATAGATTTGGTCATAAGAGAAAATGTCATGGGCTCCTGAAAGGGATGACTCAATAGTTATCATCTTGTCCATGATTATTTTCATTAAGTCTATTTGAGGTGGTCCACTTAAGGGGTTATAAGGCATATATTATGGTTGGGGAATATATTGATAATTGACAGAAGGTTGGGAGATGAAACCATATTAATAAGAGGTTATGGGAGGTTATGCAGATGATATATAAGTATAGGTAACTATTGGTGATTGGGTAGTAGGTATATACCCTTGTGGGTTAGGGGTATAACTAGGGTTAGATGATACAAGCAATGGTTGGGATGCTGGGGTAGGTTGAGTTATGGTTGGATTGGTAATTAGGGGGGTGGTAGTGACCCTATTACTAATGGGTGGTGAGGTAGAAGGGATAGGTACCCCTAAGATTGGTAAAGAGGTATTAACTGATGGGATAAGTTTGATAGAGGGGAGGTTAGAGAAACCAGTGGTGGGTACCCTAGCTACAAGTGGGACATGATGGGTTAATAGTTGGGTTATCCCCAAGGTAGAGGAGTCATTAGTAGGGGTGGAAGGTGTAAGGGTAATGGTTGGTTAGATAGGTTGGTTCTTAGCCATAGCATCAAATGGGTTAGTAGATGAAGATACCTAGGTGGTCAAAGGTTGGGTGGTGACCATGGTAATAGGGATACCCTTCATAAGGTGGGATGGCATGACATAAGGAGGATCTTGAGGTAAGGTTGAAATTGGGATATGGTGACAAAAGGTGTTAAGATAGTGTTGGAGGGACACTATATTGTTGTCTAAAAAGGTGGTAATATCCATGTCTCCTTAAGGAAATACTCAAGGGAAAGTAGGGCTTCCAAATAGATGAGGTGAATATTCTACCTCAGAGATGTACTCCATGGATGATGAGATAGAGGAGGTTGATTTAGGTGATGGTTTTGTTCTGCTAGGTCTCTTCACTGCTAATGAGTGAGAACCATACAAGGAAAAGGGAGAGAAAACAAGAAAAAATTCACTACTCAAACAAGAGGAAGACAAGAAAATGATCAAGGCAATCAAGAAACACACTATAAAGTACATAAAACCTAGATGTTAGTTTTAATCTCACTTTTGGCTTATGCCTTAATTTATGAGAATGTGTGATAGAAGTTGGCCTGTAGATCAGGTACTAGATAAGCAATCTATGGATATTTTTAGGTTAGTTTTGGTACTCAAAATAACCTATACTAAATTGGCTATAGGGCTTTATGCTTGGAGCTTGATCCTCTTACTTCATGATCTTGAATATAAGCTAGGTCACTTAGCCAATATATATCATTTATCTAGAACTTATACTCAGCCAAAGAATTGAATGGGTCCTCTTCTTGGTGATGAAATCTAAGTAGGATCACTAGGTAGGGTAAGGTGATTTGATGGGTGATAAAATCCTAGTCGAGCCTTGTCTTAGGTGAGTTATGATGTTTAATTGATTATGTGGTTTGGTTGTGTATCATAAGTGTGTTAAAATTAATCTTAATGTTGTTAATTAAGTTATGTGAGCTAGAAGAAGCAGGCAATCAGTGGATGTAGTAAGTTTTAGACCCAAATTAAATTTTTATTTAAATTATGAGCATAGACAAATAAAGAAGAATACAAATGTAGATAAAAAGAAAACCCAAGTAGAGACAAGGGTCCCACCGAGTGTGGTAGAATGTTTCACTCAAAATTTTCTATTATTCAGAAGAAGGTAGTGAAATTAGAAATTTGGGTTATGGTAAAAATACCTAATAAAAGGTGCACATGTTGAATCAAAAGATTATGAAGAGCTCATCTTTGGCTTGGGAGGATGACCTACATGTAAGAAATCACTAAAGCAAATTTTTTGGTTAGACAAGTAGCTAGGTGGATTGCCTAGCTGTGGCTAAATCTTGGAAGTGAGAGCTTCCTTAGGGGTTGTCAATCTACCATGTTAAAATAATTAAGTTGATAAAATAGAAAGAAAGTGCTTGCATCAATAATCAAAAGGTACTGAAACTAATAAAAATAATTTATTGATAAAGAGATATGCTAGAATGATCAAATTAGTGATAAAATAATTAGTGCTAGTGATAATGGGTCAAGGTATGGATCAAAAGGTCTAAAAGGGGTCTGTGAATAATTAGAAACTCAAAAAAGTGGATTTGGGTAAGTGTAAGTGGGTCAAGGTAGCTTGCTAATTTTTCTACCACAAGTGACCATCGATGGTTGGGTTGACCGTCGGTGGTTATGCCTAACCATCAGTGATTATGATGACCGTCGATGGTTGACTATTTCAAAATAGGGGTTAATCAATAGTAAAAAATGGGATTCATAGATGAATTTTAGAGGTTAGACAAAGGCTAAATTAATTGCAAAATGGAAATAAAGTACATGTATAGTAACAAACAAGGGCTTGTCTTACCAGATGTGGATTA
The DNA here is from genome assembly GCA_037957365.1 of Torreya grandis. Classification (NCBI taxonomy): domain Eukaryota; kingdom Viridiplantae; phylum Streptophyta; class Pinopsida; order Cupressales; family Taxaceae; genus Torreya; species Torreya grandis. The sequence goes on from JARHVA010002212.1 coordinate 1,713,997, forward strand.
GATGAGTAGTTGGCATTGTTGAATTGTAGGTAAGATCTAGATTGATTAGTAATAGTACTTGAAAGCTTGGTTGAGATGTGACAACAAGTCAACTCTTAATTAAATGGCTTGATGATGCAAATGATACTTGTATGATTGCTAGATTACTAAAGCACTTGATTAACCTACAAAAGAAAAATCTAAGTACCTGAGCTCTTGATAATAATTGAAAATAGATTGGACCTCCTAGGCCTCTCTTTCTTGTAGGCATAAGTAAGAGGTAGAAGTGAAGGTGTAACTAGGGCTTCTAAATATAATTCATGCATGTAAAGGCTCACAACACAAATTAGAGAAAGATTTATTTAGAAAAGGAAAAGGCATTAGTTTTCATGATGTTTGCATGCTTAGTTGAGATGATGGATCCTAACCATCGATGGTCAGATTGATCGTCAGTGGTTGGCTAACCATCGATGGTTAGGGTCTAGAGGGAAAGGGGACCTAATTGTCAAGTTTACCTTGTTTGGTGAAACAAGGTGTAGGTAGGTGGGTTAGGCCTGAGAGGTGTTAGATGGTCTTAAAAGTGGTTGTAGGGGATCTAAGGATAACTTTGACATTCACAATCATAGGTGTGTGTATTTTTGGTGTCTACAAGAGGATATAATGGAACTTGAAGAAAAAAAAGAAGATAGACAAGTAATATCTTTGGTTGATTATCCTTCTAAGGAGTGAGACCAAGAAATGGGTATCGCATAACCAGGTGATGAATAAGCTGAGATAGAAAAATCCAAAGCTTTGAGTCTAGGTGAGCATGAAGTGGAAGTCACCTTATCCAGCCTCATATAAGAAAGATTGATGGTTAATACTATCAGAATATTGAAGCCTTAGTTATTTAATTTTGAATTTATAGATATAGATTTTGATGTGATTACACACTAAGTAAAGAGCTAAAAGCCAAGGAAGCAACTTCTACATCTATCCCATGCACACAACTGGCTATTAGTGTGCCCCAACTTCACAAAACTCTTAGTCCTTACCCCAATTACAACTATAGTTAATCCATTGACTCCTCTAATTAATGATGCCACATCAACACTTTAATCTAATAATGATTATGCATTTTCATGTTATCACTAAGGTGGGACTTTAGTTCCTAATATATTTATTAAACATGCATATTGTATTTTTAGCTGGAAAGTCTATTTTGGGCATTATTATTGTGCATGCATATTTGCATGATTTGTGAATGAAGGGTTATATTTTGAACTTGTAATTATAGGAGAAGATTTAAAAGATGAGGTCTTCCCCATCCCAAGATTATAAATATATGTAAATTTTGACTAATTTGACCCCTTGGTCAAATAAGTCAACCCCCCTACAAGTTTAAACTTGTCATGAGGTCTCCTAGGTCACAAATGTCCACCATGGTCATTAATGATATAAAATTATATTTTTTCATCCTTGTCACATTTATATAGTTTATCTCGTGTTATAATAGGCCACCTTTTGGGTCATTCTAATAGGTTGTATGGTTTCTATCTAAATTAAAGTGTTTCAAGAGATGTATAATGTACCATGTGTGAGTTAGATTTTAGATAAACTATTTTGAACTAACAAACTACATGGATCAATATATAAAGAAGTTTTGGATAGTTGTATAGACTTCAAGATAAGTTTGGCATGTTTTAAAGCTTAATTAGTGTCACTTAAACTCCACACAACTCATATCCATGTTCAAATTACCTTTATATGTTCAAATTTAGTAAAAACCTTTCTGTCTCTCTTTTCGTACCCTTTGGCAAGTTAAACAAATCCACTGATTTATAGTTGGTATGGACATGTTAGGCATATTTAAGGGGAATGAATTTGGTGGATGAAATTAATCTATTTTTAATCTCACTCCATGGTCATATATTTCATATTGATGTATTTTGCTTCATGAACCATCCCTAAGAGTGACAGTGACTCTAAGTTGATTACACATTCCTAGCACCTTCATGTTTCCTCACTTGTTTGCATGATTTGATGTTTCTAATTGGTGTATGTGTTTTATTATAACATGTTATTCATCTTCATGATTGTTTACAATTGTTTTACATGTGTGAAACATGTTTTTATAAGCAATATTATTCTTTTTGTGTTGGAAGTGCAAGTATTTATTTGCAGGACATGGTTTCATTAACTATAGTGTTATATTCTCTATCAGTGGCTTCAACTCAAAGTTAATGTGCCTGTGTCTCTATTATAAAAAAATTTAGGTTGGTTTCTTCATGAAAATTCTTCATTTTAAGTCTTGGAGGTTGATTGAGATAGGTTTCTCAAAGCAAAAACAAAGACTAGTCAGAACTCTTCAATGCACAGTCATCTACAGTCATGTATAAAAGAGGGATAGACTATTTAAGACCTAAGATAGAGGTGGTGTTCATTATCAAGACTTTAATGGAGTTTATAAAGTCACTCATGGCTCATGATGTTGATCTTAGAGCCATCACATATCCTAAAATCAATCAAAGCAAGAAAAGTTGCTTAAGGGAAGCTTTACCTTAGTCTTAACATCTAACCAGTTGATGGCACTTGGGGAGATTATAAATGCTCAGTTAAAATCATAGATGTTTTAACATCATTAGAGGCATATGGATGGAAATATATATATGATTTCCTACTTACTGGATGTAGTTATGGCCATAGTTTACAAGCCCTATGGTTAGGAGTTGCATCCCTTAGATGAATATTTGGCAAACATGTTTGGAGAAGAATTTTCTTTCATGTTCATTCATAAATATAGGAATAAAATCATAAAGATATGATATTAGGTCTATCCTCATATATATCAATCAATGTAATGCACTTTTATGCCTAAATTATCAAAAAACATGATAAGTAACCTGAGCAAAATGGTAGACTATTGGTTATACCCAGATGTAACCATCATCTAAGTAGAAGGAACCAGGACTACTTTAATACTAATACCACATCATGTTCTAGACACTATAGTTGAACAAGAAATAACATATCATGTATTTAAGAACATTGATGAGTAATTAATTCAAATTCATTTAGCCTACTATTTCAAGACTCCTCTAATCATTAGTCAACATCAATATGTGATCAAGTCACATTTTATTCAACTGTTAAATCTAGAAATCAATATAAATTATATCTTGCACCTTTTAGGGAATAGGACCCTAGGAATAAATTAGGGTGTATCTAAAATATATTTAGGAAAATAATAAAGTACATGTCTCATGTGATTACCAATCATATGATCATGATTAGATCTTATTGAATGCCTCAGATGATTTGGAGGTATGGAAAACTATGAAAGATAAATCAATGTATATGATACATGCCAAAGCCTTGCAATATAACACTGAGGAAATAGAAGAAGAGACACAAATTCATGGAGTTATAAATAGACCCCATCTCTACCACATGATTCTCAACCACAAGATCAACCTCCCTCTCCTTCATCAGAACCTATAGAGGGACAACCAGATGAATCTAATAGTCGAAGAGAATCTAATCCTTAGATTAGGAGGGAAATTTTGAGAGGTCTTCCAAGTCTTCAAGTCCCTTACATAACAACATCTTCCCATGTTTAGGTTTTGATCACAACTACTATAAGGGATAGGTCAATAGTTTCTTTAGATGAACATATGAATAGCAGTTTTACAATGAATCCTTTACCTCCCCTTACTATAGTTACCCAAGTAAGTTTTCTTGAAATCTTACAAATGGCTTTTCCTTTCATTGTAACTACTCTAGACTCTCCTCAATCTCCTAAGTCTCCTCAAGTAATCCCTATGCCTTCCATTTCATCACCTTCATCACCTTTAGTTACACTTCCTACCACATTTATTCCTACAACCTCTCTACCATCTCATCCAAATTTCAATCCACCCATATACTACTATAAAAGGAAGCACAAGGATTCTCCTACTCCCTCCTAAGGTAAAAAATTGAAAGAGAGGCCATCACTTGGTCTCCCTATTATAGAGGAAGTTACTGAAGAAGAGTCATAAAAATATAGGGAGGCTACAATAGAAATTGAAGAAGAAGAAGAAGAAGCTCAACAAGTAATATCTTTGGTTGATTATCCTTTGAAGGAGGAAGACTAGGAAATGGGCATTTCACAACTAGATGATAAAGAAGATGAGCTATAAAAATCCAAAGCTTTGAGTCTAGGTGAGCAAAGTGGAAGACACCTTTGTTGGCCTCACACAAAGTCAAAAAATTGATGAGGTAGTCTCTTCCATTATTTATTCAATTGATAATATAGAAAGTCCATATGTGAGTTTACCCGTAGTTATTCCTAGGGTTATATCATCTAATTTTATTAATACTACTATTGATTCTAATATTCTTTCTTATCCTAAACTAATAAGGACTCTTAGGGCAGTCCATTTTGATAAATTGGTCACAGTTTATGTTTTTAATCCCAAGAAGCACTTAGTTCCCAAGAAAACATTGATCCAAATAGAGATTCCCATGGCCCATCTATTGGCCATGTCAAAAGAAACAATAACTATGGAAGTAACCTCAGGTCTTAAAATATTCTTGATATAAGTAACACCTATGAAATAAACATCCCCATGAGAGAGGGTTATCCAAAAAATTCCTTAGTTACCTATCCAAATAAGTGCCTCCCTGCCAACCACTTTGATTATAACCCTTCCAATGACCATTCCACCTTATACATCCTTAAACCCTACTCAAAAAGTTGAGATAGGAGAACTTATTATTCCCCAATGGGTGAGAGAGATGTAGAATGTTAGAAATGAAAGATATAATTAGGTCTCAACTGAGCTCCCCATAGTCTCCACTCGGTTCAATAAGGAAAGTGGGACTATTTAGAGAATGAGGAAGAGGAAAATGGTGAACATGAGAACAAAGGGTGAAGTGGAATTTGAATAAAGAGAGAAATTTTTCTCTTTAACAACTAAACCTAAGAGAAATCCCAATGACCCTACTGAATATATTGAGGATTTTAACACTTATGTGGATTCCACTATGGTGGAAATGAAATAAATTCACTAGAGTACTAAGGATGCCTTAAAAATATGGAAGCAAATGTAAATTACACATGCTCCTTAGGAAGTTATTACTGATGTTTAGAGTATGACTACTAAGTTATATAATATTTTGTACAACATCAGGGATTTTAGGGAAGACAGTTAGGCTAATAGAGTAGATAATGTTATATTATGTAATAAGATGAAGGAAGTGGAAAGGAGATTGAATTTCCTAGTTCAATGCTTAAATATTAGTGCTTTTAACTAGTTTAATCTCATGACCAATATGGATGTTTATTGGTGTTTGAACTTTGTTATTTATAATAGGGATGCTTCCCTAAATTTTCATAGATAGATGAAGTTATCTACTCTTTATCAATCATGAGAGTGAGGCAATACAGATATTGGGAGACATGAGAGTCACAACTTTATTAATAGACCTAATTTTGAGAAACTTCTTCATTTAGACATTGGAAACTTTAGGCAATAAGTCAAAGTGAATATTTATAAAACCAATGAGGAATTATTGTAGTTGGTTAGTTTTGCTAGAGATAGGGTAATGAGAGCATAAGCTCTAATAGCCAAATTCAAGTGATTAATGGTAGAACAATAAATATTGATGGTTGATGCTATCATAATATTGAAGCCTTCATTACTTAATTTTTTATAGATAAAGAGTTTGATGTAACTTACACACTAGATGAAGATCTAAAAGTAAGCAACTTCTGGGTCGATCCCATGAACACAACTAGCTATTAGTGCCCCCAACTTTGTAAATCTTTTAGTCCTTGCCCTAGTTACAACTATAGTTACTCCATTAAATCCTGTAGTTAAAAAGATCACATCAACACTTTAATATAAGAATGGTTATGTATTTTAATGCTATCACCAAGGTGGGACTTTAGTTCCTAATCTATTTATTATACATGCATATTATAATTTTAGCTAAAAAGTCTATTCTGTGCATTATTATTGTGCATGCATCTTTGTATGATTTGTGAATGAAGGGTTATATTTTGAAATTATAGGAGAAGCTTGAAGAGATTAGGCCTTCTCTATCCCAATATTATAAATATATGTAACCTGCCAGTCTCAAAGGAAGAAGAATTTTGGCTATTTAGATTAATAATTTTTTTTGAAAGAGTTATACTTGACTTTGTCTCTATGTTAAAATATTGATTCTTCTCCAATTTTGTAGATTACTTGAGACATTACATCATTATGGTATCTTAGTGCTTTGATTGTGTATGATTTATCTATTTTAAATATATCCATTGATTTTTAGCTATATATGATTTGAATATCTTTTTCATGCTTATCATAACCCTTCTTGTAGATGTCCACTAGCAATCTGATAATTAGGCAACATTTAATTTTTGCATGTTTGATTATATTGTGTTATGGTTCCTTTGACTCTTCATTGTACTTGATTATTGGAGTGTTGCAACAACTTGAAACAAGTATTGATTTAGATTCTTCATCCTATCTTAGTTCAAGTACTAGCCTTGAAAGTCTCTATCCCTAGGTGTCCATAAGCTCTCTGTCCTACCTTACTTTTCCCTCTTCTTGAAGTTTATTTTGAAATCCCACCCACCTTAGCTAGAATCATAATTAATCTACCCATTCAAATTAAATATAATTTCACCCATATCCATTTCACTCATGGTAAATAATATGTATCACTCAACATTATTCCATAAATAGGTTGTTATAAAATTGAATACCTTACAACTTATGCCTTGGAGTGAGTTTTTGTCACCAATCCTAAAATGTTAGAGGCTACCTAGTATAAATTTTTGGGGTGTGTATAAAATACACATCAATAGGTACTATTACTAATATTTAATGACCTTGAACAGTGTATGGATTAAAGGTGGAGAACCAATCCTTCATGTTGGTCATGTGTCTTGTGGGACTGTAATCCACATACCAAACTAGATTGAGAGAAGTGGTGTTGTCATGTGTTTGAGTGGCAAATAAATGATCCTCATCCAAAGAATCATTTTTTTCTATAAAATTCCCATGTTATTGTGATTTTGAAGGTTTATTTTTGTGCTATAATTTCCATGGGTGTTACTTTTTCTCTACCTATGGTGAATTATGTGAATTTGGTTACTTTTTGGATGAGCCCTATGACAATGTTTTGTACCAATAATTTTTCAATTCATGTCCTATCTTGCCACATATGAGACATAATTTTTGGGAATGAGGTTTGTTTCCTTGCTAGTTTTTCTAAGTGTTCTAATTAGGGGTTATTTTTAAACCCTTCATGGGCTTCTTTCTCTTCTAATTCAAGGTAAGTGAGTGTTCTTATATGCACATAAAATTGCTCGTTCCATTACATTTGACTAATATTCTTATTGGTCGACACTAATTCTGCTTAACTTTTTTATTCTACTAATTAATCTTATTTTCTAACTATTCATCTAATGTCCCCCTTCTACTATTCTACATCCATTAACCTTTATTCATCCCATCCCTTCATTAATTCTTCCTAATATCCCATTATCGTAATCTAATTCTAGTTACCTATTAATTGAGAATTTTTAATTCCCATAACCCCACCTAACCACCTATTAGCCTACCTCCTAGGTTTTCTTACATACCTACTCACCTAATCCCTCTCTAATCCCCACCTAAATCATCCCCTAATCACCATTAGATTCTCTAATAGAATTTAAAAATCTCCACCACCTTTCTCCTTCTCTAGAGAGTTATCTCTAGAAAATTCAAAATTCCACCCTTTTCTAGAGTCTTCTTCTCTAGAAACTCCTAATGAATTTCTAATTCATTGGATAATTCTTCACCATTGATCCTCATAATCCAAATTTTAATAATGGCCATTGATCCTCCCTCTTTCTATCTATTTAAACAAGCTCTCCCTCCAATCTCAAACTATCTTAAGAAATCATATCAAAGCCATGCCAAAATCACTCTAGGAATTTCATATCAAATCCATCATCCAATATCAAGCATCTAACATCAAACAACATCACTTTATCAATCTGAGTTTACAAGCAATCATGCATCTTGGAATGGAGGCATGAGAAGGTAAGGAGCATTGTAAGAATGTCCTACTAGTTCTAATTCATATTTTCTATCTATTCCTATTAGTGTTTATCAAAGTTTTGGATTTTATTGTCATCTTGATAATATAGCTTGAATCCAAATTTTGGTACATATTTTGGTGACCACGGTGGGACATCCATCCCATTCTAATTATTTTGCATCCAAGAATTGTTGTTGGCAGCTTGCAGGGTAGTTTGAAGACAAATTGGTGGCTTCTAATTTTTAAAAATTTGCTTTATTTTGGTAAAACTATGCTCTGGTTTTTTAAAAACTACTCTTTTTTTATAGAGAATGTCATAAAATAGTTTTTGGGTTCTGAGCACCTCACTCCCAGATTTTCAAATCATTTTATGATTTTGAATTTCATTAGGTATTGAATAATTTATGATCATTTGAATATTTCTTTTTTTTTTGAATATTTCACATACATGCCACTTTAAATTTTCTTAAAAAAAATACAAATACAATCATTTTAGGCAATCATTACATATTTGTGCTTGTCTGCATACACCAAAAATGTGTTTTATTTTATTGTCATTTGGGTTATAACATAAACAATATTATTGGGTTTTGAACTCTTAACCCTGGTGGAATTGGTATATCAAAATGGTTCATGCATTATATGCCAGAGCATGTGAGACAAAATATATGCATATAATCAGAGTTTGATAGGTGTTCATGCCAAATCTTTGTTGGATGGATCTGGTTGGTATGTTTTGAAGATATGTGAGAATATTTGTTCCTTCTTTGCATTGTTTATTTGAGGAATTTAATTAAAAACTCTACATACATGTCCACCACATAAGTCTTTTTTTTCCTTCTTTTTAAGATCTTATTTTATAATCTAGTCTTATAAATTGAATTATGCTAATTCTTAAATTTTTTATTTGTAGTTTAAATATAATATGCTAAAAGTTGTCTTAGAATTTAGTTAAAAAAATTTAGTTTGAGTTTATATAAAAAATTTAAAAAATAAAATATAATAATAAATAAATAAATAAAATAAAATAATAAAATTAAAAATAAATAAATAAAAAAAATAAAAAATAATATTAAAAAAATGAATAAATAAATAAAAAACAAAATAAACATAAAAAATAAAATAAAATAAATTTTACATTTAATCTTTTTATAAGTACATCAATTAAATATTTATTTGGGGTTTATATACCACTTTTTGATTAATTATTTTTTCAAGATTCTAACCTGCAGGTGACACGATTGTCAAAGGCAAATTATCAAACTACTAACATTTTTGTCTCATAGATTACCTCTTTTTGAGTACCACCAAAACTACTAACTTGTGTACTTGCAGGATGTCGGTCAAAGATATATTTGGCACTCTTAGAATCATTTTTGAAAATTTTTTCCTTGTATACATCATTTTTAATCATCTTGTATATATATCTTCTTGATCATTCCTTGTAAATACTTGTTTGCATGTGTGTGTTTATTTGTATATAATTTGTCGTATCATGCCAAATCACACATAGGTAATTAGAATGGTCAATTAATCATATCGTGAGCTTGCCTATTTGTATAAGCCTTCCCTTAAGATAACATGTGACATGGATTTCATCACCACACACATGACTTAGTCTTTAGAGGTTAGTATCATCGATTTCACCATTACATGCTAACCACACTCCATGTTCTGGTGGAGTATAAAAATCAAGAGAGCATTATCAATAGCCTAAGCATAATTCCCAATAAAGGGTTTCTTAGAGTGAAGATGATTAAGTCCATATACCTAGGGCAATCAGATAGCCTCCTATATGGACTTGGGCTGCATCGTACCTTTATGTATATAGGGGACTCCCTTAGATCCTTGTGTAAACCTTAGAATATGAGCCTACAGCCATAACAAGTGTTCTACTATCAGCATCAGTATCAATGCCCAAGTGACCATTAGGAGCAAGCAAGGTCAAGAGGGTTCAGTTGATTCTATAATGGGTCACCAGCCTATAGCCTCACTTGTGTAGCCATCAGATGGTGTGGACATTGAGTTACACTCCCATATGATTTACTAATTAGGGTTGTATATGTGCATGATTTTTTTGTGTTGTGATAAGGCCTATTTTATTTGTTAGCCAAGTCAGCCACACCCTTGAAATTTTTGTGTGAATACCTTAGATAACCATCTAGGAATATTCCTCTCCATTTTTTCCACTTTCTCCATCATACATAGAGACCTTACATTATATCCATATCATTACATCACCATTCCTTTTAGTTATCCATAGTCACCTTCTACACACCCCCATCACATTCATATCCCTTAGTCATCCATAATCCACCCACCATCATCCATATTTTCCTTAAAACAACACATTACATCACTCTTTCTACATCTATCTCATTAGACTTTTATACCATATCATCTTCTTTTTTATCATTTCCATACTTTGGCCCATCCCATTTCTATCATTAATTAGCCCATTATCATTCATACATCTTTCATCATTCCAATTTGATCTTATCATCATCTTACCCATTTTATCCTTCATCATCCCAATCCTACCTTATCATCATCTTGTCTATTTCATCCTAATCATACCTTACTTAACCCATATTCTTTGTACATCCAATCATATCACATCTAAACCACTTATCCCTTATTGTACCCACATATCATCCCATATCACTATCTCTTGAGTAGACAAAATCATCATCCTTCATATATGGTATTTTTACCTCTATCTTTGATAATCCATCTTTTGCATCCTTAATTTTTATCCTCATAATTTGTCTTTTGTCATAACCCATCATCATTTATCCATACTTGTTTCACCTACATAAACCACCCCTTGTACTTAGACATTCACATCTCTTATATAGTCATCATCAATACCTAGACATATTACATATCTTAGTATCACTTGCATATCACTTATAGAGGTCCATTCCCCTCCTTGTGCATATTATACATCTTTCATATAGTATCTTTCATCACCCACTCTTGATTTTCATCCATTTATTATATCATCACCTTAACACCTAGTCCATAGTCCATATATTAAAAGTCATATCCCCTATATTATCCTTCACTTATCATTATCCCTTTTATATTAATTATCCCTTTTCTGTGCCCATTATAGGATCAAGATTCATCCTTTTAATAGATTATAATCACCCTCATTTATCCATCCTAAGTTGCCCATTTGTAATAGTCACTTTTTTTCACATATTATTCCCCCAACCCCTTATTGAGCATTGACATAATCTTGACAACACCCCTCATCCATTTATCTTGATTAGTAGTCCTTGTCCATACACCTTTTTCATCCTCATCCCTCTTTTGAATATTGGTTGAGGACAAAAGATCAAACTATTGGCGGTCATTTCCTTTCTACACATTATCATCATCCTATCCTAACTTGAAATTATTATTGAACATAGACTTATAAGACATCAAGCTAGCACCCATCATTATCATTTATCCTTAACAAGTGTCTTTGTATCTATCACCCATCAACTTGTCCACTTGATAGTTGACAAAATTATTTGATCCTATTATCCCTTTATCCTTTCTAGTTTGATCTCTTAAAATAACTATTATTCTCTTGATAATTTCTAGTTATTCTATCCATTAAACTTTTCTCATGACCACTAGTAGTCTCATCTTTTAGACTACAATTTAATAGTCAAAAGACCTTCAATAGCATCTCATTTGACCTCATCTTCTTTCATCATGGTCATCTAAACTTAAGCCCAATTCTACCAAGGAGAAGGTTCCAATCAAGAAGACCATACTAGGGGCAACACATAGACCCAACTTAGGAATATGAGGATTTCCATAGTGACATCCACAAACCTTGAGGAGAAAATTATAACACTCACCTTCTCAATAACCTCCTTAATAATGAGGGTGTCCATCAACTCCTGGAATAATATATACAACAAAATAGAAATATGGAAATTGGGGGCACCCACCTAACTAATATTGACCGTCCATCAACCCCGAAACATAATGATCACCAAGAAGTAGACCATGGATTCTTAGATGAAGGTGACCAAAAACCACTTCTCATCAATAATTATACTAAGGCAAATAGGAGATAATCTACCATTGAGGATCACTTAAACTAGCTTACACAACTTAATCTCCTCCTCTAGAATTAACATGCATCAACCCCACCCTAAGATAATACTAACACTTTTTAGGGAACACAAGTTCCCAACAATCCCCACAATAATAGTCATATCAATCATACCACTCATAAAAACCATCATACCCATATCCCACAATGAAGTCAAAACCAAACTGTCAATCCTCTTAGGGATCCTACCTTTGCCCAAGAATGGAAGATGATGAAAGAAACCCTCTAACAAATGGACCCTAAATCATAGGCCCTCAAATACAAATATGAGGATTTTTGCTTGTCACCTTTAGACAACATCATTCTATAGATTACATTCCATTCACATTTTGAAATTCCAAATTTTGAAAAATATATGGGAAAAGGAGACCCAAGGGATCACATGTAATAATTTTTCATCACTTGCCATGAAGTATCATGAGAAGATGCCCACCTATTAAGGCTTTTTCCTAAAAGCTTAACAAGACCAGCATTAGAGTGGTTGATGCATCTTCCCAAGGGGTCAATTTTTAGCTTTGAAGAATTTTCAAAATAATTTGTCAGGCATTTCTCCTTTAATATAGAGCATGATGTGTCTATTATTGACCTCTATAACACAAAACAAAGAACTGGTGAAAGTCTTGTTTATTTTTTGTAATGGTGGTGTGGATTGGCAAGTCGATTGAGATGTACCATACCTAAAAAGGAGATGGTAAAAATATTTATGGATAATCTTAATACAAAATTGAAATATCAATTAAAATTACAGTGTGAAAAAACTTTCAATGAGATTATAGAAAAGGGTATACAAATTGAAAAAATCCTCATAGAAAAAGGAACCATCAAGCTATTCTCTTGTAATGAGCACACTGCAAATTCAAGAAAATCCTTTTCAAATAAGCCAAAGGTCTTAAAAAAAATAAGATTGTTGTTGGAGATGGAGTCACAGATTCTAAACCAAAAGCACAACATGTCCAAAATATTCAAAGAAAAGGGCCCCCGCTGTAACCACACGTCTCTTCTATCAAGGTTCTTATGGGGAAGCTAAGACCTCGTATAGGTAGGTAACTTCTCATAAGTTTGGATATCCCTTTGGCAACTGTATTAGACCAACTGATTGTAGCTAACATGATTACTTTGCCCAAGATTTGACCTATCAATGATCATCAGTTCAAACTAGATTGGTATCATGATAATGAATATTATAAGTTCTATATGGTAAAGGGCCATGATACCAAAAATTGCATGCAATTCAAGTACTATGTGCAAGACTTGATTGAAAGAGGTGACATTGAGTTGGAAGGGGAGCCTACTTCTACCAAATTAAGAAATGGATAATTAAGAATTTATAAAAATCCTCTTCCCAAGCATGACCAAAGAAATCAGAGACCACTAAGAGACCAAGGTCATGCATCCTCTTTTAATTATACCAAATATCATAATGTGCCATATCATTATATTAATACCATCAAGCTTCTCCACATCCCCCCCTCTGAGGATCTTCCCTCTCTAGTTTTAAAAATAAATTTTGCCACATTTCATTTTACCGTTACTACCAGGCATAACAAAATCATCATCCCAACAACACCTTCACAACAACCATCCAATTCTTCCACTATATCAAGGGGGAATACCTATTACAAATTCACAAATTAGTCCGATAAGTCCTATGACATTATTCATTAGCTAGAAAAGACCCCTACCCAGATTTCCCTTATGGAGCTTCTAAAAACATCCACTTTGCATAGGGAAATATTAAATCAAGTGCTTAATGACCTACATGTACCTAGTAACTTGGAAACCAATTAGTTTTAAGCACTAGTGGCCCATTTATCCCCCTCCCCACAACTCATCTTTAGCACTCAAGATTTGCCACTAGTTGACCCTCATCATAACTACCCACTGTACATTGAAGTTTTCATTGCCCATCACCATGTCTCTCATGTCCTTATAGATGGAGGATCAGTGCTTAACCTATGTAATATGGACTTCCTAAAGAAGTTGGGGTAATCTAAATCATTACTAGGGCCTAATCTCATCATGATCAAAGTGTATGATGACAATGAGTGGCCATCTATTGGGTCTATTTATTTTCCCATCATTGTGGGGCCTATAATCCATCAAACATTGGTTCATGCGGTCAACATGGACTTGCCATATAATATGCTTCTTGGGAGACCTTGGATTCATGAAATGCAAGTCATCTCATCCACTCTTTATTAGTGCCGTAAATTCCCTCATTTAGGGATGGAAGTCACCATCCCATGGATTATTAACCATCACAAATGTCAAATGAATCAAACCCCTTCTCCATCATTATCTTGAGGCACTGAGAATTCTATCCTTAATCCTATAGCTACCAAATATGTCTCTCTTGATCAATTAGCCACCACATCTACCCAAATGCTAGACCTTACCAACTTAAAAATCACATCTATAGGTTGTGGTGAATATGAGTACAAAACCATTTACATTGGCCATCTCCCATTGTCTCCCTAAAGCTATGCATCCCCTGTAATGAAGAAAGTCTAGGCCATCAAATATCGATTTGGGCCTACAACTTTTAGAAGTGTAGGATTTTTATCAAAGAAACACATTGAAGGTAGTGATGATTCATGGCTCTTACCTAATGATGATACCTTCATCTAACCCCATCAAAGATGTCTTACCATCTACCACATGATGGAAAACATGAACTATAAAGGAAAAGACTAGGTAGGTAGGAGTAGGGTTGGATAGAGCCTATTGATGTTCAAGATAACTCATTATATTATGGTCTAGGGTAAAAACCATATGGTGATGACCCTCTTGATGTCATTGTGGATTCTATCTTGACCAAAGAGCAAACTCACCTTAATAAGGATACTAAAATGGGGTCTATTTATAGTCAATTCAAAGAGCTGGATACCACCAACCTCTTTTTTGACACCTCCATCTTCACCATAGACATCTCCCTCTGTTATCCCTCCCTTTAGACTGGGATGCCAAATAAGAGCCTACCTTTGACACATTTCAAAATGATGAGGCTATTCTTGAGTACCTAGGGCTAAGGACTTTCATGACATCTGGAGACCACAAGAAAAGATTCTCAATCAATCTATGTGAATAAACATATTTTGGAGAACAAGAGTCACTAAGCACCCAAAGTGATGATGAAACATCTAAAGTAGAAGAGGAATCTTATATAGAACTTGATGACATTCTAGATAGTCCCATTTAGTCAGAAGATTATCTAGATGTTGATATTGAGATGTCGAGAATTACTACCTCTGACATACCAAAAATAAAATACCCACTTATCTATCAGAACAATCTTCCTCACTCATTAAGGAAGTCATTGAAATAAATATTAGAACTAAATAAAAACCCAAGATCATGAAATTGGGGACATCTCTTATACAATAACAACATGAAATTCTCACTGCCTTACTCAAATAATTTATTGATGTCTTCACCTAGATTTATGAATACATGCCTGGGTTGGATCCTTCACTAGTAGTCCATTATCTTGATGTCCATCCTATTGCTAAAATAGTCAAACAAAAATTATGAAAGATGCATCCAAAGGTGGAATTGCTAGTTAAGGAGGAACTACAAAAATTCTTGGATGCAAGATTCATTCATCCTATTGACTATTTAGATTGGATATCTAATATAGTCCCTATCTCAAAACCATATGATGAGATTCAGATATGTACCAATTTATATGACATCAATAAGGCATGACCCAAAGATGATTTTCCACTTCCTAATATTGATATGATTGTAGATTCAACTACTAGTTATGAGATGATGTATCTCATGGATGGATTTTTAAGATACAACCAAATGAAAGTTGTTCCCAAAGACCAACACAAAATAATAATTATCACCCCATGGGGCACGTTTTGCTATCAGGTCATGCCTTTTGGCTTAAAGAACATAGGGTTAACATATAAATGCATGATAATTATTATCTTCCATGACATGATGCATGATATTGTGAAAGATTATGTTGATGATATCCTAGGAAAGTCTCACTCATGATCTGAGCATCCTACAGTCCTCTGTAAGATCTTTGAAAGACTATGAGAATAGAAAGTATGTTTGAACCCCAAAAAATGTGTCTTCGGTGTAGCATTAGTAAAGTTTTTAGGGTTCATTATCTCTAGGAGAGGTATTGAGGTAGATCCAACAAAAGTTTGAGCAATCACTAAGATGCCACCTCTTTGAACACTTAAACTACTTCATTATCTTCAAGGTAAGCTTTAAGATATTAGGCATTTTATCTCATATCTCACCAATAAGTGTCATCCATTCACTCACTTACATAAGAAAGGAGTAACCTTTTAGTGGGATGACAATTTTCAGAAGGCTTTCAAGAATCTTAAGCAATACTTGGTAAATCCACCTGTCTTATCTCCATTATTTCTAGGTAAAACCATTATTCCTATATATATCCACCATCCCTATGCCATTAGATCCTTACTCATGTAGCATAATGATTATGGAAATGAGTGAGTCATTTATTATCTTAGCCATACCTTAATAGCATACGAGTTAAACTATATGCCAGTTGAATAGGCATGTTTAGTTGTGGTCTTTACCTCCTAAAAAATCTGGCATTATATGATCAATAATTAGGTATAATTAATTACAAAAATAGATCCTTTAAAGTATCTCCTATCCAAAACAATGTTAATAGGTCATGTGGCCAAGCAGATCATGTTGTTTAGTGAGTTTGATATTGAATATTTCCATCAAAAAGTAATCAAAGGATAGGTCATAGTAGATCAACTGGTAGAGGCTCCACTAGAGTCACTTGAGCCACTTACCTCTACATTTCCAATTGAATCCATTATGAGCACCTCACAGGTTATATTTTTATGGATACTTTACCACTCATGGGTCATTGGTAGGAATCATGCTGGTTACCCCATAAGGCAATCTCATTCCCCAAGCATTTCATCTTGTATTCTGTTGTACCAATAATATCTTAGAATATGAGGACCTCATAGCAAGACTTCATCTTGCCATACAGTGGAACATCTAGCATTTTCAAGTATTCAAGGACTCTCAACTAATCATAAAATATGTAAATGAAGAGTTTAAAATAAAGGATGAGAAGTTTCTCTCATATAAATAACTGGTTAACCAATTAAAAACTAGTTTTCAATATATCACATTTGAGCAAGTGTCACGAGCCAATAATAAGGTAACTGACTCTATGGCTACTCTGGGATCCCTCATTAATCTTCCTAAAGATGTCTTAGAGGGTAATTTTTTGATTGAATAATTGATCACCCCAGCTCATCACTCTTTAGCTCCTATATAAATTTGTGTCATTAATAATCCTAATCTCCCTTGGTATCATGCCATCTACCAATACCTCCATGACAATACCCTACCTCCTAATCTTACTCTCCATCAACAAAAATACTTTCTCCATCAATCCACCCATTATACCATTCTAGACAACATGCTCTATCGAAGGGGTTATGATAGGACCTTGTTAAGGTGTCTGACCTTGGATGAGGTAGCTTAAGCGGTCAAGGAAGTCCATGTTGGCATTTGTGGAGGGCACATTAGTGGGATGGCCTTAGCTAAGAATTTCCTCTTAATTGGATACTATTTACCAACCATGGAAAATGATTCTTGTCAATATGTGAAAAAATGTGAAGCATATTAAAGGCATGAAAACCTTATCCATAGACTGACATAAGAGCTACATCCTATCATGAGCCCATGGCCTATATCTATATGGGGCCTTAATATAATCAAAAATATTAGTCCTAATTCCTTATATGGGCACACATTTATTATCATAATTATAGAATATTTCACAAAATGGGTAGAGGCAATGCCACTAACTTACACAACTAGCCTCCAGATATCTAAATTCATCCTCAATTAAATCATCTGCCAGTTTGGCATCCCTACCAATATTATCTTAGACAATGTTTAGTCTTTCAAGAATCAAGATGTTGAGGCCCTTTATCTAAAGTACCACATCATTTAGCCATTTCTCTTCCCCATATTATCCCCAAGTCAATGGACAAGTGGAAGCAACCAATAAGACCCTAATCAAAATCCTAAAGAAGATAGTCAATCAAGGTGAGTGTGATTGGCATATTCAATTATATCTAGCATTATGGTCTTATCACACTAATGTTTTCAAACTCATAAGGGCCACCCTTTATGCCTTATTATATGGAGCTAAAGTAATATTACTCATGGAAGTAGAGCTCCCTTCTCTTTATATCTCATTACAAGGTATAATTATTGACCAAAATCACCAACAAGAGCACCAACAAGATTTGGAACTCCACGATTAAAAATGATAGTAGGCCCTAAATCATCTTAGGGTATATCAAAATAATCTCAAGAATCAATACAACAAGAAGATTCAAGCTTGGGAGTTTGAAATAGGTGACTTGGTCCTCAAGTAAAATCAGAAGAACACTAATGTAGAAAGAGACACGAAGGGAAAATTAGAAGCCAATTGGTTGGGCCCATATATCATTGTTACCAAATTTAGCTTAAGATCATACAAATTGGCCATACTTGAGGGAGAATAATTGGATGATCATATGAACATCATGCATCTCAAGTGGTTTTATGCTTAGTCCCTATATCCTTTGTCTGTAGGACCCATCCATCCCATCCATATATATATACATATATATATATATATACATACATATATATATATATATACATACATATATATATATATATACATATATATACATACATACATACATAAATACATACATACATATATATATATGTATGTATATATATATATATATATGTATGTATGTATGTATACATGTATGTATGCATGTATGTATGTATATGTATATGTACATATACATATACATACATACATATATATATATATGTGTGTGTGTGTGTGTGTGTATATGTATATATATATATATATATGTCTATATATATATACATATAATAAAATCCATCCAATGGTGAAAACTAGCTCGTTGGCACCTTGGGAAAGTAACATGGTGAAAATTGGTTCCTGATGCCATGGTAAGGATAGTCTAGCCTTGTATGTATATGTATATGCACATATACATATACATACATACATACATATATATACACACACACATATATATATATACATACATACATATATATATGTGTATATATATATATATGTGTGTGTGTGTGTGTGTATATATATGTGTGTATATATATATGTGTGTGTGTATATATATATATATATATATATGTATATATATACATAAAATCCATCCAATGGTGAAAACTAGCTCGTTGTCACCTTGGGAAAGTACCATGGTGAAAATTGGTTCCTGATGCCATGGTAAGGATATTCTAGCCTTGGTCTCAATAGGTGGGAATATACAACAAGGAATTAGTGTCTTTATCACAAAATAAATAAGGGATACCTTTGGGATAGTTGTTGGAAGGATCTTCCCAAATCATGTACTTATCCTTGGAGACATTATCTATATCCCTAAGATCCTTTATCACCTCATCAATATCTATCCACTCTTTTAGACAAGATTCCTATGATAGATATGTCTCCTCTTATCCCTAGCCACATCATGCTGAATCTTTACCATCCATGTAACTATCCACTCCCACTATCACTAGCAAAGGTCAACATAATAGTGGGGTTACTATGATTCTTATTCTTCATGGAATAATCCAAACCCTTTTATTTTGGGCTTTACGATGTGAACCTTATCCATATATCATTTTTACTACACTACATCATTATTATCTCTTTTCCTAGTCACCATCATCCTTATCATCATCAACACCCTTTTAGCCAGAACTACATTGGCCTCAAGTCTTTTAGACTATGTATGCAACACTTGATTACATTTCTATGCCCAAGGATAGCTTAGCCACTATCACCCAAATCCACTACATCCCCATTAGCATCTAATTACATCCATACCTCACATCATCTCCCTAAGTAGGATTATCTCTCCTAAGGTGACGATGCTACCTAGTCTAGATATCTAGAGGGGTCACCATCAAGAATCACTAAAGGCCACTAGGACATCCAAGCATCTAGCATCCATCATGGAACAAGTGTTGGTTAAATAATCCATCAAATTTTCACATCTTGCATCTCACCCATCATCTAATAAATTTAGATACCCAATAAAAAGTCCAAAAAAATTCAAAAGAGAGAGAGAATTTAAAAATGTCAAAAACCCTAAAAATTATAAAATTTGAAAAAGCCAAAATAGTTTGTTGTGTCTTGTCTTATCCCCAATCCCTTAGTCATATCCACCTCCATTCCCTTCATCTTTTATATCTTATCCCATCTTTAGATACCATAATTAGTCTTGGAACCTGATCTAAGTGGGTACCCATCATTTCATCATCCTTTTGGCTAAGTATTATTGGCATACATCACCTTGCCAAGATTTTCATCTAACACTCATCACTTCTTATCAAGGCCTTTTCATACTTGGCACCCATCACATCATCCTTTACAAGTATGAAAGTTACTTGATCCCATCACTATCCTTATCATTGCCTTTTCATGTCTAGCACCTATCCAATCACTTTTGCTATCTTGAAAGGTATTTGATCCCATCATCTCCTAGTCTCCTTGCTAGATTAGATCCTTGCAAGGCCTTGCCTATTGGTAATCCATGGTCATCACTTTTGTAAATCACCATCCTTGACCACTTTTCAATTTGATTTCAAGACCAAGTCAGTATTTAAAGAATCCATTCTTATATCTTAAACTATTGGCAACACCTCATCTTCATTCTAATCATCATCATCCTATTCAAATCCAAGTCTATCCTATACCCCATCACATCATGATTATCCTAATCCAACCCATCATCCAATCACTCATCCCATCATTAAGAATGACATAATGACATTGAATGTAGATACTTGTGTGTGTCTTACTTGGTTTTTCTATTTGTTTTATTTACATATCATGTCTATATCATGTTTGTTTCATGTTTATTGTGTCTCTTTTTGTCTATTAGGCAATGAATAGGGATGCTAGAGGACACCAAAAGTGACATCGAGGATGAAAATTTTGACACTTGCCCATGCACTTTGTCATAATGTCACCTTGGACATGTTTAGATCATGGGACATATTTTCAAGTGCTATATTTTTGGATTACTTAGACTATGATGAGCATTATGACATTTGTGATGGCTTTATATCATCATCATCTTTCTCTCCATCACATCCCATCCAACTAACATCCTATATTTTATCCTTATCATCTTCATCTCATCATTTAAATCATATCCTTGAATCACTAACAAGACTAATCATCCTTATCATCATCACTTTCTAGGAATTGATCATCATCATCATCTCCTAGTCAGAACTACATCAACTTGAGGTCTTTTCAGACTATGTAGGCAACACTTGGACACTTTTTAGTGCCCAAGGATAGCTTATCCAATATTTATATCATCCATATTCATCTCCCAATCTATTTATTACTAGATCACATCATTTATTCTCTCTTATCATCATCATCATCATCATCATATTGCTCAAATTTAGCTTTGAGTTACACCCATCATATCTTATCAAATCATCTTATCCTCGAGTATAGCTCTCCCTTGCATGCATATTTACTTAGGAAACATCTAAATATTGTGGCATTATATCATATCATCATCATGTTATTATTTATTCCCATGCATGTGTCCTTGCTTGGGAAGTGTCTATAATTGTGACACCCATCATCTCTATTCCCTATGCATGTGTCTTTGCCAGGGGCATCATTATCAATTTATAGATCATTGCTCAATGTTGACCTCATCTTCTCCATCTTCTATCCCAAATTTGGTATCCCATCCCCTCCTCTATCCATTTCATCCCACCCATTATTTATTCTTTTGAGTGGCCATCCAGCTTATTCTTCCCCACATGTCCCCTTGAGAGGGCATCATATCTCTTAACAACATAATTTAATAACATTAATACATGACATGGTTTTTTATTTGAAATAACATTACTCCTTCCACTTCATCCAATCATAATTCCCTTTTAAAGAGGGACAAAATGTATGCACCTAAAATCGCTTGCTCCATTATAGTTGACTAATATTCCTATTAGTCGACACTAATTTTGTTTAACTATTTTATTCTTCTAATTAATATTATTTTCTAACTATTCATCTAATGTCCCCATTCTACTATTATACATCCATTAACCTTTATTCATCCCATCCCTTCATTAATTCTTCCTAATATCCCATTATCCTAATCTAATTCTAGTTACCTATTATTTAGGAATTTTTAATTCCCATAACCCCACCTAACCACCTACTAGCCTACCTCCTAGGGTTTCCTACACACCTACTCACATAATCCCTCTATAATTACCATATAAATCATCCCCTATTCATCATTAGATTCTCTAATGGAATCTATAAATCTCCACCACCCATCTCCTTCTCTAGAGAGTTCTCTCTCTAGAGAATTCTAAGGAATTTTAAATTCCTTAGAATTCCCTCCTTTTCTATAGTATTCTTCTCTAGAAACTTCCAATTAGTTTTTAATTCATTGGATAATTATTCACCATTAATCCCCATCATCCAAATTTGAATAATGGCCATTGATCCTCCCTCCTTCCATCTATTTAAAAAATCTCTCCCTCCACTCTCAAACCATTTTAAGAAATCATATCAAAGTCATGCCAAAATCACTCTAGGAATTTCATATCAAATCCATCATCCAACATCAAGCACCATCACTTTGTCAATTTGAGTCTACAAGTAATCATGAATCTTGTAATGGAAGCATGAAAAGGTAAGGAACATGGTAAGACTGTCCTACTGGTTTTGATTCATCTTTTCTATCTATTCTTATTAGTGTTTATCAAAGTTTTGGATTTTATTGTCATCTTGATAATATAGCTTGAATCCAAATTTTGGTACATATTTTCTCATCTGCTTCCTTTACATGTTGTATGGATTCATCCTATCTTAACATGTTAGCTAAAGTATCAAATGTTTATTTTTTATTGACATTTATAGTGGTAAAAAAAATTATGCAGGGTGAAACACTCTAAGGATAATTAGAAATAAAGAAGCATTTGTCACTATGTCATCTAATGATAGAAGTGAGGCTCGTAATGTTTCAACACAACATAAGAAAGCATGCACTTTTTCCTCTAATTTCAATTTGAGAATATATATCTAGTTATATATATGTAGAATTTGATTTTAATCCTTCACCTTGTAGACATTCTTGAGCTTGTCCTAGACATCCTTGTTTATAGTGACATTGTTGATATGAAGTTATACCTCATCCAAGACTTTGAAAATAATTAACTTTGTATTATGATTGAAATTATAAAATTTATACTGATGATCAATGTTAATGGAATGTCAGGTCCATGTACCATCAAAAACTAGCCATATGTATTCAAATTCTAGGTGTGTTTGTAGCTTAGTTTTCCATGCTACATAGTTATCACCATGAAGAAGCTGAATGTCTAGCAGAGAAAATCTCAAGTCATTTTTTTCCATTATGAACAAGTTGAAAAAGGGAGATGAATAGGTTCCTTATCACTCAAAATAGGTCCCCTTTTCTATATGCCTCCACTCTAATATACCACACCTCTTGATATGTACACTCTTCCTATATAGCCATTGGTATGTGGAAGAATCTTGTCTTTTTAGTATACCTAGTGGTGCATGAAAGAGATATTTACCCACATGAGAGAGAATCGTACATGGTACCAAGACAATATGTGAAATGTATTCATCCAATCAATAAAACTTGGTTAGTATAAATCCTTTTACTTAGGCATAACTTCCATATATACTTGGATATTCTATCTATCAGGATTTACATCAAATGATCATGGTGAATGGGTAACATAAGAATGGTTTAATGAAAGTCTATAAACCTTATTAATCCTTGATGATTTATAGGGATGATTCCCATACATCATTATTGTAATTTTTTTGGGATATGGATGTAGTAATTCAAGTGTGATGACATAACCTATAAACATGAGCCAGATGCATCTTTGACATCAAATGCTATGTTTGTTGAGATTTGATAATCTTATTTTGTTGTTTTACTATTTTGATTTTTCTAGAAAATATAAATTTTATAATGCACTTGTGAAATTTACAATTTCTATAAAATAAAATTTCTATTATAAGAGAGAAAAAACACCCCCTCTATGATTTCTTTAAAAAAAATCACCCTCTCTATTCATATTTAAAGGAAATAATTTTCCTCATTTGATTTCAAGGAAAGAATTGTCTCCGAAGTGGCATGGCAAACTTGTATGATGGATCGGGTGATAGGTGGTCTTGGTTTCCCCAACTCTTATTTAAATGGTATTTTCTTAGCAGCCAAGTGGGTTATTCATTCACTTAAAGGAGATGAGAATTGGAAGATTATTTTTCATTTTAGAATTTCAAAATCATTTACTATGGGAAACAAGATATGGGGATATACTCATTGGATGAATTAGTTAGTCATGCCAACAATGGTTAAAATCCAAGGCTCTATTATGTTACAAAAAAGTTAGAAAGGGTGGGATAAAATTAAGTTTTTTCTTACTTGGGATATGTTGAGATGTGATTATCAACATCTCTCTATGCATTCTATTTGGTGGTCTTTGCTTCTATCTACCCCCAAAGGGAATTGAGCATGTAATAAGAATTTCTAGATCATTTGATTTCTCCATAAAGACATTTTTTATGTTGGGCATTTTTTAAATCTAAATAATGTCACTCTTTTAGACTGACCCACCTTCTAAGAAAAATTCAAACTTTTTACGAAAGATAAAATAACCTATGATGTCATCAGGGACAAACTTGAGGTAGTAAACATTTATTGAGCTGGGTTGTACTCCACTTCTCCATTGTGGGATATTTAGTGTTGGCTGAATCAGGATGTGTTCTTTAAATTTTCCCTTAATAAGGTTATCGACTGAATCAAACCTAATGATTTACCATTAGCTAAACTTAATCAGTGATGGGGAACTAATGCTTCTACTATTATTGAGGGAAACCACTTTCATACACTCTAGATTCATTTGGCTCAATCAAAATTTAATTATTTTGTTTGGTTTCTCTTACATTAGGGTTTTCCTCTTGGATCAAGATTAAAACACATGGGACTAGAAGATCCCCAATGCCTAGTTTATGGAGAACTAGATCCCTTTAGTATGTTTTTATGTGGTGTTCCATTATTCTACAACTTTGGACTTGGGTGGATTTGATTCTTAGGTTTGAAAATGCTTCTTATTTTATGCATCATGTTATGTTGCGAGATAAAATTTTCCAAGCAAGGCTTAATGTACTTTGGCATGCTCTCATATTTTAGACCTTATTTAAAATTTGTAAAATTTGCATGGATTTTAATTTTTAAGATATTCATTTATAGGGAAGATGCAAAAATTTGAGGGATAAAATAAAAAACACAATACATTTTCTGTAAAGGGCGTACCCCCTTTTTTTTCAAAAAAACATGAAAAATGTTATTCATTTTGGTCCCAAGCCTAAAAGGTGTATGCCCTTTGTAGATCAAAGAGTGTACATACTTTGTAGTTAAAATTTTGTATACCCTTTGATCTTAAAAGGGTGTATGCCCTTTGATCTACATTTTTTTTGTGTTGGGTGCACCTTTTGACACACCCTTTGCATTTGTGCATTTTTGTGTGTGTTGGGTATGCCATTTGATCTGTATTTATTTTTGTGATGAGTTTTATTTGTGTGTGTAAGGATATATTTAGTAAAATAAATGTAACAAGTTTAAATTTAATTTTATATTACATTTTATATTCTTATACTTTAAATTTTTTTACTAAATATAAAAAATTAGGGCCACTATGCATCTTTTGAAATCAATTATAAAGATGTAGGAGTTACCATTTAGAAGTTAGTTTTTTAAAAGCCATTCTGGTCAATACTTAATTTTTATAATTTTAGGACTATAGGATATAATGATAAATTATGTTTCTAATCATGTTACATATATAATAGATATACACCATTGAGGATTATAAACCTACTTTACCTACTTGAGTATGCCCTAACTAATTTAGCTAATTGAGTATGCCCTACTTGATTGAATAATTGAGCCATATTTTGATATCAATGAGTATGACCTACCTAAATACCCAATCTATATTTTTATCATGATTATTCCCTACCTACCTTCTTGTACTTAAGTATTCCCTACCTAATTTAACTACTTGTGTATGACTTGCATACTTTACCTACTTGAGTGCATGCCATACCTAATTGAATAACATAGCTATATCTTGATCTTGAGTATTCCCTACCTAAATAACTGATCCATATCTTGATATTAACCATGACCAAATTAGCTTATTATACTTGAGTATTACCTACTATTTTTTCTACTTGAGTATCCCCTACCTACCTATCTTTATTTCCCTACCTACTTGAGTATGCCCTACTTAATTCAATATTCCCTACCCAATTGAATACCTAAACCATATCTTGATATTTAATATCTATATCTAATATTTATCATATATATCTTACCTGAGCCATATAATTATTAACTGATACCTGAGCCATATCTTGAAATGAGTGTGGGCATTATCATGCTTGAAAATCATTAGATGGAGCATTATTAGATTAAGGGATAAAAGAGAGGGGTCATTATCAAGGGATGATTTAAGGGTGAATTATCACCTATATAGAGAAATGAGAGGGGTCATTAACTGAGCCATATATGAAAGGAGAGGGGGAATTCTCACCTATATAGAGAAAGGAGTTATTAGGGACATTCATGTAATAGGTTTGAAGTTGGATTCATGATGAATTTTTAAATAATTTATGGGTTTTTAAATCAATGGGTCTATCAATATGAATAAATGAATATAATTTATCATGCAACCTATAGCATACATATAGTAATTATACATTTATTCATGCATTACATCTACCCCATACCTAGTACTACATGTAGGTATATTATCACTTATACATGATATCTTCCTATAGTCATGATATGGTGACTAATACCAGACATAAATGTAACTAATAAACCTAGCACACTCCATTTACACCTAAACCATTAACCCTAAACACTAAAACTTAGACCCTAAACATTTAACCCTAAACCCTAACCCCAAACCCTAAGCCATAAACCTTAAACCATGAACACTAAATTATGTACCTAAACCCTAAACCCTAAGACCTAAACCTTGAACCCTTAACCCTAATAAACTAGCCCTAAATCCAAAACAATAATAGATAAACTATTAACCCTAGACCCTAAACATACAACCTTAAAACCTTAAACCCTAGACTTTATATTCAAGACCCTAAACCCTAAAACCTAAAATTTAAGACCTTAACCATAAATCCCAAACTATAAGCCTAAAATCCTAAAATCCTAAATCCTAAACACTAAACCATAAATCCTTAACCATATACCCTTAATCTTAAACACTAAACCATAAACATAAAATTTAAAATCACTAACCTTAAACCCTAAACACTAAACCCCAAAGTTTAAACCTTGACCCCTAAATTATTAACCCTAAACTCTAAGCACTAAACCTAAACCTTTAAAATTAAACCCTAGACCACAAACCTAGAACCATAAAATCTTAAACCCAAAACCATAGACCCTAAATCCTAAAACTACAAACCCTCAACCTCAAAACCTAAATTACATAACCCAAATAATCAACCCAAACACTAAACTATAAACTTTGAGCCATAAACCCTTCAACCCAAACCCTAAAAATTAAATCTAAATGATAAACACTAAACATAAACACTAAACCCTAAATATTAAATCTTAAACCTCAAAACCTAAATCCCAAACCCTAAAATCTAATCCCCAATCCATAAAACCCTAAACCTTAAATCCAAAACCCTAAATCACAACATGTAAACCCCAAACCTTGAATAATAAACCCTAAATGATAAAACCTATGCCCTACACCCTAAACCCTAATCTCAAAAACCAAGCCCTAAACCCTTAGTCCCTAACCCTAATTTACATAACACAAACCCTAAACTCTAAATCCTAAATTTTAAACTCTAAACTTAAATCCTAACCCCTAACACTTAATCCACAAACTCTTAACACCAAGCCTAAAACCATAAACCATAAGTCATACACCCTAAACATTAAGTCTTAAACCCAAACCCAAAACCCAAAACCCTAAACCTTAAACAAAAAACCTAAATCCTTAAACCCTTAACACTTAACCATAAACCCTAAACTTGAAACCATAAACCCTAAATCCTAAACTCTAAACCATACACACTAAACCCCAAAACCTTAAACTTAATCCCTAAGCCCCAAACACTAAATACCAAACCATAAATACTAAACACTAATTTATAAACCCTAAACCCTCAACCATAACCCCCAAAATCAAAACTCTAAACCCTATCCCTAAACACTCAACCTTGTAGACACCTAAAACTAGCCACCAATAACTTGTTTTGGCTAGTTTCCACCTAAAACATGCAATTTGGCCTAAAAACACTAAAACATGAAAAATTATATGGAACTAACATATTAAAGTTCCAATATTGGCTAGGGTATCATTAAATGGGGCAATGTAATTTACGAGCCAACTAACTTTGATTAGTTCATTTTGAGGCAAAATGCCAAATTTGTACTTAGGTGCTTTGGATTGTTCTTCCCTATCAAATCTTTTGCACAAAACTTGCACCTTTGTTATTTAGTTTTGGTAACATCCTAAATGGGAATATGGATCCAACACATTTGACATTGCCTTCCAATTCCAATATAGTTAAATTTTGGACCAATAACAAGACATTCTGATCAATTTAAGTAATTTATGAACAAAGTGCTTAATCATGCTTAAGAGCTAATTAACCCAAATCAAGGCCTAATTAATAATTCTATGAAAACTTGTTGAATACTTGTTTTTGGAAATGAATATTGAATATATGCATCATCAAGTGACCTCATTTCTTAAGAAGATATCCCTAGGCCATAAATGCCACAAATATTAGGATTCATACCCTCCATGCCTCACCAATGCCTTCCATGATGCCCTCCATGCCTCTTAATTTGCCATTTTTCTAATTCCATGATGAGGATAATTACAAACTTAATTCCAAAAATTGAATTAATCTTCAACCACACATCTCAATCTTGAGATGGATGGTTTATGTTGATTCTGATCAAATCCAAAAATCTATAAATAAGAGGCCTTAGAACATCATTTCAAAAGGCTTTTTTTATGCAAAGTTATAATTCCAAATTGGTTCCAAAAGCTTCAAGCAACTAGTGTTACCATGCCAAATTGATTATAAAGCAAATCCAAGCCACAAGATAAAGGTGCCAAGGAGAGATGGAGGTAGACAAGATTCTATTACCAAGGACTTCATGAGCACAAGTCGAGTAAACCACCACAACAAGAATTTTGGGGAATCTAAGGAAGGTAAAAGAGTTTTATTTTGAATTTTAGTTGTGTGTTTTATTCACGATTGTTAACTAAGCTCTCCCTAGTGTCTAAGCCTAGAGATGTTATGCTATTAGTGTGTTTATTTCATCTTGTTTTCATTTTGGAACTAACACCATACTAACCATCCTCTCTTGAGTCAATTTCCTAGATCACATAATGGCATGCCCAGTGGGAATAGACACATCCTACACCTAAAGCAGATCCTTTTACAACTTTAAAATATTTATTTGAGCCTTTAAAACTCTTGTAAAATTTATTTTCTAACTTTATTTTTCCATTTTTGGTTTCCATGGTTTTTACATAGTAACTGACATCGGCAAGAAACACTAACATTGATCACTTATCAACTGATGTCGGTCAGTAGAACTGACATCAGCTAGATCTCGATAGCTGAGTAACTGATGTCATTGATATTAATTGACATCAGTCACTATGTTTTTTCATTGACCTATTTTTCTAAAGTTTATTATTTCAAACTCAAAAGGGCTTCAAAGCTAAAGGACATGCTAAAAATTTTGCTGCAGGACCAAGCGTGATATTTTCTTAGAACATGTTTTAATCACTTTTGCATGTTTAAAATTTGATTAATAACCTTATTTTAGATGTTTAACAAAAAAAATTTAGATGTTTTTGGTGAATGTTTTCAAATTTTGCAACTAAGACCAAGGGGTCAAATGAACACCACCAAACATTTCATTTTGGGTTTAAAATTGAACACACTTATCAATTTTTGCTTGCAATAGTTGTTTAGTTAGTTTTTTTATTTGGAAAAAAGAGGTATGTTGTATGTATGCTCTTTTATTTGTCCCCTATAGAGAACCCTTGGAATCAAAATAACCATTTCTATTGCAAGTATCCTAGTATAAGGCTTAGAAAGAAAGTCATCTAAAGCACTCCCCAAAAACTCGTTATAGTTTGGGTGACCTTGAAAATGACCCTAAAGTCTTTCTAGTTTCATGCTTTATTTATTTATGCATCTTGGCTTACAAGGTGGACTTCATCACCTCCCACAAGTTCTTTAAGGAAGCTTTGACCTAAGGTTTCATCTCCCAGCTTTGACTTTATTTGACTCTTTTAGAGTTGCACATGGGACATAGTGGCACTTTGAACATCACACTACACTGAGTGAACAATAGGATGTAGTGGTTGAAAAAAATACTAAACCTTTTTGAAATAAGCCAAGTGATATGGACCCAAAATCCATGCTTTTATTTTGTATTATTTGGCATGAAAGTCATTATGCAATTGATTCCCCTAGATCATTTAGAAACTTGTTATATTTTAGACAAATCCCCACTTGCTATGAAAGTATTGTTGGTGCAATGTGTGCCTCAAGGTCCATGTCATAGTACTATCATTTGAGAGAAGGTGGGTGTAAAAACCCTACTATATAATGCAACTTACTTTTTGGATGAACACTTAAAATCCTCTCAAATGATGAATATTGATAGATTCTAATAGTATCAAACAACCTTGTCAGTTTAAAATCTAAGGGTGATTAATTAGTTGGTCTTGTCCTATATTAAAGTCTTGTTTGTTGTCAAAAGTTGGTGTAAACAAACAATCCAAAACTAAACACATGGTCCTCATTTTTATTTGAACAAAGAGGTGTTATGCTACCCACGCGAGATCATCAATTTGCCTTGTTCAAAGTTCATCAAAAGCTTGAGAGTCATATCATCCACTTTAGCATAGTTATGCTACCCAATTGAGTTTAAACCTTGACCAAAGTTGTTTAAGTCCTTCACTTGTAATCTAAATTTAGAATTACACCTTTACAAGTTCATAAGGTTGATGTGTTAAGTGGGTTTTCCATTTGCACTAAACTTGAGGGAAATTAGGTTTAATTTCCAATTTGGGTTGAAGGCCATTAAAGACTGATAATAATTGTCCTCAATTGATAGATTTAATCCATTTTATGTTAGAAAGTTGCACTTTAAGTCTATATACCACAACATTTGGAGTCAAGAAAGGTAGTGCTATGCTGTCAAAATTGTGGAAAAATCTCTTTGCCTTAGAGAGTCTTTGAAACAAACTTTTTTATCACACCTTTTGGGTAGTAAAGCTTTGTTACATTGCCCAAATCATTTCAAACTTTGTTTCATAGACCCTTTTACATAGAATTCCAAATTTATTCTTATGTTTTCAGACTAATCCAAGTGTACTTTTTGTGATCCTTTGTCTAAAACATAGTTATACCGCTCACCTTTGTCTAGCCTATTTTTCAAAAGAACTAAGTTTTATACCCTTATTTATGAGAAAATAAACTATTGCTAAAAGTGCCTTTTATTTCATACCTTATACCTAGTTGATCAAGTTCATGACCAAGAATAAAATGCCTAGTGTTTGTTAGAAGTGTTTCAAATTTGTTAGATTAAAACTTTCATCTATTTTCAAAGTCTATCTTTTGACACCATTTGGCCAAGAGTCCTAGCACATGCCTTGTTTGAGCCTAGCTTTTGACATCATGTTTAGCCAAAATACCTAGCAACTTTTAAATTACTAGATTAGATTGATTTGAAATACTTTAACCTTAGAGTTTGGCATTTAAATTTTTTAGTCCATTTACTTGTTTATCTTTTTGTGAATAGTGAAACATTATACATTTTATGCTAGCTTGTTTCCTCATAAATATTTGCTTAAACCTTTTGATCCTTTTGACAAATCTAGCCCAAGTTGAAGGCATCATTTGTTTTAGATTATGTCCTTTTTAGGGTTTGTATAACTCTTTAACCTTTTATTACAAAGCATTGACTATGGATCCCAACATGTATTCCTATACTTGTAGTGGACTCATGTATAATCTAGGGATTAGTAATGTACTGACATAGGAAGAAATGGTGTAAAACCTCTATGCAGTTAACATTACTTATGAGATGAATTCTTATCCCTCTTATAATACTCATTTAGGGGCACAAATCCAATATACATTAGCTAATTATCTAGTTATCACCCCACCTTATTCAGCATAAGACCAAGAACAAACCATGCAATACCTAGCTACAATACCAACAATGGATAAACTAGTTACTCAACAGTCATACTCTACCAATACAACTTCCACGTATGATCCATTTTCGTTTGAATGACCTTTGTTAGCGAACAAAGATGAGATTTTGGTTAGATCCATAGAGATAGGGGCCAAATTTATAGCATAATTCCCTATGAAAATTTACCAAGTCTAGTAAGAGGGCCCCATAATAGCATTTATGATCAATAGGCTTCTTCTAGCAATCTTATGGCTCTAGTACAAACAACGTATCAAGACCCAAATATATCCAATCGAGGTAAAAACATCATGGAAGATCAATTTAACCAAATACAAATAGCATACCAAACCTACCTAAATTTAGCATGTGATTTCAAGTAGATGAACATGGTGAGTAAGCTCCTCATTGACCTAGTACCTTCAACAAAAGTGTTGATAGAGTTAACCGGACAAGAAAATCCAAGTTCTAACCCATTTATACAAACCATTCTAGTAGATAACTTAATGCATATACTAGTTATTAAAGAAGTGTCTTCAGCCTCTACACTGAATATCAAGCCAAACATAGTATACAATGTGTAAACAACATCCAATCTTGATCAAAGTAGTACTAACGCACAAAAAACTAGCCAACAACATGTGCCTATAGTTAATCTCATGAGAAAATCATCATACCAAGGAATAAGAGTTTTTACACCCTAGCCTCAACCAACCACTTCCTCAATTGTATAACCTACAAGATTAGATAATCAAATAATGGCTAATGTTATGGATCAATGACATAATGTGATAAATCCTACTTCCCCTCAACAAGTAGTGAGTGGTATTCCATAATAACAGACACAATCTAGTGTATCAACACAATAGAGGACAAATTAATTACCACCTCAATCAGGGGAAACTAATGTTCTTCCTTGCTAGGTAATGACAAACATACCTCTTCAATCATAGACTAATATGCCAATTCAAAACCAAGGAATGACTAGTTAACATCATGTAAATATTGGTCAGTGACAAATGCCAAATCTACAACCTATTTTCACGTCTTCATAAGGATTCAAGAAACAAAGAGGTCTCCATGTTTCTCAAGTACCTACTAGACAATTGATAGTTCAAAATGTGCCATAAAATTAGAAATAGGGTCTTGGTCCACAAGTTCCCACTCAACATCAAGGTTCGATTAGTCAACAACATGTCACTTTTTAACCATAAAAAGCACAGTATAGTTATATCCCTCCATTCCAACCATAAAATCCTCTAAGTGAAACCTTTATCACCAACCCAAACCAAAATATCACATAGCCAAATGTGTAACTTCAAGTACATCCCAATCTACGTATGCGTATTTCAGGTCTATTCCCCAACCAAGCCAATATACCCCAACAAGTGTCCCCATCATACCTTGGTCAAAGTGTCCCACTTGTGACCTCCAAACCATTTACCCGAACCAACATTCTCCCTCAAACCAATATCCCTTTCAGTTTCTTATCCCAAGAATTGCAACAGATGAAGGATGCAATTGCTACCATTCAGGCTAGGAAGTGGACTAAAATGTTCAAATTGGATGACGTGTGTTCCTATCCATTCAACATGGATTACTTGTAGATACTATTTCCTCTAGGATATAAACCACCCAAATTCAATAAATATAAAGGGAAAGGTGACCCTAAGGCCCATTTGATTGAATTCTTTATTGCATGTAAACTAGTGGCATATAGTGACATATACCTTTTGATATTGTTTCTAAGGAGCCTGGATGGACAAGCCTTGGAGTGGTTTTTAAAGTTTCCCAAGAATTTAGTAATAGACTTTGATGACCTTTCTGATAAATTTGTGCATCACTTTTCCTATAGTCTCAATCATGAGATTTCATTAATGGACTTGACACAAGCAAAGCAAAAAGATGGGGAGAGTTTTGCAAGTTATTTATAGTGATGGAGAGCCCTTGAACACTATTTCACCCACAGTTTACTAGATAAATAATTAGCTTCTATGTTTACCAAAAATTTACATAGTGAGATAGCTTACCATCTGGAGTTACAATGTACACATACATTCAAAGAGATCATTGATAAAGGTTTGTTGATGGAGCAAGTGATCATCAATAAAGGAGTCATCAAAATGAATTATACCAATTAG
The DNA here is from genome assembly GCA_037957365.1 of Torreya grandis. Taxonomy (NCBI): domain Eukaryota; kingdom Viridiplantae; phylum Streptophyta; class Pinopsida; order Cupressales; family Taxaceae; genus Torreya; species Torreya grandis. Next base: position 1,748,691 of record JARHVA010002212.1, read on the forward strand.
GGAAATAACCAATATCAACATCCTAATCAAGCACAAGCATTGTAACTGGCACAGGCCAATAACCAAAAAAGATCAAAGAAATTCAATTGAAATAGGAATGTTGTGGGAAATAGAGTAATTAAATCCCATCATGTGCAAACTATGCAAACCTCATCTGAACCACCTTTTCATCTTACTCCTACCCAATAACCTCTCTAACCAATGCTATAAGTATAATAACTAAAAACTACACAACAAATACAATAGCCTTTACCATTGCAAACCCCTCCTCTTAAGAGAACCATACCTGCACTTCATGTCTTTAGTGACCTAGGAGAGCCCATTGGATCTGTATTTTTCAAGCTTACTACCACTAATCTAATTAGTTATCCTATGCCAAAGCATTATCTGTAAGGCATTCCTTACCTTGATTGGTATTGTGAAAATGAATTTTGTGACTATCATCGGGTCAATGGGTTTAATTTATGAAGATATGTCCAAATCAAGCATTTAATTGAAAATATGTTAGAAAATGGGGAGATAACATTAGATAATGGTACTTCCACTTCTAATCAAACTCTTGGAATTTATCAAAGCCCTTTTCCTTGACATAATAATTAGCAACAACAAAACAATTAGTAGCAACAACAACAATAACCAGTGCAATAACAAAACCAATAGTATCAAAATCAAAGGTTGAACTAGAAGAATCAATAAAATCAATAGCAGAATCCACAATGACAAAATAATGGACAAAACCAAGGTCAGAATGATAAAAACCAACAAACCTACCATGCAGTCACACATGATTACAATAGGGTTGTAGGTCATATTACAGGGGGTATCATTAATACCATCTCCACTAATCCTAGACCAAGCACTAATCAGCCTAGACCATTACTAAACAATACTATCTAGCCAAATTACATGGATAATCCTTTTTTGACCTAGGAGTGCATACAAGCAAACCAACAAACTAGGACTTCCACTTTTAGATCTTATAGCAACAACTCATTCTTGCCACATGACCACATGCAAGTGTACTGACAATCAAGACTTGTACTATTTGGTCCCACATCATTTCCAACAATAGTTAGCAATAATGGTCCAATATTTATTCTTGATTGTATAATCATAACTCAAAGGTTGAATATTACTATCCCAAGCCCACAACCATCCACCACTTTGCCTATCATCCAACCAACCATTTAGCCTCAGAATAAACCATTCACTATTGACCAAGACAAGAAGTTTGATATTAAATAAAAATTGCAGAAGACACCACCACAAATTTATATTTTAGATTTGCTGTGAATGTCAATAATTGACAAGAACATCTTTAATGAGTTTTTAACCCAATCCACTGTTGCTAGTGACATATCCTTTGATAAATTTTAAGCTTTGGTTGGATACCAAGCTCCAACCCAACAAGTCACATTCAACCAAAGTGATATGTCTTCCCTTGGCCCACTCCATAATAATCCATTTTACATAGAAGTTTATATAAGATGGCATAAAATGAAACATGTCCTTATAGACAATGGATCTAACCTCAACATAGTGTCCCTAAATATCATCAAGCTTCTTGGGTACACAATGATATATCTCTATCCAGAGGTAATAAATATCAAAGCTTATGATAATCAAGAAAGAGAATCACAAGGCACCATTAGTTTCCTAGTTATCATTGGGCCTTTGACCCATGATACACTTTGCCATGTGCTTGATCTTGAGTTATCATACAACATACTTCTAGGTAGGCCTTGGTTACATGAGATTCATACAACCCCATCAATGCTGCACTAATGTATCAAGTTTTCCCATTCATGGATGGAAGTGAATATTCCAAGAGATTTACACCCATAAGAACACTGCTAACATCTTGAGGTCAAATTTCAAATCTATAATTATTAGTATGTTATGAATCCAAGTTCAAAGTAGGATAAAGGAAAGGCTATACTTATTAATCCTTCATCAGATAATTGCATAGATCCTAATACCTTAGATTCTCTTTCCCACATGCCACCTCTTGAAGCTTCTAATCATTTCACCATTTTAGATAATAGACCAGGAGAGTATGTGACCCATGATACAGTTCATATTGCTAATCTTCCTTAGAATCTAAAAACCTTTGGGTGACCTAAAGTCACCCCACATAGGCATTGGTAATAAAATCATAAAGATATGGGACCTATTATATTTGCACCAGCATTTGGCCTAGAACCTAACCCTCTTAAAGGAGATGAATCATGGTTATACAATGACAACTAGGCTGATTGTTATAAAAATGTAAAATATCCTATTCCCAATAGGATCATGGAGCATCAAAATTATGAAGGAAGAGGCCTCAAATTGAATCAAGAAGGAACCATTGAGCCAATTTCCATGACCAAGTATGAAAGACCTTATGGACTTGGATTTAAACCGCCTAGGGGTGACCCCACATATCTTAGCCAAACTCCATCACCAGCAACTAGTGATGATGATGTCAACAACAAAGTAGATTTCGATCATAGGCTCACCTTTGATGACCTAGTTAAAACCAATTTGTTTGATAATAATGCCATTTTTACCCTTATCCTGGCTATTCATCACATCTCATTATCATTATATTATCCCTAACTGATAAATTAGGACAAAAAAGAATCCAGTCTATCGATTGATGAGTTATATAATGATGAAGCATTCTATGATTTCTTAGGTCTTAGAGACAACATTCCATTGGGAGATCACAAATCAAGATTATCAATCAAATTAGATCCTACAACCCATTTTGGAGAGTGAGTGAACACCCTTAGCCAAAAATAAATAAGTAAAACATTGAGGTCCCAAAGTGAAAACCTCTTTGAGGCACTTTTTGACTAGGGAAAAAGTAAAGATAAAGTCCAGTTTAGTGGTAAAAACCTATTTTAGGTGTTATTAGATATGGGTGTTCATTCTTCTTTGAATTCAAATTAGGACACCACCAATGATGAACTTGTCTATAGATCTGAGTTTAGATTTGAGCAACAACATGTATTTGATCAAATTCTTCAAGAATTTTTAGCTATTTTTGTCACATAACTAGATCTTCCATTAAGGAACTTAGATTCATCATGCCTAGGAGAAGTTGAAGAGTAATTCCTAATAGAGGATCCTGACATAGTTCAATAGTTTAAGTCATTGCCTATTATCCTAGAAGATGGTTTGATCCTTCCAATAGAAGATACAATAGAGGTAAACATCAAAATTCCATCAGACCTAACATGGATAAAATTAGACACGTCCCTCACTAAGAAGGAACATGATGTCTTTACAGCTCTGTTGAGAAAATGTGTAGATATCTTTACATGGGCTTATTTTGACATGCCAAGTTTGGATCCTACCTTGGTTTTGCACCACCTTGTGGTTAATCTTGAAACCAAACTAGTCAAACAAAAGCTACGTAAGATGCATCCTCGCATTATTATATTGGTAAAGAAAGAGTTAGAAAAAATCTTAGAAGTAGGATATATCAGATCCATTGACTACTAAAAATGGATCTCTAATGTAGTACCTATTAGCAAAAAACTTGAAAAGATTAGAATTTGTACTAATTTTTGAGACATCAACAAAGCTTGTCCTAAAGATGATTTTCCATTTCCTAATATCGATATGATCATCGAATCCATGATAGGTTATGAAATGCTTTCACTCATGGATGGCTTCTTAGGATATAATCAGATCAGAATCATGCTAGAAGATCAATATAAAACAACATTCACCACTCCATGGGGAACATTTTATTATCAGATAATGCCATTTGGCCTTTAAAATGTTGGATCCACATATCAAAGGGCCATGACTATCATATTCCATGATATGATAAACAATATTGTTGAAGACTATGTCGATGACATATTAGGAAAATCTAGAACCAAGGCTAACCACCCAACAGTGCTGCATAAGATATTTGAAAGACTACGAGAGTACAAAGTGAGACTCAATCCAAATAAATGTGTGTTTGGTGTAAATTCAAACAAATTACTTAGCTTTATCATATCTCATAGAGGTATTGAAGTTGATCTATCTAAAGTCCATGCTATAACCAAGATTCCATCATTAACCAATTTAAAGCAACTCTATAGTTTGCAAGGTAAGATCTAGTCAATCCAATGCTTCATCTCTTAGTTAGTAGATAAGTGCCATCCATTTACACATATTTTAAAGAAAAGAGTTGCATTTCACTAGGATGATCACTACCAAATAGCTTTTTAAAAACTCAAGGACTATATTGTTAATTGGCCTATTTTATTACCACCTATGTCAAGAAAGCCATTCTTATTATACCTATCAGCTACTGATCATGCCCTGGGGGCACTCTTGGCTCAACATGATGATAATGGAAAAGAGCATATTGTATCCTACTTAAGCCATATCTTGGTTACAAATGAACATAACTACGTGCCTATTGAAAAAGATTGTCTAGCTAAGGTTTTTGTAGCTCAAAAATTATACCATTACATGTCAAATAATAAAACCATGGTCATTTCAAAAGTAGATCTGCTCAAGTATCTACTATCTAAAACAACTTTACAAGGTAGAATGGCTAAATGGATCATGCTTCTTAGTGAGTTTGACATAGAGTATGTCAATCAAAAAGCAATCAAAGGACAAGTTCTTGTAGATGAACTTGTTAAAGCACCTCTCATGGACACACAACCACTCAAGTTTCAATTTCTTGATAAATCCATCATGACCGTTATTGATACACCACTTGAGGAGTAGTCCTAGAAGTTGTATTTTAATGGTTTATTCACTACACATGGATCAGGGGTAGGCCTAATATTTATTACACTAGAGGGGGATTTAATCACTAAATCATTCAAAATTAACTTTCCTTGTACAAATAACATGGCCAAGTATGAAGCACTTGTTGCAAGACTTTGATAAATAATGCATTGGAATATATCTCATCTCCAAGTTTATGGTGATTCTTAGTTAATCATTGGTCAGGTTACAAATCATTTCTAGACAAAAGATGATAAGCTAGTTCCATATACAGTCATGATCAACACTCTTAAATAGTAAATTACGAACATTCAGTTTGAGCATATACCTAGGGCTAGTAACATAACTACAGATGCTATGGCTACTATTGGTTCTCTAATTTGAAAAATAGACATAGCTAGAGAGTATCAGTTCCTCATCAAGAATGTTTTAGTACCAACTCATGAACCTTGAATCATTTCCATGATTTGTGATATTTTATTTGGTACTCAGACCTTTATAACTACCTTCATGACCGATTTATACCACCTAACCTCTCTCAAAAACAAATCAAAGCCTTCATTCATCATTATGATTGTTATACTCTACTTGGATCCACCCTTTACCATCATAGTTTTGATGTAAATCTACTTCATTATTTAACTCTGACAGAGTCTAATTAGCATTAAGAGAAGTTCATGAAGGACTATGTGGAGCCCATTCTAGCAAGGTAGTCCTATCCAAAAAGCTCTTACATACTAGTTATTATTGTCCCATAATGGATGTAGATGCCACTGCATATGTAAAGAAATGTGATAAATGTCAAAAACATGCTAATCTAATTCATGCCCTAGTAAAAACTTTGAAACTGATGTTGACACCATGGCCATTTTTTACATGGGGACTTAACCTCACCAAGAAGATTAACCCTAATTCATCTTATGGCCATAAACATATCCTTACTACCACTAAATATTTCACTAAGTGGGTTGAAGTTATACCCCTCACTTACGTGACTGGAAAGAAAATTTCCAAATTCATCTTAAACCATCTCATCTATCTCTATGGTATTCCTTTTGACATTATATTTAATAATGGAGGATCATTCAAAAACAAGGATGTAGGCTAGTTATGTACTAAATATAATATCACACAACATTTTTCTACAACATATTACCCTCAAGGTAATGGCCAGGCTGAGGCATCCAACTAAACTATCATCAATATTCTCAAAAATATTGTTAATGATGTTGGTCATGATTGGCACCTCCATATATTCCCTACCCTTTGGGAATACCATACCAATCATTGTACCCCTACAAGAACCACTTCATACTCACTTGTTTATGGTACTAAAGCCATCCTTCCCATTGAGGTTGAATTGCCTTCACTATGCATCTCTTTCAAGCATGCCCTAGATGATCATGACTATCGAGTAGATCACCTACAAGAGCTAGATCTACTAGATGAGAAATACATGGCCATGCTCAAAAATATTTAAGCATATTAGAAAAAACTCAAAGGCCACTATAATTAGTGTGTTAAGTATATAATATTTGAACTTGGTGATCTTGTTCTTAAATAAAACCAAAAGAATACCATAGTTGAGAAAAAGCATAAAGGAAAACTCAAACCAAACTGGATAGGGCCTTTCATCATCACTACAAATTATGGATCAAGAGCATACAGGCTCACTAGACCAGATAGAGAGTAAATTATGGAGCTGATGAATATTATTCATCTCAATTAGTATTATGCTTGAGTTCTAAGGTGTATTATTTGTAAAGACCATTTTAGTTATGCCTTTTTATCACTATTCTTTTTTGTATAAATACCATCCTTATCTATCCTCTTTGTCATTTCCACTTTCCATTTTTGACCTACCAACCCCATGTGTTCTACAACCTAGCCCATTTAACCTTAGTTTTTATCATCCATTCCACATTTTTAGCATCTAGGTATCTAACCCATTTCATCAGTTGGTTCAAGAACTTAAGATAGAGATCATATTTTGGGATAGTGTGATAGAAGTTTTTCATAGTTGTATCCTTCATTTGTTATTCTTTCTTACCACCAATAATTTTTTCTAATTATAACCAACTTTGGGCAAATTAGTACCATTTATATATGTCATTTTTCCTAGTTATAACCACCTATGGGCAAACTAGGTGTAACATTAAACCTTGATGTACCAACTTGCCACTTCTTATGTTGTACTATGCCTTTTTACCCACTGTGCCTATTTTATTTGAATTGGTTGCTACACTATTCAAGTTCGTCTACTGTAAAGGTGGAACTATAGTGACTTGAGGTTCTACTCTAGGACTATGTAGGTAGCGCTCAATATTGGTTGAGGTCAGCTCAGTCACCCTAAGCCATGCTCTTGCCATTTTGTGAGAAACATAAGCCATGCTCTCACCATTTCGAGAGTAACCTAAGCTATGATCTTATTGTTTTGAAAGATTGAACCATTTAGTTTCTTGTTATTCTTGATTGAGTTGAGACACTCCAAAACACTTCCAAAAACATTTGCAAAATTATTAGAAAAGAGAAAAAACATTGACCACTTCTTTGCCTTAAGGATTCTAGGAACCCTTGCTGAGTTACAAGAAAATCACTTGTCATTTAGTTTCTCCATCCTTTTTAGCCTTTTTCTCTTACTCACTATTTTAGAAGACCATTCCTATTCTTCTATCACATCCATTCTATTTATTTTCCTTAGTTATCACATTTTTGCTATTCCCTGAGAGAACTACATTTGGCCTAAAGTTTTTTATTGGATATTACATCCATGAAACTATTTAGGCAACATCCACTTTCCTAGTGCATATGGAGATAGCTTAGCCACCCCCTTATTTTTCTTTTATTCCCCCATTTTGTTCATTTGTTAAGTTGTCACCTAATTTCTAGGGGCAATGTTTGTAGGGTTTTTATTGCATTGTTTGTTTATTTATTTTTGCTTATTTTGTTTGTTTGCCTATTTGTTTGCTTTCATCACTATTAACTTGATTTAATTTATGTGTGTTCATTGGGTGATTACTTATCCACACTTACACTTGAATCCATCCATATTCATATGTTTACATTTTCATCATGGTTTCTATCATTAGTGTATTGTATTCTATTGAGTATTGGATTATGGGAGTCAATCCTCATCCATATTTTAACCAAGTATTTATGGTGTTCTATCATGAAGCCTACCATCACATTCTACAAAAAACCTCAGCTTCAAGAAGTCTATTCAATAATGGCAACATCTCTTCGACACTGACATCCCAATTCACTCCCAATTATATCCCAAATAGAGTAATTAATCATGAAATAATTTCAACCTTTATTAGTTTGAATGAGAATCTCCCTACTAGTAGGTTGTTCCAATTCATCATTACCCTCTATGTTAAGTTATCATCATCCTCGACTAAGCTTATCATGTTTGCCATAATCAATGTCCAATGATTATAACTGCTTATGAAAAAATCATTGTACATCATCCCACCTGCATTTCTTAATGATTATAACCACCTTTAGGTAAATCATTGTATTGTCACCACTTTACTTTTTCTACCTATATAGGGGCATGCTATTATCTTTTTTGTCTATCTTAATTGGGGTAGCTCCATCTTCTCAATGATTATAACTACCTTTGGGCAAATCATTGTGTTATCATACCACATTGCCACTATCAGGGTATAATGCTTATAACCACCTTTGGACAAACCATTATACATCATCCCACTTGAATTCTCAATGATTTTGACTAATTTTTCAATATCATTATATTTTCACCCCATCATATTTCCTCTCTTTGGTCCACTCATTTCACTTCTTTCTTTTTGAGGGATCGTTTGTTGACCTCCATGTGCTAACTATTCCTTCGAGGGGGCATCATACAATTATTTTATCATCATTACAATTGTCGGCATATAGGACCTTTTCATTATTTGAGAATATGTTACTATTCTTATATCTTTTAATGCCTTCTCAAATAGGGTCAAATTATAGACACTTAAAACTAGCCATCGATAACCTCCAATCAAGCTTTTGGCTAGTTTCCACTTAAAACATGTAATTTGGCCTAAAAGCACTAAAACATGAAAAATGATGTGGAACTGACATATTCAAGTGATTATTTTGGCTAGGGTATCCCTAAATGGGGCAATTCAATTTATGGGCTAGGTAACTTTGATCAATTCATTCTAAGGCAAAATGCCAAATTTGCACTTGAGTGCTTTGGATTGCTCTTCACTATCAAATATTTTGCATAAGACTTGTGCTTTTGTTATTTATTGTTGGTAACATATTAAATGGGAATATGGATCCAACACATCTAACATTACCTTCCAATTCTAATGCAGTCAAATTTTGGACCAATGATAAGACATTCTAATCAATTTGAGTAATTTGTGCACAAAGTGCTTAATCATGCTTAAGATATAATTAACCTAAATCAAGGCCTAATTAAGAATTCCATGGAAACATGTTAAATACTTATTTTTGGAAATGAATATTGAATATATGTATCATCAAGTGACCTCATTTCTTGTTAAGATGTCCCTAGGCCATAAATGCCATAAATATAAAGATTCATGCCCTCCATGCCTCATCAATACCTTCTATGATGCCCTCCATGCCTCTTAATTTCCCCTTCTTCCAATTCCATGATGAGGATAATTACAAACTTAATTCCAAAAATTGAATTAATCCTCAACCACACATTTCAATCTTGAGATGGATGGTTTAGGTTGATTCTGATCAAATCCAAAAATCTATAAATATGAGGCCTCACAACATCATTTCAAAAAGCTTTTTTGATGCAAATTTATAATGCCAAATTGGTTCCAAAAGCTTCAAGAAACTAGTGTTACCATGCTAAATTTATTTTAAGCCAATTCAAGCCAAACCATAAACCAAAGGTTCCAAGGAGAGATGAAGGTATCCAAGCTTCCATTTCCAAGGACTTCATGAGCACAAGCTGAGCAAGCCACCACAACAAGCATTTTGGGGCATCCAAAGAAGGTAAAAGTGTTTTATTCTGAATATTAGTTGTGTGTTTCATTGATGATTGTTAACTAAGCTCTCCCTAGTGTATAGGCCTAGAGATGTTATGCTATTAGTGTGTTTGTTTTATCTTATTTTCATTTTGGAACTAACACCATACTAGCCATCCTATCTTGAAACAAATTACTAGATCACATAATCATGATAGAAGATCAACATATAATTAGATCAAAAAAGCACTAGAAGATCAACATAAAATAACATTCACCACTCCATGGGGAGCATTTTATTATTAGGTAATGCCATTTATCCTTAAGAATGCTAGAGCCACATATCAAAGGGCCATGACTATCATATTCCATGATATGATACATGCTATTATTGAAGACTATGTCAATGACATCTTAGGAAAATCCAAAACCAAGGTCGACCACCCAACAGTGTTGCATAATATATTTGAAAGGCTATGAGAATAAAAAGTCAAGCTCAACCCAAATAAATGTGTATTTGATGTAACTTCAAGAAAATTACTTGGCTTCATCATATCTCATAGAGGTATTGAAGTTGATCCAGCTAAAGTCCATGCTATAACCAAGATACCACCACCAACCAATTTAAAGTAACTCTATAGTTTACAGGGTCAGATCTAATCAATCTAATGTTTCATCTCTCAATTAGAAAAAAAGTGCCATCTATTTATGCATCTTTTGAAGAAAGGAGTTGCATGTCACTAGGATGATCACTTAAAAATATCTTTTCAATAACTCAAGGACTATCTTATTAATCTACCTATTTTATTACCACTTATGTTAGGAAAGCCATTCTTATTATACCTATCAGCTACTGATCATGTCTTGGAGGTACTCTTGGCTCAACATGATGACAATGGAAAAGAGCATGTTGTATACTACTTAATCCATACCTTGGTTACATATGAACATAACTACGTGCTCATTGAAAAATCTTTTTTAGCCATGGTTTTCACAGTGCAAAAATAATGCCATTACATGTTAAATAATAAAACTATGGTCATTTCAAAAGTAGACCCACTTAAGTATCTACTATCTAAAAAATCTTTGCAAGGTAGAATGGCTAAATGGATCATGCTTCTTAGTGAGTTTGACATAGAGTATGTCAATTATAAAGTAATAAAAGTACAAGTTCTTGTAGATCAACTTACTGAAGCACCTCTCATGGACACACAACTACTCAAGTTTCAATTTCTTAATGAATCCATCATGACCATTATTGATACACCCCTTGAGGAGTAGCCCTAGAAGCTATATTTTAATGGTTAATTCACTACACATATATTAGGGGTAGGCCTATTTTTTATTACACCATAATGGGATCTAATCCCTAAATCATTCAAAATTAGCTTTCCTTGTACAAACAACATGGACGAATATGAAACACTTATTACAGGACTTTGATAAGTAGTGCATTATAATATATCTCATCTCTATGTTTATGGTGATTCTAATTTAATCATTAATTAAGTTACAGATCATTTTCAAACCAAAGATGACAAGCTAGTTCGATATAAAGTCATAATCGACACTCTTAAATAGAAAATTGCCAACATTCAGTTTGAGCATATACCTAGGGCTAGTAATAGAACTACAGATGCTATGGCTATTATTGGTTCTCTAATTTTACAAATAAATAAAGCTAGAGAGTATCAATTTCTCATCAAGAATTTGTCAGCACTAGCTCATGAACCTTTAACCATTGCCATGATTTGTGATATTACTGGTCCTAATTCTATCTGGTACTCAGACCTTTATAACTAACTTCATGACCAAGTTATACCACCTAACCTCTCTAAAAAAACCAAAACCTTCATTCATAATTTTTCTCATTATAATCTACTTGGATCCACCCTTTACCATCATAGTTTTGATGGAACTCTACTTCATTGTTTAACTTTGATAGAGTCTACATTAGAATTAAGAGAAGTTCACAAAGGAGTATATGGAGCCCATTCTAGTGAGGCAGTCCTATCCAAAAATCTCTTGTATACTAGTTATTATTGGCCCAAAATGGACATAAATGCCACTACATATGTAATGAAATGTGATAAATGTCAATGACATGCTAATCTGATTCATGCCCCAACCAAAACTATGAAACTAATGTTAACACCATGGCAATTTTCTACATGGGGACTTGACCTCATTGTGAAGATTAACCCCACTTCATCTGATGGTCATAAATATATCCTTATCACCACTAAATATTTCACAAGTGGGTTGAAGATATACCCCTCACTTACATGACTAGAAAGAAAATTTCCAAATTTATCTTCAACCATCTCATTTACCACTATGATATTCCTTATAACATTATATCTGATAATGGAAGATCATTTAAGAATAAGGATGTAAACCAGTTATGTATGGAATATAATATCACACAACATTTTTCTATAGCATATTACCCTCAAGGTAATTGTTAGGCTGAGGCATCCAATAAACCATCATCAATATTCTCAAAAAGATTGTTAATGATGCCAATCATGATTGGCACCTCCAGATATTCCCTACCCTTTGGGCATATCATAATAATCATCATACACCTATAATATCCACTCTATATTTGCTTGTTTATGGTGCTAAAGCCATCCTTCCCATTGAGGTTGAATTGCCTTCACTATGCATCTCTTTCAAGCATGCCATGGATGATAATGACTATTGAGTATCTCACCTACAAGAGCTAGATCTACTGGATAAGAAACACATGACTACCCTTAATAATCTTTAATCATATCAAAACTAACTCAAAGGCCATTATAATCAGTGTGTCAAGTATAGAACATTTGAACTTGGTGATCTTGTTCTTAAAGAAAACCAAAGAATACCATGACTGAGAAAAAGTATAAAGGAAAATTCAAACCAAACTAGATAGGGCCTTTCATCATCACTACAAATTACGGATCAGGAGCATATAGGCTCACCACACCAAATAGAGAGGAACTTATAGAGCCGATGAATATTATTCATCTCAAGTGGTATTATGCTTGAGCACTAAGGTGTATTGTTTGTAAAGACCATTTCAATTATGCCTTTTTGTCACTATTCTTCTTTATATAAATACCATCCTTATCTGTCCTCTTTGTTATTTCCAATTTATATTTTTGACCTATCAACCCTATGCGTTTTATAGCCTAGCCCATTTAACCTTGGTTTTTGTCATCCATTCCACATTTTTAGTATCTAGGTATCTGATCTGTTTCATCAATTGGTTCAAGAAATTTAGATAGAGATCATATTTTGGGATAGTGTGATAGAAGTTTTGGTAGTTTCATCTTTCATTTATTATTTTTTCTTACCACTAGTCTTACTACTAATTATAACCACCTTTGGTAAAATTAGTACCATTGATATATTCTATTGTGTCCTAGTTATAACTACTTATGGGACAACTAGGGTCAACATTAAACCTTGACATGCCAACTTGCCACTTTTTATGTCATACTATGCCTTTTTATCCACTATGCCTATTTTGTTTCAATTGGTTGCTACACTATTCAAGTTCCTCCACTATAAAGGCAAAACTATAGTGACTTGAGGTCCTGCTCTATGACTATGTAGGTATCGATCAATACTAGTTGAGGTCATCTCAATCACCCTAAGCCATACTCTCACCATTTTGTGAGCAACCTAAGCCATGTTCTCATTATTTTGTGAGCAACCTAAGCTATGCTCTCACCATTTTATGAGTTTGAACCATTTTGTGTCTCGTTATTCTTGATTGAATTGAGACACTCCAAAATACTTCCAAAAACATTTTCAAAATTGTTAGAAAAGAATAAAAACATCAACCACTTATTTGCCTTAAGGATTTTGGGAGCCCTTGTTGAGTTACAATTAAATCACTTATCATTTAGTTTCCCCATCCTTTTTTTCCTTTTTCTCTCATGCACTTGCCATTTTTCAAGACCATTCATATTCTTCTATAACATCCATTTTATTTGTTTTCCTCAGCTATCACATTCTTCTCATTCCCTAGGAGAACTACATTTGGCCTAAAGTTTTTATTGGATATTACATCCATGGAAATATGTAGGAAACATCCACTTTCATAGTGCATATGGAGATAGCTTGGCCACCCCCTTCCTTTTCTTCTATTCCACCATTTTGTTTGTTTGTTAAGTTGTCACCTATTTTCTAGGGGAAATGATTTTAGGGTTTCTATTACATTATTTGTTTGTTGTTTATTTCTATTTATTTTGTTTGTCTACCTATTTATTTGATTTCAAAACTCTTGCATTGATTAATTTTATTTGTGTTCATTGGGTGATTCCTTGTCCACACTTACACTTGAATCCATCCATATATATATGTTTACATTGTCATCATGGTTTCTATCATTGGTGCATTATTTTTTATTGAGTATTAGATTATGGGTGTCAGTCCTCATGCATATTTTGGCTAAGTATTTATGGTGTTATATCATGAATCCTACCATCACATACTACAACAAACCTTAAATTCAAGAAGTCTATTCAGTAATGGTGACATCTCTTTGACACTGACATCCCGATTCACTCCTAATCATATCCCAAACAAAGAAATTAACCATGAAAGAATTTCAACCTTTATTAGTTCAAATGACATCTTCCTACTAGTAGGTTGTTATAATTCATCATTACCCTCTGTGTTAAGTTATCATCATCCTCAACTAATTTTATCATGTTTTTCATAATCGGGGTCCAATTATTATAATCGCTTACGGGTAAATCATTGCACACCATCCCACCTACATTTCTTAATGATTATAACCACCTTTGGGAAAATCATTATGGTGTCACCACTTTACTTTTTCTACCTATATAGGGGCATGTTATTATCTTGTTTGTCAATCCTAACTGGGGTAGCTCCATCTTCTCAATAATTATAACTACCTTTAGGGAAATCATTGTGTTATCATACCACATTTCCACTATCTAGGTATAATTCTTATAACTTCCTTTGGGTAAACCATTATACACCATCCCACTTGCATTCTCAATGATTTTGACTACTTTTTCAATATCATTATATTTTCACCCCATCATCTTTCCTTTCTTTGGTCCCCTCATTTCACTTCTTTCTTCTTGAGGGACCATTTCTTGACCTCCTTATGCCAACCATTCCCTCGAGGGGGCATCATACAGTTAGTTTATCATCATTTTAGTTGTAGGTATACATGACCTTTTTATTTTTTGATAAGACATTACTATGCTTATAGCTTGTAATGCCTTCCTAAATAGGAGTAAACTACATCATCAAGTGACCCCATTTTTTGGGAAGACATCTCTAGGCCATAAATGCCACAAATATCAAGATTCATTCCCTCCATACCTCATCAATTCCTTCCATGATGCCCTCCATGCCTCTTAATTTTCCCTTCTTCCAATGCCATGATGAGGATAATTAAAAACTTAATTACAAAAATTGAATTAATCCTTAACCACACATCTCAATCTTGAGATGGATGGTTCAGGTTGATTCTGATCAAATATAAAAATTTATAAATAGAAGGCCTCACAACATCATTTTAAAAGGCTTATTTGACGCAAAGTTATAATGCCAAATTTAATCTAGAAGCTTCAAGAAACTAGTGTTACCATGCCAAATTGATTCCAAACCAAGCCAAGCCATAAGCTAAAGGTTCTAAGGAGAGATAGAGGTATCCAAGATTCTATTTCTAAGGAATTCATGAGCACAAGCCAAGCAAGCCACCACAACAAGAATTTTTGGGCTTCCAAGGAAGGTAAAAGAGTTTTCTTTTACATTTTAGTTGTGTGATTCATTCATGATTGTTAAATAATCTCTCCTTAGTGTCTAGGCTTAGAGATGTTATGCTATTAGTGTGTTTGTTTCATCTTGTTTTCATTTTATAACTAACACCATACTAACCATCCTCTCTTGAGTCAAATTCCTAGATCACAAACCTTAAGTGTAAAACTAGAAACCATAAACCCTAACCCCAAACACCAAAACCTAAAATATGACCCCAAAAATTTAAAACTAAAACATTAAATCCTAAGTACCAAACCTCTGACCCTAACCATAAAAATCAAAACCTTAAACCCTAAAACCCAAAACCTAAGCCCTAAACCTTAAGATATAAACCATAAACACAAACATTAAAGCATAAAATCTAAATTATAAGCCCTAAATTATAATATCTAAGACATAACACTAAAACATGAACCCTAAACCCTAATCCATAAACTTTAAACCCTAAACTATGAACCTTGAACCATCAATCCTAAACCCTAAACCTTAAATCATAAGCCCTAAACTTTGAACCTTGAACCATAAACCATAAACCATAAATTTTTAAAGCCTAAACCTATAACCATAAACCATAAACTATAAAACCTAAACCATAAACCTCAAACCCTAAATCCTAAACCCTAATAGTTTTGGATTTAGGGTTTAGGGTTTATTTTTTTAGGTTTGTTGTTTTGAGTTTGGGTTTTTGTGGTTTATGGGTTTATTGGAAGGATTTAGGGTTAGGGTTAAGATTTAAGGTTTAGGGTTAGAGTTCCTCCTAGTTTTAAAACCTAATCTCCTTAAAACCTGAAAACCTAAAATTCAAAACCCAAAATCATAAACCCTAACCTTTAACCCATAACCCCTACTCCTTACCCCTAACCCTTACCCATATCCTATAATCCTAACCCCTAAACCTTAATATTTTTATGATTTTGGGTTTATGGTTTTAATTTTGTTGTTTTGAGTTTGGGTTTTTGGTTTATTGGTTTAGAGTTTAGGTTTTAGGATTTAGATTTAGGGTTAGGGTTTAGGTTTAGGGTTTCTACAAGTTTTAAAACCCAATATACTTAAAACCCTAAAAAATAAAAACCAAAACCCAAAATCGTAAACCCTAACCTCTAACCCATAAACCCTACTCCTTACCCCTAACCCTTACACATACCCTATAATCCTAACCCCTAAACCTTAATAGTAAATCATAAAATCTTAAACACTTAAACCTAAAAACCTTAAACCCAAAACCCTTAGCTTTAACCCCTAACCCCAAACCCACTTAAAACTAAAACCCGAAATGAGGAGGGAATGATTAGATATGATGATACATGTTGGTGGATTAATTAAAGACAATGATGAAAAATAAAGTATTGATTAGGGATGACGAGGGATAATGAGGGCCAATGAGGGAATGATTAGGGATGATGAGGGATAATAAGGGCTAATGAGGGTGTGACTAGGGATGATGAGGTTTGATGATGAAGTGATTAGGGATGATGAGGGTCAATGAGTGAGTAATTAGGGATGATGAGGAACAATGAAAGATGATGAAAGAATTATTAATTATGATGAGGGTGTGATTAGGGATAATGAGGGATAATGAGGGAGTGATTAGGGATGATTAGGGGTTATTAGGGATGATAAAGGATGATGAGGTATGATAAGGGAGTGACTAGGGCTGATTAGGGATAATTTGGGTTCATGAAAGATTGATTAAGGATGATGAAGGATGATGAGGTCTAATGAAGTACAATTAGGAATAATAAGGGAGATATTAGGGATGATGAGGGATGATGAGGGAGTGATTAGGGATGATGAGGGATCATTACTAAAAATATGCTATATTATGAATTTTTATAGACCCATTGATAACAAAATCCCACAAATCATGTATGAATTCAACTTTAATTTGCCTTTAAGAATTTTACTTGATTGTCCCTAATCACTCTTTTCTATATATCTAGGTGATAATGCCCCTATATTTTTAAATTATTAATCAGTCAATTCCCCCTTTCTTGGTTTCTTTATCTTTCAAATGCAATACACATAGTCATAAAAGGCTCTAGTTATATTTTTCCAAGCATGAACATAACCACAAAATGATCTCAACTTGGTTTTCTAGGGCTCTTGAAATAGGACCTAGAGATCATTTAAAACCAGAAAATATCCAAACTCAAATATGTAATGATTCATAAATTCTTCCCAACTCTATCGAAATTTTATTTGAGTATATGTAACCTATAATTTTACAATCCATTCTTTACCACTTGGGCCTTGAAAAACCATATTTTCACTAGTTTGGTTTATAAACATACTCAAAATTGGTAATCCCTAATGTAGACTCAAGACCAATAATCCCTACTCAGAGAAACATTCATAGTTATGTTCAAGTCACTATTACCCTACTTTTAAATTATTCCTTTGCACTTGAAACACATGGTAAATAGGTTTCAACCTTGACACATGAACTACTTGGCCATCCCTTTCAAGGCTACCTTCCCTTTCAAGGCCATCTCCTCAACTAGAAGTCTCATTTCCACAACCCAATCCCATTCAATCCTCCATTATGATCATTTCTAGAGCTTCATGACAAACAACATACATTGTGGAGACCATACCACATAAGAATGATTCAAGCAATGGCAATTAAGATCAATCCCCTCTCCACTTTCCTATCATAATTCCCACATAAGTATAAAGATTTAAATGCAAAGAGAAAATGTGCCAAAGTAAAGTTAGTGGCATAAATACTAATAATTTGTACTTGTGACCCCCATTATTATTTAAGAATAACTCACAAACATGAGAAGATACAAAATGCTCCATCCCTTTTGATCAACATTTGTAACCCAAATAGAAAATAAATAATTGTGGTCAAAAGAATGATTTCACTTCCTCCTCATCAAAATATGAATATCCATAAGGAACTGACATATGTAGTACACTTTTTAACTTCTGTAGAGTTGATGTGACAAGGTGGGTGAGATCTAAAAGTTTTAAAGGTCAAATCTGGGAACCATTAGGAAATTCCAAAACACGTCATCAAGTCTCTAATAGATGGGTGAGTTGGTAATGGGGTATCAATAGACCTTATAGTGGCTCGAGGCCAAATATTAAACTAACTCATGAAACTTGAACATAAACTTGCCACTCTTCATAGAGTAATAAGAGATACAACCCAATAAATTACGATATGTAAACCCAAGGAGAAAAAAATTTCAAGCCAACATTCAATCTTGCATTAAAGAGGAAACATAGTTTCCTTCATACATTTACTATTTATTTTTGAACTCAATTATATAGAGAATTCCAAAATTGATTTTAAATCAAGGGGAAATTACAAATTTTCCTTTTTTGTAACTTGTTTTCCCATATAAGAATATAAAGAACATCCTCCCCCCATAGTAGTTATAACTTAAAATCCATGTCATGATTCTCATAAGTATCCCATTATAATCATGATATTTTTTCAAAATGCATCATTAGAAATGTAACTTGTGCTCCCAATGCAATTCAATATTCTAATGCAACTTGGCCTCCCAATGAAACTCGAGATGGCAATACAACTTGAGCACACAATAGAACTTAATCTCACAATGTAACTCATGTTGGTAGTGTAATTTGGGATAGAAATACATCTTGGGCTCCCCATACAACTTAGGATTAAAATATAACTCAAGATGTAAATGCAACTTTGTTGGAAATATTGTCATTGATGTCAAAGGTCTAGTATTATTGGTGATAAAGGCCCCATTGCATTTAATATTGTTTATCTTGGCTAATGTGAGTTAATATTTATTTAATATTAAAAAATATATTTTTGGTTGCATATGAGACAAAAGAAGGGCCCATGGAGAAGTCGAAGAGCCATGGGGTAAAGACAAAAGAAGTATGGGACACATTTTCCCATCAAGAGTCATCTTGGGGAATACCAAGAGTCACCAAGTGAAGACAAAAGAATAAGGGCACAATTTCTCATGAAGGGACACTTTGAGGAATATGAAAAGTCACCAAAGATAAGGAAAAAAGTGGGAAGGACGTTTTTGGTCATGAAAGGTCACCACATGACTTTTCAAAGGCTTGAATATGAAGGGTCATCCAAGATTGATGCCATTTTCCATGAGGATTGAAGGGTCACAAAGGGGGAAGGCCAAAGGTCATTTGGAAAGCTATAAATAAAGGTTTGATAAGCCATTTGTAATATGAATGAAAGAGGTTGATTTGATATTGTATTATCTAGCTTAGAAGAGCAATTGTGAGAGTTGAATATGATTTGTATTTATTATATCTAGCTTAGAAGAGCAAAGGTGAGAGAGAGGAAAGAGATGTTGTATTGAACTATCATTTATTGATATAGCAACATTGAGAGATAGGTGTGTAGTATACACAAAGTGGTTGGTGCTCATGTGGGTTAGTGCTCACAAATAATAGTTGGGTTGGTGCTTGGCAAAGGGGTATGGTGCTCTTATGGGTTGGTGCTCAGGAATAGTAGATGGGGTGGTGCTCAGCAAAGGGGTATGGTGCTCCTGCAAGTTTGGATTGCAAATATTGTTTAGGTTTGTGCTCATTCATATACTTGAGATTGTTCTCCATGGTTTTTCCCACATTGGGTTTCCACATTATATTTGGTGTATCTCTCTTTCTTGTGTGATGTTTATTATTTGAGTTTTATTTCATATCTTGAATGTTTGATTAAGGGAAAGTTTTATAAGATATATGATATAATGATTCACCCCCCCTTCTCAGTATATCCCATGCTTAACAATTGGTATCAGAGCAGGTTCCTTTTTGAAAAAGTTTTATAGCTTGAAGGTATATCAAGAAAACACAAGATGGCCATACATAAAGGTGCCTCTGTAAGAAAAATAATAGTTGATCAAGAAGAAGAAGAGGATGAAGCTAAAGTCAATATGGAAGGAGAACTCATGTGTGCCTTAGAAGAGTTGAAAATTGTTGAAAATAAAAATCAAAGATTAAAGCATCAAATCGAGAAAAATGAAAAGGAGTCAAAGGAGATAATTGAAGATTTACAAGCACACATTGAAGAAGCCAAGAAAAATAAATAAGATCTAACAACACAGTTGGAAATATCAAGAAAAGAATGTGAAAGGTATGTTACTAAAATTACCTCTTTAAAAGAAGAGATTGAGAAAGCAGTCCATAATAAAATAGTCAATGATTCAAAATTTGAGAATAACACTAATATGGTGAATAAGATATTAGAAATCCAAAAGGAAATATTAGATAAGATAGGTATCAATTTTGAAAAGAAGAAGAGCTATGTTGAAGCTCTTACAAATAAAGAAACAAGAAGGGAAGGAGTGAATAATATAGAGGATAAAGAAGGCTAGAAGGAACAAAGCTATAAAAGGCAATTATGTTAGAGATTCACAAATAGGTCCTATTTTTATGGTTACTATTTTTATTGTAATGGATATGGTCATAATAAATTAGAATGTAGAAATAGAGCTAACAATCTCAAAAATAAGGAAAAGGAAGGTCATGTAGAGTCAAGCAAAAGCTATAACTCTTTTGCTCCTCTATCAAGATTTGATGAAGAGATCATAATTTGTTACAAGTGTAACAACTTCAGACACATAGCTTGGTATTGTAGAAGCATGTTCGAGTCAGTCAAGGACCAGAGTTTCAGGGCTTCATTCATTAAGAAAAAGGTTTAGACATGGTAGAAGAAATAATTTGAAGGTTCTATGTTGGTCCAGACAGCTTTGCATGCAAGAAATGAAGAAAAGCCATGGTTTATTGATAGCAGATGTTCAAGGCACATGACAAGAGACAAGACAAATTTCATAACCATGAAGAAGATAAATGGTGGCATAGTGAAATTTAGGGACAATACTACTGCCAGAATTACTGAAAAAGGTACACTAAGTTTAGATAATGGTAGAACTAAAACTGAAAATGTTTTATATGTGAAAGGTCTTAAGCATAATTTTTTGAGTGTAAGTTAAATGTGTGATCAGGGGCACACACTAAAGTTTTATGTAGAAGGTTGTGAAATTAGAAGAAAAGATTCAGATGTATTGATTGTAGATGCTCAGAGAATAGGTAATAACTTATATATGCTATCAGACATCAAAGGTCAAAAATATTGTTTGAGTCAGATTGAAGAAAGTTGGCTATGGTACAAGAGAATGGGGCACATAAATTTTGACAATCTTGTCAAAATTTTCAAAAATCAAGCAGTTAGGAATCTTTCAACGATCACAAAGCCATCTAACACGCTTTGTGGACCTTGTCAGCATGGGAAGTAGGCTAGAAGGCGGTTCAAAACAAAAGAGTACTCGACCACTCAGATGCTAGAGCTTGCTCACACTGATCTATGTGGACCTATGAGGACTCAAAGTACTTAAGATGATAAATATTTCATGTTGCTTATTGATGTTATTTCACGTATGACTTGGATAATGTTTTTAAAGAAAAAATCAGAAGCTTTTAGACAATTCAAAGCATTCAAAGCATTAGTTGAGAATGAAACTAATATGAAGATTAAGTGTCTAAGATGAGATCGAGGAGGAGAATTCATGTCAAATAAATTTATTGAGTTTTTTGAAGATCATGGAATAAAGAGACAGTATTCAGAAGCCAAAACTCCACAACAAAATGGAGTAGTTGAATGGAAAAATGGAACAGTTCAAGAGATGGCGAGGACAATGCTAAATGAATCCAAGATAGAAAATAAATATTGGAGAGAGGTAGTTGTACAGTAATGTAGATTTAGAATAGAGATTTATTAAGAGTCAACAGTAACAAGACTCCTTATGAACTATAGAAAGATAAACCAACAACAATGATTATTTCAGAGTTTTTGGTAGCAAATGCTTCATAAAGAGAACTGATGAAAAACTTGGTAAGTTTGAATCCAGAGCAGATGAAGGTATATTTCTTGGTTATTCTTGAAAAATTAAAGCTTATAAATGTTATAAAAAAAGAACCAAGAAAATTGTTCAAAGTGCAAGTGTCAGGATAGAAGAAGATGGAACACAAAAGATCAGTGATTCAGTAGACATTCCTAAAATCATTGAAGAGGAAGGCTTTGAAGAATCAGATGAAGATGAGGAAAAGGAGAAAAAGGGCACCAAGACTCCATCCAAATATGTTTAGAAAAATCATAATGAAAGTGACATCATTGGGGATATAAAAGAAGGAATTCGCACTAGAAGAATGATGGTAAGTGAATCTAAACAAGTTAATTTCTCTTTGTTATCTAAAATTCAGCCTAGAAATTTTTCAGAAGCCAAACATGATGAGCATTGGGTTAAGGCTATGGATGAATAATTAGATCAGATAGAAAAGAATGATACTTGGGAATTAGTGTCTAGACTAGAAGATCACAATGTGATAGGAAAAAAATGGGTTTATAGAAATAAGTTGAATGAAAATGGAGAAGTAACCAGAAATAAAGCAAGATTAGTATGTAAAGGATATGCTCAGATTGAGGGAATAGATTTTGAAGAAAATTTTGCACCAATAGCAAGGTTAGAGGATATTAGAATGTTTCTTGCATATGCAGTATTTAAAAATTTCAAAGTATTTCAGATGGATGTCAAATCTACCTTCCTAAATGGGAATCTTGAAGAAGAGGTCTACATTGAGTAGCCTGAGGGGTTTATTCTCTCAAATATTAGTAATCATGTATGCAGATTGAAGAAAGCATTGTATGGATTAAAACAAGCTCCCAGAGCTTGGTATGCAAGACTTGATAAGTACCTGCAAGATCAAGGATTCAAAAGAGGATTTGTTGATAGTAATCTTTACATCAAAATAAAAGGTGAGCATCAATTGATTATTGTGGTTTATGTTGATGAAATCATTTTTGGAGGAAATATTGAAAAGATGACAAAAGATTTGAGATGTCTATGCTTGGATAATTATCATTTTTCTTAGTATTACAAATATTTCAATCAGATAAATGAATTTTTATATCTCAAAGTAAATATGCCAAGGAAATGTTGAAGAAATTTGGTTTTGAGGATTGTGTACCAGTTGGCACACCTATGTGTATAGGAAATAAGGTGAGCAAGGATGACGATTCACCTATTACAGATCAATCTTTGTATAGATCTATGATTGGTAGTCTTTTATATTTGATAGCATCGAGACCAGACATCATGCATGCAGTACGTATGGTTGCAAGATATCAGTCATCTCTAAGAGATAGTCATGTTCAGTTGGTGAAAAGAATATTTATATATATCAAAGGGACATTGGGTTATGGATTATGGTATCCCATAGGTAAAGATTTCACTTTAGTTGCTTATACAGATTCAGATTGGGTAGGGTGCTTAGATGATAGAAAGAATACAAGTGGAGGAGATTTCTTCCTTGGTGATACCTTAGTATCATGGATAAGCAAGAAGCAGAACTCAGTATCACTTTCTATAGCTGAAGCAGAATATATTGTAGCAGTATTGCGTTGTACTCAAGTGCTTTGGATGAAGCAAACTTTGCAAGATATCAAGGTAAAGTATGATGAACCTATTTCCATTTTTTGTGATAACAAAAGTGCTATAAATATTTCAAAAAATCCAGTAATGCATTCAAGAAAAAAACATAGTCCCATTAGATATCACTTCTTGAGAGAATAGGTTACAGATCAACAAGTTAAGTTGGAATATATTAGTAATACAGAGCAAATTACAGATATTTTCATAAAGGCACTACCAAAAGACACATTTGAGTATCTACGAGAGAAGTTAGGAGTAATTTCCTTTACTTCCTATCATTGAGGTTCAACATCAATTGAGAGGGAGCTAAGTGTTAGCTCCAGGTAGGCCCTTTGCCATTGATGTCAAAGGGGGAGAATAATAGGTATAGGTATAGTTGTAGAAATAGGTATAAGTTACTACAATAAGGGGGAGTTACTATATGTTTTTAGATTACAGGATGTGCAGGTGACAGGATCTGGCAGTTTCAGGATTGAGGTTGCCATCAATGATAAAGGGGGAGATTGTTGAAAATATTGTCATTGATGTCAAAGGTCTAGTATTATTGGTGATAAAGGCCCCATTGCATTTAATGTTGTTTATCTTGGCTAATGTGAGTTAATATTTATTTAATATTAATGAATATATTTTTGGCTGCATATGAGACAAAAAAGGGCCCATGGAGAAGTCGAAGAGCCATGGGGTAAAGACAAAAGAAAGATGGGATGCATTTTCCCATGAAGAGTCATCTTGGGGAATACCAAGAGTCACCAAGTGAAGACAAAAGAGTAAGGGCACAATTTCTCATGAAGGGACACTTTGAGGAATACAAAAAGTCACCAAATATAAGGAAAAAAGTGGGAAGGACGTTTTTGGTCATGAAGGGTCACCACATGACTTTTCAAAGGCTTGAATATGAAGGGTCATCCAATATTGGCACCATTTTCCATGAGGATTGAAGGGTCACAAAGGGGGAAGGTCAAAGGTCATTTGGAAAGCTATAAATAAAGGCTTGAGAATCCATTTGTAATATGAATGAAAGAGGTTGATTTGATATTGTATTATCTAGCTTCGAAGAGCAATTGTGAGAGTTGAATATGATTTGCATTTGTTATATCTAGCTTAGAAGATCAAAGGTGAGAGAGAAGAAAAAGATGTTGTATTGAACTATCATTTGTTGATATAGCAACATTGAGAGATAGGTGTGTAGTATACACAAAGTGGTTGGTGCTCATGCTAGTTGGTGCTCATGAATAATAGCTAGGTTAGTGCTTGGCAAAGGGGTATGGTTCTCCTATGGGTTGGTGCTCATGAATAGTAGATGGGGTGGTGCTCAGCAAAGGGGTATGGTGCTCTTGCAAGTTTGTCTTGCGAATATTGTTTGGGTTTGTGCTCATTCATATACTTGAGATTGTTCTCTGTGGTTTTTCCCACATTGGGTTTCCACATTATATCTGGTGTCTCTCTCTTTCTTGTGATGTTTATTATTTGAGTTTTATTGCATATATTGAATGTTTGATTAAGGGAAAGTTTTATAAGATATATGATATATTGATTCACCCCCTCCTCTCAGTATATCCCGTGCTTAACAAAATTAATCTCATAATACAACTTGGGCTCACAATGCAATACAGGATCTCAATGCAACTTGCCCTCACAATGTAACATATTTTCACTTACTAATATCATATCGATTTAACATTAATGAGGAATATAGTTTGCATCATATTAACTCATTTTGTAAGCCATACGTACATCACCACATCTAAAGAGCATACCAACATAATTTTTTTATACTAAAGAAGAAACATAGTTTCTTTTTTTATAACTCATTTTCCAAATTGGTGTATACGAAGCAAGCTAGGGAAAATTTTAGTGGAATTTTTTTGTTAATTCATGAATACTTTAGTTTTAGGAATACAATTTTGGTGATTTGGTGGGATTGACAGCATGGCCAAATCACCTGTATTTTATAAGAAACATTATTTTTTAGGATCATCTCTCCCAATGTTGAAATTAAATTGCAATATATAGGATTTTCTCCTAGACAAATAAAATTTGTGACACTTTATCCCAATAAATTATCCACTTTTTATTATCTCTTGTCAATCGTGTCTATTATTTATTTATTATTGCCAATATTTAAATGGTCATCTAGAGATTTTAGATGATACTTTAAAGCATTCAAATGATCATCTAGATCATTCAAATGATCATCTAAAGTATTTAGATGACCATCTAGAGCATTCAGATGATTATATATAATGTTGCTTGATAATCATACTATTATTTGGCTATCAATTGACAATTATTCTATCAAATGATAACATAGATGTTATTTGAAAACATGTTGTTGAGTGATATAAAGTTTTTAATTCAATTTCATAGCTACCATTTACTAAAATTAATATCATTTAAAAACATGATATCGATCGATATCAAGGTTATCATTCAATATCATGGTTACCATTCGATATCATGTCAAATGATATAAATGTTCTAGTTCAATATCATAGCTACCATTCACCATAATTATTACCATTCAACATGTTGTTGAGTGATATTAATCATTATCACTTAGATCATAACCATTTTAGGAGATGCCTCAGCTCTCCTCATCCAAGTGGCATAATGGAAACATCTCATTTACTATGGGTAATCAATTTGGTGAGATGAATCTCTAGAATTAAGGGCTAATTCCCTGAATTTGTCTTGAAATGATTTCACCTATAATAACTGATTATTTTTAGAGAAAAGGGTTATATTTTACATGAAATGAAACCTATTATAGGGGGTGATTCACCAAGATGTTTACCACAAGACTATCATACTCTATCACAAAGAGACAAGGCATATAACACTAGTCTAAGAGTCCTAGAATGCACTAACATCAGTATTTCAATATGAAGGTGTCATGCATGAATAATATAAAAAGGTAAGTGTAAAAATAGATAATTTTAAGATACTAAGGCTTCATTTTACAATTAAGAATAGATCCACACTTAACAACACTTCATATGACCTATTAGGCATGGAAGTACCTACATAAAACATGGAAGGATTGAGAGAAAGTAAGAATAAATGAATATCTCTTAACTATTCACTATAAATCTCTTTAAAAACATTGAAAATATGATATATAAACTCAAAATATATTTAATTTATTGTTTAATAAAAGTATAATGTCAAAACCAGTAGGGCTTCACCATGCATGGTGTGGTATTAGATTACAAAGGCCAAAATGGTAGCTCTTATAGAACTTGAGAGAGAGAGGAGAAGAGAGAAGTCCAAAGGTCACAAATACACTTGTAAATTTGATAAAAGGATTTAACTATTCATGAAAATAAATTAACCATGCAATTTCAATAAGCACAAGTGTCACCCCAAGTCATGAAACTCTTAAAATGTGGCGTAGAAGTTCTCATTTTGCCTTTAAAAATTGCCTTCATGATTCACCTCTATTTGAACATCCCAAAAATGATTATATATAGGTATGATTATTAGAATTAATGTTAATTAATTTATACATTCCTCTCCATGCATTATTTTTATTCTTGGTCAACTGAAATCTTCCCAAAATGAGTCGTCACCATCTGCAGTCAAAATAACTCTTCTTTCCCATACCTTGCACACTTGGCCTTAAATTTGGCTTTATTTTCTTATAAAAATATGTAAAATTGAGTATATGACATGTTTCAATACCATAAATGGAATTATAGGCATTATGAACACCTTAAAATTAGATTACTTAAAGTTTTCCACCCTTCTCACTAGCTTGGTCACTATGCCAATTTTGACTGGCTGAGATGAAGCAGCTAGTTGAGACACTTAAGAGTTGTTTTGAGGTATGAAATTAAAATTTGGAGTTATATTAAGTCTTAATATTCCATTCCATGTGATTTTTATCTCTTTAAACCTCCTATAACCTAAAACCACACAAAAAAAAAATACCCTATTTTGTACTCCATCCATATAGTTATGTGCAACATAAAAGGATGGGAAGGAGCCTGAAATGGTAATATAAAATTTTAAATCACTTTCATGGTCAAAATATCTCACTTAAATATCCCTCTAACCTCATTTTCCCAATTAGGTTCTTCTAAGAGTTTATCAAGGGTTTTAGGCCTATTTCTAGTCTTAAGCTTTATTCATAGAGATTTCACATTAAAATTCCAATCTAATGGAAAAAATGTTGTTTATAACCCTATATAACATATCAAAAATTATTTTATTCCCATGAAAATCATTATAGAAGATATGAGCACTCAAAGCTGCTCACTCAAACCCTTTCTTCCTTTTCCTATAGGCTTGAGTTGGTTTTGAGCTAAAAAATGGACTATTTGTGATTTATATGCATAAAAAAGATTTATAACATCTAAAATGACCCTAAAAACACATTTTAATCCATTTTAAATCTCTACCAAGGTTTGAAATGAATATGACCCTCCATTTGGCTTCTAGGCCTAAACCTGCCTAACAAACCTATCTACACCTTAAAGCCCAAAATAAATTTATGATGGATTTAATTTCAAGATATAGGTTTTTAAACATATAAAAATACCCCATAAACATTTAAAAATTATTTATAAGGCATACCTAGGGCTGGAAGTAACATTGACCTCCTATTTGGACACTAAATAAAACCCTACTTTTTAGGCCTACTTACAAACTTAGCCACCTAGGCCATCTTGTTGGGTTCCTTCCTTCTGTGAGGTGTTCCTCATTTTTTTTATATTTAAATAATATTTAAAAACCTTATATAAATTTTCAAACAACTCCTTACCCATCCATTTATCCCCACTCTCTAAATCTGCCAGTTTGTGAACTTAGGGAAGTGCCCTCTATCTGAGACAAAATAGAGGGAACTTCCCTTATTATCTCAGTCTAAATGATTATTTTATGGTATTATTAAAGTTTTTAGGACTTCCCACACAAAAAAATATCCTTTTTTTAGGTTATTATACCTTCCAATTCATTCAAAATTCAAAATAGACTTGTGTGGAGTGGACTATGTACAATGGTTTAAGGAATGGACCGAGTATGCGTGATTGGGGCTCTCTCTCTACTTGTTATAATATCATGAGGGTATTTTATATGTTTTAAAACATTATTATAACACTTAAAATTTTTTCCATCTCTCATATTTCATGATTATATCTTGAAACCCTTTCTTACTGAGTCAGGCCTGACTGGTAAGTTAACCTTGTTTGTATGCTTCCCCTACCTGTAGGTGTTTATGCATGTTTAAGTATTGAGTATAGTGATTAAATAAATTTTAAATTTTTTATTTACCACATTAAATCATGTCCATGCCAATTTAAGTTATATTCATACCTTGATATGGTTTCAACTATTTGCTCAAGCTCACTGTCCCACTCAGTCACAACTGATTATGTTTCTTGTTCTTTGACATAATACTTGTAGGTGGTGTTTGATTTGGTGTTTTTTGATAGCTTAATGATAATATTTAGATATACCAAGATAATTTGGTAAGTTTTTTTACATATACATTCCATATTTATTTAATTCCATGTTAAGGATCTTCACCTTTCTACTCTCTACCCCTCATAGTCAACTATAATTGGCTGTGTAGGGCTTGTAGGTGACTTTATATGCTCTATGACTTATTTCATGGCTTAAACCCTCATTAAAAATCTCCATGTTAATATATAAATATAATTTATCCTTTCATGATTTTAATGAAGTTTGTCATCAAGGCTATCTCATCTACTTTCCATGGTGACCCTACAACCATCTTGTAGGTGCACATTTATGATGCAAAGAGACCTGTAGGTAGATAAATGGGGGTATATCTTGGTACATACTTATCTATTGATTATTTTTATGCTCTTTTAATTAAATTTTCACTCAATAATATCATATACACATGAGAATATGCCTTAGACTACCAACTTTAAAAATAAAGTTGCTCAAAGGCTCAAAATCCTGTAGATGTCATTGACTAGGTTTAGTGCATAAATGGGAAATTTTGAGCCTCCAAAATTCCAATATACATTGATTATCTTCCATTAAAACTTTTTATAGTCTTTTTAATATATTGAGGATTCAATACAAGGTCATCAAGATGCATGAAAGGAAGTGGAAACCTTGTTTTTTATCATCCAAAAAATGGTGAGGTTCTCTATTTTCTAAATTTAAGGATTATGTCCCAGAATTTAGTCACTGCATTTTGAAAGTATTTCCTCACTCCCATTTTACAACCTATAATTTTACATGAGTCTATCATGACTTGATAAACACACTAGGACTTAAATGAAGGGTTCAACTTATTCAAATCTCCATTGACACCTCAGCTCCTTGTGGTACCACCTGTAGGTGCATATTTTTTAATACATGATGTAAATACAGAGTTCTAGGTAGTACAAGATACATGTGTTTGTGATATATTAAAAACTTTACCAAGTGTTCACATTTAATCCTAAAATTCTTGAAATATTTAAACACTTATCCAACTTTCCATCTCAATATGACATCATCTTAAGAGTCTCTTATAGATGTACTTTAATGGCTACCTAACTGTATATACTATACATTATTGCCATTATAGACTTTTTATTATTTTTGGAAGGTTATAACTGACTATTCATACAATAAGAACATTTAAAACACCTTTTTACTCTCCATTAATCCCTTATAAATGTGATTAGAGCTTAAGCATCATGATTGAGACTAAGAACATGTATAAAGTTGACTGTGAGTGTGACAAGACTGGGTGTTTGATCAAAGTATGGAGTTATAAGACCAAAAATGGAAGGAATTTGTCCCTATGGCATTGAAACATGGATAAAATCACATTATACTCATGTTAATCCCTTACAAATAAGACAACCTTCTGCAAGTAGTGAACTTGACTACCATTTCACCTGGAACATTAACTTGAAAATTGAACTAATTAGCCCATGATATATTTTCAAAACATGAAAATAAGAATGGAAATAATTATAGGAGGGATTAAACATTATTTTTAACCAATATCAACAATTAGATTATATGAAATCATCCAAACAAGAGCAAAATGTGCAGGGTGCTTAGATTAGTAGGCAAAAAAACATAGTCAACTTCATGAGGATGGTTCATAAAGCACTTGCCACCATTCCTATATATATATATATATATATATATATATATATATATATATAATTTTATTGAGTTTATAATACACCCCTAAGATCATTTTTCTTGAAACCTCTCTTGCTAACCGTACCAAGTACAAACCTAGAGACCAATTGTACATGCGGAGCCTAATGGGAGGATAGATAAGCAATTTTATTAATTTATTTGAGATTATAATAAAAATTATCACTAAATTTTTTTTATGGAATACCAATGGACACTCTTTATACATCCCAAACTATAGGAGGCCATAAAAGTCTATACACCTCATTAAAACTCCTCTTTTCTCTAATAAAATTACCCTTTTTATGAGGAACTCACCACTTTTTAGTTAGGATCAATTAATAAATACTTATTAGGACACATTTTACATTAAATAATCGTTTGAAACCTTTAAATTTCCCTAATAGGTCATACAAGTCATTAAATACTCTATTTTGACCCCTAAAATGACTCAAAAGGACATATTAACTAATAAGACTAATGACCAAGGCTAATGTGATATGGAATAACACAAAAAGACATATAAAATCCCCTATGAAATAATATAAAACCCCATATAAACCTCTAAATATCAAGTTTTTACCTATAGGGGTCTTGATTTGACCTACAGGGTCAAATTTGGTAAAAAATAATGTTGTCATTTGATAACATAATTACCATTTGCCAACAGGTTGTCATTCAACAATACCATTGTCATTTGGAAGTAACTATGACATTCCTCACATGATTCATTATGTTCTTTTGCATGATTCACCTACATAATTATACACCTTCTAGATTGATTTACCACCATTTCAAAACTGATTCACATGGAAACCTCCAAGGGTTTTTTAATAGGCCAATAAAATTTTCCCTGAAGTAAGTACAAAGAGAATTTTTGATCTATCATAATTCATCATCATCTATCACCATTAAAAATAAATTTCCACCATGTAGGTTTAAATATGATATTATCTTATTTCCACCATAGAAATCATTCAACAATCTCCCAAGAGTAATTCATCATGGCCCTACCTAATCTACCAGACATGAATGAGAATAATCAACCTAGTACACTCCAATCAGAACAAAAAGAATTGAAACACCATTAAATATTCATCTAAAAAATATATTATTTAGTCTAAAACAAAATTATACACACTCTACCAGATGAGGGAATGACTAGGAATAATGAGGGAGTGATTAGGTACAATGAAGGCTAATGAAGGAATGGTTAGAGATAATGAGGTTAGGATTAATGAGGAGGGAGTGATTAGAGATGATGAAGGATGATGAGGTTTGAAGAGGGACCATTTAGGGATGATGAATGACAATGAAAGATGATGAAGGATTGAATAGGGATGATGATAAATGATGATGATTGATGAGGGAGTTATTAGGGATGATGAGAGTGTGACTAGGGATGATTAGGGATGATGATGGATGATGAGAGAGTGATTGGGTATGATTAGGGATGATGATATTTAATGAGCGATTGTTTAGGTATGATTATGGATAATGAGATATGATCAGGGATGATGAGTTAGTGACTAGGGATGATGAGAGGGTGATTAATGATAATGAGGGATGATGATAGCCAATGAGGGAGTGATTATGGATAATAAGGGCTAATGATAAATGATGAGGGAGTGATTAGGGATGATAAGGGAATATGAGGGTCAATGAGAGAGTGATTAAGGATGATGAGGGTTTATCAAGGAGTATCTTATATGAATTTAGAATGCTAGAATATGAATTTATTCTTTGTGACTTTGTAATAATGCATGAGATTGGAATTGAATAATGCATGGATTGATCCATCTATTTGACATTTGTTTTGAAGTAAATGGTATCTTTTTAGGATGAATTATGAGTGGTGTTTTGTTTCATTCTATTCTAAATGGAGTGTATTAGGGTGGCTAACTACATTAATGTCTAGTATAAGTTATTGTGTTATGACTATAGTTATATGTCAAGTATGAGTTATTGCATACATACATGTAATAGATATGTAGTAGATGTCGTGTATGAGTGATTTTATCATGACTATATGTATGTTACAAGTTTCATGCTAAGGGAAATCATTTATGCATATTGATAGATCCATTGATTGAAAATCCCACAAATTATTTAGGAATCCACCTTCAAGCTTGAGCATTCAATTGGGTAAGGTATACTCAAGTAGGTAAAGTAGGTATGACAAAATCAATTAGGTAAAATAGGGGGAATAATCAATGGTATAGATCTATTACATACATAACATTTTTTTTAAAACTTCATTTCTCATTCAATCTTCCAATCCTAAAATTATGAAAACTAAGTATTGATCAAAATGAATTTTGAAAAACTAACTTCTAAATGGTAACTCCTACAACTATGGAATTGATTTTATAAGATGTAAAGTGGCCCTAATTTATAATATTTAGTAAAATAAATGTAATAATAAGTTTACATTTAATTTATATTACATTTTATATTCTTATACTTTAAATTTATTTTACTAAATATATACTTAGTTTATTTTATTAAATATATACTCTCATTAATAGAACCTATTGTAACTCAAACCTAACTTACCCTCACTAAAAAAATGGCATACACTCACTAAAAGCTAAATATATACTCTTACTAGCCTTATAAAAATTCTTTTAAAGGGCGTATGCCCTTTAAAATACATTTTTTCCATATAAACATATTTTTCAAAGGGAGTACGCACTTTCAAGATTTTAGCCTTTGAATTTTGTGATTTACCTCCAAAATTGCTTTGGGTATAGGCTTGGGGAGGTCTGACCTAGAATGAAATCATCCATGGAGTATCCCATATGGTTATAATTAAATTTAGAGTATTTTTCATCTTTATTGACACATATGATTAGACATATTTTATTATTTTTAAAAACATTATATGGGTTTGCAGAGGGGAAAACATAGTTTTTGAATGTGTATTTTTTAAAAAAAAATTTAAACTATTATTTTTAATTATTACTTAATTTAACCATAACATACCTCATTATGGACTATATACATATCATTACAAATACTTTTATAACTTGTTGACTATTAATCAAAAGTTTATAAAACTTATATCTCAATAATCTACACATCTTCGTTTATGCTTTAAAAAAAATTCATGAAGCTAAGGTCAAAAAGTTGTGTTTGTACAATTTTAATTTTAATTTTATATTGTCACAATTAGTAAAATTTATTATCAATAATCTTTGACATTTCATCTATCCATATATAAAATTTCATTCACCAATTCATTCGTTTACTCAAAAAAGTGTGTTCATACACATGCAATCTCCTTATCTTTTCATAAAAAAGTGTAAATACATTTTCATAAATGCAAATATTTAGGTATTGAAAAAAAATTTAGAAACTACATTCAAAATTTCATAATTCATATTTTGCATCATTGTCAAATTCATTGTCGAAGTGTCTCTAAATTTATTTAGAAGTTCAAAAATTGTTATTTTTTTAAAAAAGTGTCACTTTAAGCCCCTCTTTTGTCCCCCATTATCTTGCATATACCCTATAGCTTCAGTTCCATGGTCATTACAATTGGGTATTATTGCTGCAATCAATATATAGTTGCACATTCTAACCAAGTAAAGACATTTGGATTTTTATTACTTCAAGGGAATCATGAGTTTATTGTATCTTTTTGGATCTCCTGTAGCCTATTTTCATGGTCATTGCTTTCTTTCTTTTTTTGTTCTTATAATCTTTGCATTTGGTGTTTTTAACAAATATCTTTTTTGGTTTTTTGGGGTCCATCTCAATATGCCTCCCTTACAAAATGGTAACTAATTAGGCTAGATTAGCCCATACACATTTAAAATAGGAAATATTTATTTAAGGTGTAAAAACACAAATTTTGAATAAAAATATGTCTATGGTTTGAATGGGCCATGGGTGGATTTGGTGGCAAGGTGGGAGTCCATATCATTCTCTAGATATTGGGACAACACCATCAAGGTGTAGAACCTCATGAATTGAAAGTTGAGGAATATGCTATTTGGTGTCATTTGATGGGTTGATGTGTGAAAGTGAGAGAAAGTATAATGTGACAATGCTTTTGGACGTGGCATAGATCAAGTCCATCTATTCATTGGATGTAAGGAATATTATCCATGCATTTTGATTTATCCCTAATAGATATTGGCTTTGTGATGCCACACAATAGTGCATCAAGATTTTGGATCTTCATATTGATTTCATTCCCAATTAGAAATATTGGATTCCTTATTACATAAGTTTAAGTTAGAGTGAAAATGAAAGCATGTTGTTTAATAGTTACACAGATGGAAAAGTTAGGATTTGGGTAATTGGACATATTTGAATTCAAATTAGTAGTTGAATTCTAAGTGAAGCTTTGATATAAAATTTTGGTAGAGTTTGAACAAAATATATTTTTATTTAACTAGATATGAAACCTTGAAAATGTTGCATATATACAAACAAGATAGTTATGATAACTTCCAAAAAACTATAGAAGTTAAAACCCATAAACCAACTAAAAACTAATTAGTTGTTATAATACTAACAACTTTACATTAATTAGTTAATGAACAATAAATAATTTGAGTGAGTTTTTTATATAATAACAAGCTCACTTTTAAAATTTCTAAAAATGAATTAATAAATTAAATTATTCTAACAAGAACCATACTTGATATCTTAAGATAGGCTTTTGAACCCTATACCATTGACATTAAGTGTGGATTTTCCTCTACTAGATCTATAGCCACCTCGATATTCATCACTATACCATCCACACATATGTAGGCTCTATGTTATGATCTCTTGTTTGTATGTTTTATAGAGAAAAAGAAGATTGTTATATTATTAATCCTATCCCATGCATATTTTCTAGTGAACCTAAGGTGAATCTTATCCACATATGGCTAGATTTTATTCACATTTCCTTTGCTTTTTAGTGTTGTATTCACTTAAGCTTCACCATCATAATATATTCTAGTGAACCTGACATGAATCCTATCCCACCACTAGTTTGATTGTCATCACATTTCCATTT
The DNA here is from genome assembly GCA_037957365.1 of Torreya grandis. NCBI lineage: Eukaryota > Viridiplantae > Streptophyta > Pinopsida > Cupressales > Taxaceae > Torreya > Torreya grandis. Next base: position 1,784,756 of record JARHVA010002212.1, read on the forward strand.
ATTTTTTAGATATACAATTTTTAAAGATCTAAAAGTCATAAAATATTTTATAAACATGTTGTCCCATAGGTTACCATTCCATGAATAAATTTACATTTTCAAATTTCTAAATCATATAACTTATATCATTACTATGAAATAAAACCTTGAAATCTTACTGTTCGATCTTGAATTTTATATCGTGGTTGAAATTCCCATAGAGAACATTCCCATTTATATCATGGCTAAAGATCCAATTGAGGATATTCTCATTTTTGAAAATTTTAACATGGATGATGACCTTGTAAATGATCTTCATATTTTGTAAACTTGTAGTTATTCCATGACCACCACTGATTACAACACCTCATGGTGAAAATTTTCCCAATCAACATCTATTATACCAATTCCCATGGTTGAAGACATCTACCAAAATTTTACCATTTTTGACAAACCTCATGTTAACTCAAGTAGTGATGAGGATTATTTACCAAATTTTACCCACCTTGGATGAAGAAAACCTAATTTAACCTGAACCATAGTTGACCTTGATCTTAAATATTATAGGCCTGATCAGACCTAGCCTACAAGTCTAATTTCTATTTTGATTCTCTTTGAAACAACAGTTAAAAACCCATCCAAAACAAATAAATTAGCCATATTGATATAGTTCCATCTCATTTTTCTATCATAAAAAAATTCATCAACCATGTCATTATAATTATACCTCAAATTATTATTACAAACAACTACATCAAACATGTCGATACTATTTTTAATAAGTTTCTTGTTATAAAAAACTACATCAATAATGCTAATAGAGTTTTTAATTACCTTTTTGTTTAGTATAACTACATCAACCTTAACCTATATTTTGTCAATATAGTTATCTATCTTCTTATAACAAACAAATACATCGACCAAGACCTAGAATGTGTTGATACATTTTCATTGCCTCTATCTATTACACATCACTATATCATCCATATTGATACATTCATAATTAGTTTAGATCATCATAATTATATTGACCATCCAAATACATTCATATTCAATTTAGATCATCCTCACTATATTAACCCTATTAATATAGTCATATTTAGTTTAACTCATCCTCACTGTATCAACCTAGCTGATACAATCATCCATAGTTCAAATTATCCCAACTATATTAGCAACATTGATGTAGTCATTTTCCACACAAACAAGTTCAAATGTATTAGCTTGGCTGATACTATCAATAAAAATTGACAACCACCTTACAAAGATCCTAATTTGCCCTAGATGTCAAAATTGCTTTTGTAGGATTGTTTTACATAGTATCTAACATCATCTCCACACATGTTGATATTTAGGTTACTTAAAAATATATTATATTTCACATGTAGAGATTTTATTTTGATGTTCATCCTTTTCTTCCATCGCATGTAAGACCATTTTACAATGCCCATACTTGATTTATTTCAACTTTTGGGGAATATTACAATGATAATGAATAATTTTGGGGCATCTTCTAATGTCCAATGTCATTCCTTATATACTTTGACCACATATTACATTATTTATTTGATGTATCAATCACAAACCTTATCTACCTTTGAAAACAAGCACATCCAACTTTAAAAAACTTTTAGGATAGTTGTAATGAGATTTGATGAATGTTATAGATGATGTTTGTAGACATATTTTGTGAGTAGATACTTCATTATTTCATATCAAATTTCACATTTATCAAATTATTTGATTTCAAATATTTATCTTTAGCATGTTTGATACTTGTTATTTATTTTTCTTGTACCATGATCTTTACTTTTCATCACTTTACTTTATCAACATGATCTTTACATTATATCTCTACTTCACATCCCTATAGTTGATTGTTTTTATTTTATGACTCTTTGATATATTTTTATCCCATTATTTTGGGATGTTCTATTTCAATTATAGTCAACCTTAGTTTCTATTGTGGACCTTTTATAGCACCTACAAGTTTTTATATGAACTTGGTTTTATTTTTAGATGCTTTATTACTTTTTATTTCATTTTCATTTTATACACTTCTTATAGTCGACCATTATTTACTTTTTGGTTATTTGGTATTTTTTCACTCTCCCTCTTTTGAGATGATTTATCCTATTAGTGTTTGAGCTAGACCCTATGTAGGTTTGAATGGATTATTTATTGACATGATTATTATCTTCCATAACATTACCTCATTTGAGTTTCCATCTCTATGATTTGACTTAAAATTTTATATACTTTCATATCCCATTTTTTGATTAGTTATTTTTGAATAAAAACTTTCCATTTTTTTGGTTAACTAATAGTGTATCCTCATCGTATTACCTCTTTACATGGTTGGACCTTCCATAATCACCATATTTCACTTTCCTTTCATTTAAGGAACACTTGGGCTGGTTTTGAGATTGAATTATTTTCTAAAGTGCAAGTATAATAGTATTTAGGCATCATTAGTCTTTAAGTTCCCCTCTTTAGTAGCTAGGTGTAGTCTATCTTTTGTTAGTCATATTTAACACGTACTGCTAGTCTTCTAAATATATATGGAGGAGAAAAATATAAGTAACCAAAAGTGTCAAAAAACCATATCATAATAAAAAGTAAAATTATATATTAAAATTCAAATCACACAAAAATACATGACCTTATTCTTAGCACACACCCTATTCTAATCATAGCTCAAACTAAACAATTGACCATAGGAGAGATTCAAGGTCCATTAAGGCATGGTAGGATAGTAGACTAGGTAGGAGGTCTCTCTAATTATCAATATTTTACATTATGGTTCCACCTATTTTCTCATGCAAGTACCCAATCTTCATAGTAGATTGATAGACCTGTAACAGGTCTTGAGGAGTGGGGAGCACATTATGGTAAGGATGAATCCTTTTATTTTCATGTACTAGCCTTTATTAGATGATATTTATACTTCAATTATTTTCCCTAGATTATGCATGCTAGGTGGGATTCTATAGGTATTTGACATCAAAATCTCCTAGCCTTGCACACTTGCTTAGAATGTCTCATTCCTGTTACATATTTTTACATCACATTTATTGCATCTTACTTCATTATAATTCCATATTATCTTTACCAGTATATATTTGATGGATATTTTTGATATTTAATAATTTACCTCTTATTTATATCCCATTTTATATCTATTTTCTTTATATTTGACTCATGTTATCATAAATGATACCTCTCAACTTTTTAGTTTATGATGTACATTGTAAAACCTTGGGGAATACAACCAGGGCTTCCTCACAAACACCCATCACCTTTCATATTAGCACCATATCCATTGTCATAGTTATGCCTCTAGATGGTAATGTTTGTATAATTTTTGCTTCAACATAAATATTGATTTTGATCACTCATTAGTGTTTGATTTCTTTTATTACACATCCTTATTTGATTTTCATTTTCACTTGTCTTACATTAGATGTTTTTACAGTTATCTTAGTTTCCCATTTTTTTAATTTAAGTGTTTACTTGTCTTACATTGGATGATTTTGTAGTCATGTCATATCCTTGTTTGATTATCTTTCACATTTTCTTACATTGAATATCATTTTTGTACAATTTTTTTTCACATATTATGTTTTGTTTTATATTACATTTTGATATGATATATGACAAATTGCTTATAATGTTTTCCATATATTATGTTTTTACTTAATATTTTCATCTTACTTACATTTGATATGTTTTACATTCATATTTATTTACACATCTTTGGTTTGATTGCTTTTTATATCTACTTATTTAATATACCATTTTTACATTTTAGGTTTTGTTCTTTTTGACCATGCATTTGTTCACATTTTATATAAAATAATAAAACCTACACAACATGATAACATACTTATAGCATGATATAATAAAAATAACACATGCTAATGTTAAAAATTTACAAGCCCATGTAGAACACAAGGAATTAGAACTAATGATATATATACATGTGTCAAATGTTTTATATAAAAATATTTACAATATATATAAATCTAGAGTTGTGGACCACATTCATTCATCACTAGGTGAGGTACCACACCCCCTAAAGAGGCTATGGATCTATCCACAACTAGATACCTCTATAGTTTTTGAGTTTGTGACTACAATCTTGTGGCATAACCTATGATCTAGTTACCTACATATCTAACTCATAGATCTTGGTTGTTAGATTCCACTTATGGTATGTGGTGGTTGTGGAAGTAACCATTTATGTATCCCTATTTGTGGCTAAATAAACCTATGATGTCACCACCTAATTTAATTCTTCAATCTCTCCTCATATTGAAACTATTTTTTCAACAAAAATAACATGCTCTTATCATTGTATCTCTCATGCAACAACCCCTAGCATATTTAACACCTAACATGCTAAATGAAAATAGGTACTATTGTCAATCAGACTCGCACCCTTATGAAGGTAGTTTTAGGGCTTCATAGTCTACTAAAACATGAAAACAATCCTAAGCTATGGGTAACCTAATCAGTGGATTGAATCTCTAGATTGTAAGGGCTAACTCCCTTTGGTGTATCAATTAGGATCTCTACTCTACACTACAAACTACCAGGGAAAAGGAAAAAAAGAAACTTGAAGGGAAATCCTACCTAATGATAGTGATACACCTAAATTTTGATTGATCCACACAATTTTAGCTTTTAAAAACATTGACTAAACAATAAACAAACTAAAATTTTAACCCCAATTGACCCCTATGCATCGATATTTCATGAAAAGGTTCTATCTTGTGATCAAAGCTTAAGGGAAATAATGGAATAGGCTTGATTTAAGGCACTAACTAGCAACTTATATCCATTTTAACTTCAGCCAAAAGATATTAAACATAGAACATAACCTGCATAATCTGATCAGCTAGTAACTAGGTAAGAATTAGGACTTGACAAGGAAGAAAATTTTATCATGTATGTAAATCAATGACATAAATACACTATATTAGCACCTTGGAGTTTGAAAACTATCCTTCTATTAATTTGAAAAGGTTACACAACACAAATTTTTGGTAGAATATGGTCTTGCCAAAAAGAGGATACAATTCAAGGTTGAAAAGCCAATTTATATAGAAGTATACAACAACCAAGAGATTAGCACTGAAAATAGAAGAGGAGGTCAACTCAGTCCAACTTGTGATATCAAAACCTTCAAATATAATCTATTTTTGTCTTATGCCTTGCATAAAAATCTCTTTGGCATTGAAAATGATGGAGAGCCCAATTTTGAGTCAAAAATTAGATAATGCATAATGCTACGCCAATATCCAAATATAGAACTCCACTTGAACTACTAAAATGTAAATAATAATTTCCTTTGCATAAAATAAATGCCAAAACTAAATCTAGAAATCCACTTGAACTACTAGAAACATTGAAATCCTTCAATAAGATAAACAAGAGCACATGCATGAAATTACATGTTGGCATAGAAGGGATAAGGTGGACCCAAGTTTGACAAGTCAAACTCTTGCACAAAAAGCCACATCATAATCTTCAAATAAATATGCCTCTTTGACTAAACTTGAAGCTGAGTTAGATCTTGAATGCATGATATGACTAAGAGATAAGCCTAACTTTAATAAATAGTCAATTAGAGCTTTGATCAATCAACTATAGATATCCTTTGCTTGTATGGAAAGGACATTGATGAGTGAGAGGTGTATTTAGATTGAACTCCTTGTTATTTCTTTGCCTTCTGCTCTCAAGCTCTTTAGTTCTGTGTATGTATTTCTCTAGCATTTGTTTTCCTCTTTTTGAAAAACTTATTTCTTTTGGATTTTCTCTTCTATCTATTTCCTTTAGAGTGATAAATTCTTGTTCATTTCCTTTGAACAAATTTTTTGAAGGAATTCTTTCTATTTCTTTCTTTCACCTTGAATAATTGCTTTGGGTTTTTAATAATGGACTATTCCTTTGAACAAAATGTCCAAAGGAATTATTGTCCTCAAACTTTTGTAAAGTCATTTCTTTCAGGGAAAAATATGAGATTTCCCCCCCTTTGCCTTGATCTATTCCTTTGAATAAGAAGTCTGAAGGAATTCTATCTTTAGAAATCTTACGAATTGTCCTTTGAGATTTTTGAAACTACCCTTCGGCACTCTAAAAAAGATCCTTCACATTTTTTGGCATAACCTTTCCTAAAGGGGAAGAGCCCTTAGGGATTATTGAAATGAACCTTCCCAAAGGAATTCTACACTTTGGATTTTGTGGCATGAAATTTCTTGAAGGGAAAGAGCCCTTCGGGATTTCTTAAGTGTCTCTCAGATTTCATCAAAGTGATTTTCCTAAAGGGCAAGTGACCCCTTGGCCTTTTGGAATCAACTCTTTAGAAATTTTCAAAGTGAACTTTCCCAAAGGGAAAGTGACCCTTCAAAAAAAATGTAAAGGTCATTTCACCCTTTCCAAGTGTCCCTTTGAAACTCGAAAGTATCCCTTTAGATTTCTTCAAAGTGTCCCTTTAGCATTTTCCAAGTGACCCTTCGGGTTTTTTTTGAAATGGACTATTCCTTCAAAAAAAAAGTTTGAAGAAATTCTTGGAAGTGAACTTTCTCAAAGGGATTTTACCCTTCAAAAAATTTGTAAATGTCCTTTCTTTTGGAAAAATTGGCAAGCCCTTTCCAAATTATCCCTTTGGATTTTTGGCAATGCCCTTTAGGCTTATGTAAATGGTCCTTCAGATATATGTAAGTGCCCTTTAGGAAAGTGTAAAATGAATCATTTCCAAAGAAAAAGAGCCTTTCAGACAAATTGAAATGGTCTTATTATCTTGTTTATTTCCTTCAAACAAAAAGTTTGAAGGAAATTTTAAAATGACCCTTCCTAAAGAAAATGACCCTTCAGTATTTTGTTATGCATCTTTTAGAGAAACTAAATAGTCCACTTGCCCTTCTAAATTGCTTTTTTTATAAGGGCATATACCCTTTGGAAAAATTGGAATTGTCCTTTGGCAAAATTTAAATGGACCATTTGCGTTGAAAAGAACTTCCTGAAAAGAACAACCCCTTTGAACTTTTTACCAGTGATCCTTTGGAACTTTGAAATGCATCGTTTGAAATATTGAAAAGGACATCTTTATTTGAAAAATTCCCTTTGGTTTTTATGAAAATAACCCTTTTTAATTAGTGAAATGGACTTTCTTGAACCTTTGAAACTGATTTTTTTGAATTAAAAAAAACCTTCAAAAAATTTGAAATGATCCCTTAGAAATTTGAGATGAACTTTATTGAAAGAATAAGAGCCCATTGGAAAATTTGAATAAGCCTAATCCCTAACATTTGGACAAAGAAGCATGCTTATTCAAATTTTAGAATGATAAGGGTGATAATTTGACCTATGGGGTCAAAATTTTCAACATTTTTGTGATTCTATTGGGAAGCATGCGTACTATGCTTGAGAACTTAGACCATATACATAACATTTGAACTCATAAAAAAATGATAAATCTAGACCATGACTATAAGTACAACCTCTAATTTGAAAAAGACAACCTTCATTCTCTAAAACAAGAAGGGAAACACATAAAGTAGGGAAAACTAACTGAAAAGTAGATGTGCAAACAAACACTTATTTAGAACAAAATAGAACAAAACTACTGTGCTTGAACAACACTTGGAGGAAAGCAAACAAACTAACTATGTACAAGGAGCTTTTCTCTTCTATAGTAATGTTTTAAATGTATCTCATTTAATGGGATCAAAATCTCATCACCATCCATGTTTCCAAGTTAGAAGGCATTATGGTATTTACAGCTGAAGATTGTGTATGGGCCACTCCAAAGGGAATCAAACTTTGTGTGCCTTCTTGGTTTAGCTCTATCCTCATCCCACTTGAGGACCAAATATCCTTCTTTAAAACTTCATGAAGAAGATCCTTTGTCAAAATATCTCTTCACTTGTGCTTGATAAATCTTCATGGCTAGCATGGACTAATTTTTTGTCTCTTCCAACTCCATAAGCTCAACATACCTAATCTCCATAGGCTCATTCTCCAATAAATTAAACTAATGCATTAGTTCCAAAGCAAGAAATTCAATAAAAATAGGTAACCTTACTTCCTTACCATATACCAGCTTGTATGGAGAGTTGGATATTAATATTTTATAGGTGATCCTATCAGTCCATACAGCTGACTTCAACTTGAGATGCCATGATCTTTGATTATCTTCAATAGTCCTTGTTATGATCTTTAATAGTTTTTTATTCATAGATTCAGAAGAGTCATTACCTTATGGATAATAGTTTGATGAAGTGTTGAGATAAATTCCATGATGGATATCCCATCAACTGATCCTAGATCCCAAAAAAGCCATTGCATTATTAGAACTAATAGTTGAAAGAACTCCAAATCTAGTAAGCAAACCTTCATAAAAATCAAGAACATTAGTTTTGTTTGCTTCTTTCAATGCTACTACTTTTGTCTAATGTGTGAAGTAATCTATAGCAGTTAGAATCCATTTATGTACTAAATTTGAAGGAAGATTAATGAGAAAATATATTATAATCCCCATTAGATAAAGGGCTAATCCACCAAAATTGGTTGAAGAGGTAAAGCTACAAGTTTCACTTTTCCTACAAACATAACACACTATTTGCACTTTCTAACCCATGCATGACAATAACCAAATATACTAGGCCAATAATACCCACCTCTAATAATCTTAAGGGTTGTAGTTCTTGTAGAAAAATGTCCTCCACCATGTCCATCATAGAATTCTTCAAGCAATTTCTGAGTTTGGCTTGGCTTTATACATCATACTAACATGCCATTAATATCTTTCTTAAACAAAACACCATCAATAAGCAAAAAATGAGTTGATTACAACCTAAAATATCTTATTTTTGAATCACTTAGATGAGAGGGATAAATACCATCTTGTAGATAGCTTACCAAGTCATGAAACCAGCTGAAAGGTGAGGTAAGACCAGCTATAACCTCTTCATCATTTGATGTCAAAATAACCTCATTAGTCTCTTGTAAGTCTTGAGCTAGATGCTCACAAAGTCCTTTGCCTCTAATCAGCTTTGTCACCTTAATTTACACATCATACTCTATTACCTTGGTTATCTAACTAGTTATCTTATCATTTATATATTTATTCAAAATGAACTCCTTGATGCTTGGATGAGGAACCATTAGGTGTATCTTATTATTAGACAACAAGTATCTAAACTTTTAAAGAGATATTATAACTAAAATTACATGTTTTTCAACAAAAAAGTACCTTGTTTCATACTCTTCCAAGCCTTGACTAAATAAGGCTATTGGTTACTCCAAAGCCTCATGATTTTGTTGCATAAGAATGCTTGAAATGGTGTCCATGTTAGCATATGTATACAAAATGAAATCTTTTGTAAAATATGGATTTATAAGTGTAGGATCACTGGCTATGGATTTATTTATATCTTCAAAACTCTTTAATCCTTTAGACTAGATGAAGCTTTGATTCTTATTTAGCATGGCTATAAGTGGCTTAGATAAAATGGAAAAATATGAGATATATCTTCTTATGAAGTTGATTTTCCCAAATAAGCTTTACATAACATTTTTGTGCTTAGGCAAAGATAGTGTAAGAATGGAGTCTATCCTTTCAAAATATATGCTTAAACCAAGCTTTAAAACATGTCCAATAAGCTTACCTTCATGAATCAAGAAGACACACTTTTTGGGATTTAGAGATAACCCAAATTACCTACATCTTTTGAACACTTGCTTGAGATGAACCATGTGATCACCTGCATTATTTGAAAACATTTTTATATCATCTAAATAAAAAAGTACAAACTTGTTAAAAATGCCTTAGAATGCCATATCCATAGCTCTCTAAAAGGTTTCTCTAATGTTAGATAAACCAAATGGCATCTTTATTATGTAAATGTCCCCCACTTGGTTGTGACAACTATCTTAAATTGGCCCTCTTCCCTGACCAAAATCTGATTGTAGCCACTATATCCATCCAACAAAGAAAACCTCTCTAAACCTACAACTAGCTATAAAATTTGTTTCATTTATGGCAATGGATAGTGATCTTTAAGTGAAACCCTATTCAAATCATGAAAGTCAACACACAATCTAATCTCACCATTATTTTTATGTACTAGGATAAGATTTTACACCTAAGTTGAGTGCTTGATTAGAAATATAATAGATGATTCTATGAGCTTGTGAAGCTTAGCTCTTATCAAAGGCTCAAGATTAGGATTGATGAGCCTTTGTCTTTATCTCACTAGTTTAGTTTCAACTTATAACTCAATGGTGTGTTGAGATAGACTTGGGTCAAATCCCTTGAGATCACTATATTTTCAAGAAAATATATCAGTAAAACTTATGCATAACTCAATGAAAGATTTTTTTTGTGAAGGAGTGCATACCTTATCCAACTTCAAAATCTTACTAGCTATAATCTCTACATTGGCATAGTGTTCTTCCTTTATTGATAAGGATGACTTCTCCTTCCTCAACTCATCATCACCACTAAAAATTTTCTCAAGTGTGACCAATCCCTTGGGAAACTTATTTGTTTTTAATTACATAACCTGATCACCATAATACTATAAATAAATTGATCAGTTTTTTGAAAAAAACTCAGCCTCCTTTTGCAAGAATCTCACAATTTGACTATCATATTCAAACACTTGCCAATTTTCATGTTTATCTAGAAAAAAAGACCTTACAACCACCTTTATATGTGACTAATTTTTTTCACTTTTTATATTAGTTGGTATAATAAATTGTGATCCAATGGCAGCCAACCTTTCTCTATGTTTATTCTCGCTTCTTGGTATTACCTGACTGCCAAAAGCTTACAAATATTCAATTAAGTCCCATATTCTATGCTTGTAAGACTTAAGCAACAAATTTTTACATATATTTAAACCTCTTACTTGGTGAACTATAAATTCACTATCACCAAAAACTTTTAAGGTGTTAACTTTCATCTTCTTAGCCCACTACAAACTGTGAACTAGTGCTTCATACTTAGTAACATTGTTTTGTTTGAAAAACCAAACTAAAATTTAATTTAAGATAAATACATTTGATTTTTTTGGAGAAAAAAACATCATTCTAGCTCTGGCTCCATGCTTATTACTTTATCCATCAAAGTACAATTGGCATAGACCTTTACTAGACTCATCATCCTTAACCATGGCTAAAACTGGTGCATCATTATCATGAAGGCAATACACACCAAGTATTTATTATTCAATTAGATTATAAGGATCATGACCATGAAAAGTGGAATCCCACTCATCAAGGAACAAATTTGGAACTCCATCCAAAGGTGATTCACTTTCTACTTCACTAGCTTCTAGTACTTCATCTAAGATGATACAATTAGTGTTCACAACACTTGGCATATATGGCTCTATATAAAAACATGAAATAGGTTCAGAATGAATGGTTACCTTGGTATAATACCTGATTTTGAACATTAAATAAGTCCAATAATCTGATAAAAATCCCCCAATCTTTGAGGTGAAGTCCCTTGAAAGGCACTTAGCAAAGTAAGGAGGCAAGTCTACCATAACAACATCCTATTGAATAGTAACATTAGGACAAGCATGTAATGTAAATTTCATATCCTTGATGATTCCTACCATATTTATTGGTGAACCATCCAATTGAAATACCCCTTTAATGTTTGGCTCATAAACAAGGCTGACCTTGTCTGTAATCTATTTAGGCATGATTGTACTACTAGCTTCACTATCCACCATATAGTTATGAACCAAATTATATTATATTATCAAATAAAGGTAAAAAAGAGGAGTTTTCTTTGATTTTAACTCAATTTTGTCCACCTTTACCATCTTATTAACTTGATGTACTTGCTACTCAGTTGGCTGATCTGAATTAGTTAAGACAACACCTTTCTCAATTGGTTTTGGAGACAATGCAAGAGATAAAAGCTCTTGAATGAGATTATCCTTTTGTCTTTAAATGGAAAGAGAATCCCATATACTAATTTCAATATTATATTTCTTCATTTGATCCACTATACTGAAATGAGATCCACTAACCTTTGGTTGCACTTTCTGAAGCACTAGTTGCTCACAAACTAGAGGTACTCACTGAACTTTACTAACCTCTATATTTTTATTTTTCTAAGTTGTAGAGGTAGTAAATTGTTATTTTTTACTCTTAGGCACAATATGAGGAGTGCTCAAAGCATTTGTCACCTATTTCATCTCATCAATGACTCTTCTTTTACCTCTAGTTATAACTGCAACTTGACCACTTATATTGTTAGTTTCAACACCTTGAGTAAAATCAACATGATCATCCACTTTCCAATTTACATTAATGGCATCAGGCTACATTTTAACTTTTCAAGTCTCTCCTTGTGATACCAAACTTGTATCTTGGTACTGACCTCCTTGAAAATAAAACTCTTCTTGTGTCATTTGTGACATAGTGATGTTTTGTGATACCAAGGCTTGGTTTTGAGTATCATTGAGATTTGAGGAATACCAACCTGAATCATGCATCAAGTTATTTTCAGGTGGGGTGGGAACAATAAACTTTGAAGTGGAAGGATTATTAGGATCAATGAAAGCATATGTATTAGCTGGAGTTATGGCTCCTTGTGTTTGATAAGGTGGTTTATTCTCTCTGAAACCTTGATAAGAAGGCCTTTGATATTTGAAGTACTAATAGGTGGTCTAATTTTGTTGTTGATAGGGCCTATTAGCTTACAATTTTTACCTTTTAAGATACACTATTTCATTCCTAAAGGACTGTAGCAATATTTTCAACTCTCCTATCTCACAAGCTTGACTGTAGGGGTGAGCTTGAGGTGCTAGAATAGGAGCTAAGGATGGGATTTGAGGAACTTGAGAGGTTGGTATAGAACTTATTTCTATAAATATAGGCATTGGATGCCTTGGAGAAATCTTACCAACTTGTATCAAACTATTTTCTACCCTTATTATAACTTCATAAGCATCTGGCAAGGTAGTATCACCTATTGACTATATCATCACACTAATGTTAGAATTAAGGGCTTTCAAATAGTACAAAAATGCATATTTAGGGGATGGCCTTATCAACACAGGTATTCTATTCCATGTCTTTAGAATCTAAGGTTACAATCAGACATGAACTTATGAGGAGCTCTATTTATTGTGGTTAATTGCTTAACTAAAGATACATGATCACATTTATCCTCAAATTACTTGACTAAGGCTACACCCAATTCATCCTAGGTATAAATGTAATTTAGTGAAAGATCTCTATACCATTACAATGTTTTTCCTTTGAAGGAAGCAACAAGCAATCTAATATCAACATTATTTTCAACAACATTATGGATCAAACATAGATTAGCTATATCTTGGATACGCTTAATAAGGGTTGTTTGATTTTCTCCAAAGAAGAATGGGATGCTATTGAGGGTAGATAGTATAATGTCATTAAACTATGATAAATCTAGTGGGTTACATCTATTGAATGGAATAAACACCTGGTTTTTTATGGCCATTTGGGTAGTGGGGTTTATAGTGATTAGAATAGTTGGATAACCAAGAGACAAATATCACTTTTAAGGATATGGTTTTGCCTTCCTAAACATTGATCTCTTATATGATATAAATTCAAAAGGAATACCTTTACTTTATGACATTTTGGTAACCTTTAGAATGAATGAATTGCTTGAATGATGTTATGAGCTCTGCAACTGGATGTTGATGATAATGAATATATTCTATTTCAAAACTTTTTTAGATATGCAAATAATTTATTCAATGTCCCACCGAGCATGCCAAAAACTATTGTCAATTAAACTTGCACCCTTGTGAAAGTAGTTTTAGGCCTTCACAATCTATTGAAACATGGAAATAATCATAGGCTATGGGTAACCTAATCAATGGATTGAATCTATAGATTGTAAGGGCTATCTCCCTTTGGTGTATCAATTAGGATCTCTACTCTACACTAAAAATTACCAGGGAAAAGTAAAGAAAGAAACGTGAAGGGAAATACTACCTAATGATGGTGATATACCTAAATTTGATTGATCTACATAATTTGAGCTTCTATAAACACTGATCAGATAATAAATAAACTAAAATTTTAACCCTAATTAACCCCTATGCATCAATATTTTATGAAAAGGTTCTATCTTGTGATAAAATCTTGAGGGAAATGATGGAATAAGCCTAATTCAAGGAACTAAATAGCCACTTATATACACTATAACTTCAGCCAAAAGATATTAAACACAAAACATAACTTGCATAATTTGATTAGGTAGTAACTAGGTAAGAATCAGGACTTGACAAAGAAGAAAATTATATCATGTATGCAAATCACTGACATAAATACACTATACCAACACCTTGGAGTTTGAAATCTATCCTTATATTAATCTAAAAGGGTTACATAGCATAAATTGTTGGTAAAATATGGTCTTACCAAAAAGAGGATACAATTCAAGGTTGAAAATCCAACTTATATAGAAAAAGTATACAACAGCCAAGAGATTGGCACTAAAAATATAAGAGAAGGTCAACTCATTCCAACTTGTGCTATCATAACCTTCAAATAAAATCTATTTTTGTCTATATTTTACATGAAAAGCTCTTTGATGTTGAAAATGTTGGAGATCCCAAGTTTCAGTCAAAACTTTCATCATGCATAATGTTATGCCAATATCCAAATATAGAACTCCACTTGAACTACTAAAACATAAAGAACAATTTCCTTTGCATGAAATTAATGCCATAACTAAATTTATAACTCCACTTGAGCTACTGGAAACACTAAAAGCCTTCAACAAGATAAACAAGAGCACATGCATAAAATTACATGTTAGAGTAGAAGGGATGAGGTGGACCCAAGTTTGACAAGTGAAACTCTTGCATGGAAAGCCACACCACAATATTCAAATAAATATGCCTCTTTGACTAAACTTGAAGTTAAGTTGGATCTTAAATGCATGAGATGACTAGGAGATAAGCCTAACTTCAATAAATAGTCAATTAAAGCTTTGACCAATCAACTATAGGTAGCCTTTACTTGCATGGAAAGGACCTTGATGAGTGAGAGGTGAATTTAGATTGAACTCCTTGTTATTTCTTTGCCTTCTACTCTCAGGTTCTTCACTTCTATGCACGTATTTATTTGGCATTTGTTTTCCTCTTTTCCATGAACTTAGTTCTTTTGGATTTTCTCCTCTTTATATTTCCTTTAGAGTGGTCAATTCCTATTCATTTCCTTCAGATAAAAAGTTTGAAGGAATTATTTATATTTCTTTCTTTTGCCTTGAATAATTCCTTTAGGTTTTTAACAATAGACTATTCCTTTGAACAAAATGTTTGAAGGAAATCTTGTCCTTGGATATTTGTAAAGTCCTTTCTTTCAAGCAAAAATCTGAGACTTTTCCTCGTTTGCCTTGATAAATTCATTTAGACAAAAATTTTGAAGGAATTCTATCTTCAAAATTCTTGTGAATTATCCTTCAAGATTTTTGAAACTACCCTTTAGCACTCTAAAAATGATCCTTTAGATTTTTTGGCATAACCTTTCCTAAATGGGAAGAGCCCTTTAGGATTATCGAAATGAATCTTCCTGAAGGAATTATACCCTTTGAATTTTGTGGAATGAACTTTCTTGAAGGGAAAGAGCCCTTCAATATTTTTAAAGTGTCCCTCGAATTTATTCAAAGTGACTTTCTCGAAGGGAAAGTGACCCCTCTGCCTTTGGAATCAACTCTTTGGAAATTTTCAAAGTGAAATTTCCCAAAGGGAAAGTGACCCTTCAGAAAAACTGTAAAGGTTCTTTCGCCCTTTCCAAGTGTCCCTTCAGAACTTAAAAGTATCCCTTTTAATTTCTTCAAAGTGTCCCTTTGGAATTTTCCAAGTGACCCTTCAGATTTTTTTTGAAATAGACTATTCCTTCAAACAAAAAGTCTATAGGAATTCTTGTAAGTGAAATTTCCCAAAGGGATTCTACCCTTCATAATTATTATAAATGTCCTTTCTTTTGGAAAATTTGGCAAGCCCTTTCCAAATTGTCCCTTCAAATTTTTGATGATGCCCTTTAGGATTTTGTAAATGGTCCTTCAAAGAAATGTAAGTGCCCTTCAGGAAAGTGTAAAATGGACCATTACCGAAGAAAAAGAGCCTTTTAGACAAAGTGAAATGGTCCTATCATCTTATTTATTTCCTTTAAACAAAAAGTCTGAAGGAAATCTTAAAATGGCCCTTCTCAAATAAAATGACCCTTCGAGATTTTGTTCTGCACCTTTTAGAGAAATTGAATAGTCCTCTTGTTCTTATGAATTGCCTTTTTCCAAAGAGCAATACCCTTTGACAAAATTAGAATTGTCCTTTGGAAAAATTGAAACGGACCATTTGCCTTGAAAATAACTTCCCAAAAGGAACAACCCCTTCAGA
This sequence comes from Torreya grandis, assembly GCA_037957365.1. Lineage (NCBI taxonomy): Eukaryota > Viridiplantae > Streptophyta > Pinopsida > Cupressales > Taxaceae > Torreya > Torreya grandis. The sequence continues at coordinate 1,801,165 of JARHVA010002212.1, forward strand.
ATTTTTACTAGTGACCCTTCAAAACTTTAAAATGCACCATTTGAAAGTTTGAAAAGGACATATATTTTGAAAAAATGCCTTTTGGGCTTTATGAAAAGAACCCTTTAGCATTGGTGAAATGGACTTTCCCAAACCTTTGAAACTAAATTTTTTGAAGTAAAATAAACATTCAAAAAATTAGAAATGATCCCTTAGAACTTTGAGATGAACTTTCTCGAAATAATAAGATCCCTTCCAAAAATTTGAACAAGCACAATTCTTGATATTTGGACAAAGAAGCATGCTTATGAAAAGTTTAGAATGATAAGGGTCAAAATTTGACCTATGGTGTCAAAATTATCAACATGTACTATGGGAATCACCATGGTTATGGTACCATGCTCATGTAACATGTCATATAAGATATCATGATGTGATGGATCAATCATGGATCTCCACCATACTGTCTTTTCCTAGTATCATCAATAAAATCAAATGAAATTATAATCAACTCTCCACATATATATATATATATATATATATATATATAATATACAAATAATTCTATCACTAGTACCTAACATATATATATATATATATGACTAAAAAGGAAAGTGATAATACATAATAATATATTTTATACCTATTTATGGGAGTTTATTTATAACTATATCCCCATTTACTCTACCTCTGAAGACAACCCTATCATATTAGCTATATCTAGGTCGAGATCCCACCCATCTCTCCTGATGAAATACTAAGACATAACATTCCAATATCTTCACCCATCCTCACACATCCCATTTTCCTTATCTAAGTGGCTTGACCTTTATCATAGGTGCATATGGATCAGTTTTGGCCTAATATTTGATCATCCTCTTTAGGTGTTTCCCTTATCATTGTATCCCCCTATGGGATAAGAGTTATCAATATTGATACCTTATTTAGTTACCCCTCTCTTCCCACTCCTGATGGCTAGGTGTGGCTATCTAAACCATCTTAAGACATGATCACATGAGTGGGGCTTGAAACCACCATGTGTAATGGCATGTGATCGTAATCCTTACTTATGCCCATACCATGGATGACCATGAGTGTTATAAATCAACATTCCCTCAATAAGGTTCCCATATGATATCATCTCACCTTAAAATATCTCATGAAAATGATAGGTGAATTCATCACACCTTATGATCCTTATCCCACCTCGAATGAGGTATGTGGTCCATGATTTGATGTAATAGTCTCATCAGCCTATACAAAGGGAGTCTATCATATATCTAACCTATGAATAGTTTGATGGGACCCATAGTTTATTATCCCTACATAATCATCCTATAGAAGTTATGTATGAGCTAAAACCAAATCATAGCATCTCATATAATACATTGTGCCTTGATCCAATGCAAACCAACACAAGGCTAGAATGGATAATGTCATAATGTCATCTAAATTATGACACAACATACAAATGGTCACTAAGTTGATGATGGACTTCTAGATATTTATAATGTGCAAGACATATACTATGAAGATTATCATAATTAGCTTTTGATGATCATACCACTCACTCTGTATCCCATTGGGCCAGATCTAATGCTCTATTATGGGCTCAAGTGTGTTGTAAATCATAAGAGTGTAATTTAATAACAACCCTAATATCACATGCAATCCTTCAAGGTGATGGCCACTTCCACCATGTCCCTATCCAAATCCCACCTAAATGTGTTTGGGATCCCCTCCCAACACCCTAGAAACATTGCCACTAATTCAGTGCTAAGAAGGAATCAACACATATCTAGAATGCCTTTGAATCCCATGCTAATCAAACATGATCTATCCACATCTGTAACTTTGGCCAATAGATATGGCATCTAAATAGTGTATATAGTCCTCCATATCCATCTCTACCTTTGTAAAATATTAAACAAAATTTTTAATAAAAATATGAAATCACATTAAAATATAATAAAAAATTGCATTGAAATTAAAAATGGTCTTTACTAATACTTTATAAACCATTTATATCCTAAGATATTGAATTGATGAATTACATTTTTAACTACATTGACCATGTATTTCTTTTTCTAATACATCAACCATACGTATATGGTATTGGTCATCCAGTTCATTCTTATGGCATTGGATACATGCATATTGTATCAGCCATGTTATTTTTTCTATTGTACTGGCCATACCTGAATGGTACTAGCCATGTAGTTTACCTTCTAAGATAATTGTCATGATTATACAATATCAACCATTTTCATTAGCCACTCTACTATATTGGACACCATATATAGTACCAACCATTACAATTGATTTTTGACATATTAATTGCATCAACATTACACTATGGTATAGGCTAGGGTTATGATTTCTACCCCTCAACTACATCATCTAGGCTAATATAGTTACCTGGTAGTGGTGATTTCTTCCCTTAATCCTATTAAATACCCATGGCCTTAAATTTTAAATTTAGTTTTATACCCATCACCTACTTGTTGACCAATTTTTATCCTTAGGTCTATAAAGGTGTCAACTTGAGCATTGGGATCTTTGGTCTATTATAAAAACTCATAGTTGTCATGTATCTTGAGGAATCAGGGAGACTCAAAGAACTATTTATTGGTTGTCAAGTGAAGGGGGGTATGAGTCTCATGTCTTGTCATGGTCATGTCTCAATTTCATATTGTGTTAGGTCTCCTCATGGTGTGTGAGTATCTTTTGATGTCTTTGATAATGGATTGAAGAGGTATCATGATCTAGACCCAATGAGCTAAGATGGTAGTTGATGACTCACTGTGAGATTATTTGATGTATTTATTATATGCAAGGTATGTGGACTATAAACCTTAAAAGGGTGATGAAATACATAGAGTCTTAATTCAAACCTTTAAGAAAGCTATATAGTATTGTTTTATGATATTCATTAGCATTTCTTCTTATGAGTCTGTGTATAGTGTAGAAAAGAAGGATTTGGTCTTGAAAATAAAAATTTTGACCTCATAAGGATTTAAAACATCACTAACATCTTGTAATCACCCACCATGGTCCTTATATGACTTAGTCAAATGGTTAATGCCTTGAAAATGTCTTTCTTGCGAGCTCAAAAGGTTCTTTGGCCACCAAAAGAGCTCCCACATGTGAAAACAAATATATTTTTCTTTCTTTGGCATATTCCTTGCTTTGAGATGCATTTTGACCCATATTTATCTCCATGTTTCCATAAAATGGTGGTTTGAAGCTGAAACAAGAGGGAATGAAAGAGATTTTGTAGGTTTCAATAATGTTTTGAAGTAGTACAGATATGTACTATATGGATTTGCTTAGGAGAAGCTATAGAGATGTAATAAGGACTTTTTATAGATACATTTTGAATATTTTAGAGTTTTTTTAAGGCTTTATAAGATAAAAATTGATGTGTTTTCCATGGCTTGCTCATTGGCATATAACAAGAACACCTCAAGTTTGTGCTTAATCTATACAGTAGAGAGAGAAAGTAGATCTAAGATCTTGACCAAAGAAACTAAACTTTATGACCTTAAATTCATGGGTTTTGGTTGTTGGTTTAGTCAACTCAAATTTATGAACAAAGGCTAAGAACTTAAGTGTTCTATTCACTATTCAAATCTACACAAGGCAAGGAAAGTGGTACAGTTTTGTAAGGTTTTTGATTATTTTGACCAAACTAGTGTTTGTTCTTGTTTCTTAATGTCTTAAAGAGACCTTACATGGATTCCATTATATTTTTATCCACATGTGTTAGTACATGGATTTAAAAAAGACATTAACTACCAAATCTACAGTCCATAAATAGGTTTGAGGAAGGAGTACAATTTAATGGGTGATTCAAGTTGTCAAACACAACATATTCTGTTTGAGATATTATATAATTAATCATGTGTGTTTATTGAGGGTGCCTAAAAGTTTCCTCAAGGTTTCATGGATTGAAAACCATCATTTTCCACTCAATACCTTCATAGTCTCAGTTTATCAAAATTTAAGGAAATTAACATTTGCTAAGGTAGTTTGGAGATTCATAGGTTTCACTTTTAATAGTGTATGCTAGTTCAAGGACCTCCAAAATGATGTATCTAGTTAAGGCATATGCCTATACTTCCATAATATCCTTCATGACTATCTATATGTTGGATTCATGTTTTATTTGACTTTACCATGTTTCATCCCTTTTCAGATCCTTATTACTATCATTCACCACTTTTGTAAGCTTATCATTCTATCTTCATCCTCCCATATAGCCTATTATCATCATATCACTAATATCCATATACATTCACCTCATAAATCCAATGTTTTAGAAGATTCAAAAGTGTTATAAGCCATTATGGTCATGAAGTTATGTTGTAAATCCTTAAACCCTACTTAAGAGGTCAATCTCCACCTAAAGCTAAGGAAAATATAGTCAAGAATATGCTTCATAAAGTGATGTATAGAAGAGGATAGAGGATGTCCCATTGAAATAATTTGTTTGAACTATCTCCATAGGTTCAAATGGATGGATGAGAGGTTCATAAACCATTTTTTTTTTACCTTCTCAAGGTCTCATTCCATCTCAGTCCATCCAGGCAATTGTGGATCATCACCTACAATCACACTAAAACAAATTCAGGTTCTCTCTTCCAAGAAGGTTCTATGTATGAGGTTTGTAAAAGGATATAAAATATGGTTTTGGTTTTTTGATAAAAATTCAAAGGGTCCATATGGTGAGCGAAGGAGACATTGTCTATAGTCAGTCATGAATATTAACACACAGTCATACCCCTACTTCCACCTATAGGCCCTTTAAGGTTTGTTCCAAAGAGGGAAGATATAGGTTATATGAAACATTAATGGATTAAGAAAATTAAATATTAAGGTAAACTCAAGGATAAACTAATAATATCTTATACCAAATGAGATAACCAATGTGAAGATACAACCAACTTAGTGGAGTTATGTAGCTAAAAAAGGCAAACTCGGTCTTAACCAAGGAATGAAGGGTGGAATTATGGTGTATAAAACATGATGAGGTGTTTGGACCTAACTAAAGGCTCATAAGAAAGTTCAACCATTGAAATGTTTGAAGGGGTTATGAACCAAGATACAATAGTCAAATTTTCCAAGGACACTTGAGGGTGTAATATTAAGCATGATTAATAAGATAGTAGGTAAATAGTGTTGGAAAAAGATACAAGAGATGGTTGAAGCCTTTTAAGATTTTAATCATATTCAAAAGACTGTAGAAAGTTTTATTAAAATTTTAAATGGTCCAAAAACATAGAGCATAGTCAAAATTAAACTATAGTCTATTATTTTAGAGATCTCTCATTTGCAATAAAAGAAGAATAAGATTGTTGGTATGCTAAGGGAATGGAATCCATTTGTGGATGATGCCTACAAGGTTTTTAACACCAATATACTACTTATACACCTTATAAACATGAAATGCCTAAGATATGGCCTAAACCTTTTAAAACTTAAGAGAACTTACACACAATCACCATATAAAGTCTATCTTGAGAAGTTTGAAGGTTTTAAAGCATCTATATTGGAGTTAAGATCTCAGATCTATTATAAATTATCCTCATGAATAGTTTGAAATTTACATTCTATCCTAAACACTAGACCATAGTGGAAACATCCATTGTTTTATCTCAGAGTTGCCTCTATTAGTTGATAGTTAGTAATGGAGCTAGGAGGACTATTTGAAGGTAAATGGATAAGAAAAGGGTTCTTAATTTAATGTAGATATTTGTGAGGTAGGGTAAGGTAATTTTAAGTCTTAATAAATTTTATGAGATTGAATACACTTAGGTTTTCATGTTAATATGCCATTGAGGTCTAGCATATGTAGATAGACCTATTAACCCTAAGAAACCCTACCACCATATTGAAACTAATCTAGATGTTTTTTCACATTGATGTTCATAAGAATGGTGTGGAAATATATTTCAAGCATTGAGGGGAGTGTTGGAGTGAGGGGAATGTAATAGACTTGTTAGTTTGCCCTTAAAACTTCTTATTGCTTCTATATTGTAGACAAGTAGTCAAAGTACCTTTTCACTATGTACAAATCTTGATGCATATTATACATGGGAACTCAATCTAGTTACGGTAGTTGATGGGGTTAGTATAGTTGAAATCCATGATAAGAGGTTTTGCCTTAAGGGTCCATACACTATGAATCATTACTAAGAGTTTTACACCCCTAAAACCCTTACAAACCCCTAAAAGATACCCAATAAAGGAAATGTACCTCAAAATGCATCCAAATAAAGTATTTGAGTAATGAAATGATGTTTATGTTCTTTTTAACTCTCTTAAACATCACAATAACCTATTGGTTGGCACATGTAGGAGTCATGATGTATGGACTAGGCCTAAGAAGGCTAATTTGTGTCTGTAAACAAGGAAATGATTGGTATTTGCATATATAATGATCTAAATAAGGAATAATGGGTCTTAAAATCCATAAATAACCTTATAAGGACCATCTATAGGGGTCTTTATGATAGTTTCTATAGATAGATAGGTTTAGGTCTTTAATTAAGAGGTTGTATGCATGCAAATACAGGGTGAATGGATCATTCAAGCTAACAACATAACTCCAAAAGAAATCAGAGAGGTTATTCATGTTGTATACAATGATTAAGAGCTTTTCAACTCATAATGAGGTCAGAATTCTAAAAAACCTATATATACATATGCTTATCTGTTAGCATCATTAGATAGTGTCATCAAGAAAGGGAAAAATAAGACAAAATGGGATCATGAGATCACTTCCAATCTTCATTAACAACATCATTAGGTTGTGATAGGGGTGTATATCAGATTTAAGCCACATAAGGGGTAATATGACTAGTCATTTAGGCCTTATGACACCAAACATTGAATAGAAAGCTTGTTTCTTCCTTGAGAGGTGACTTCACATGCTCACCATGGTATGTATATTTTGTGTGGGAGGATGGAAAATTTGGGATAGGTATATGGCTTAGTATACTAGTGTTTTGTGGCATTGGTTTAGACATTCAATGCCCAAACTTTGTAAATCATTGTTAAGAGTCTTGAACACTCTTAAACCTCTCTAAAACCCTAGTTAAGACCAAATTGGGAAGAATTGAATGAAAAGGCATCCAAATAGATTTAAATCATATGATTAACACCTATATCATTGATTAAACTTAGATAATCTCATGTCCATGACACTTTATTGTATGGATGGTATACAAACATATCATAAAATAGAGTTTTTTAGATACAAAGTGTAGAAAGAGAGGTACAAGGAAATTTAAGATGATGAGAATGATTGGAAGAGGAAATTTGGGATTTGTTTCAATTCCTTAAGTCATTAGAAGATTGAAAACATGCATGGAAATATCTCTGCAACTCACTTAAGTAGCTAGTCTTTGAGACCTAGTCAAGTTGGCCTAATTGATCAAATAAGGCTAAGTTAAAGATGGAGATCTTTGGAATATAAAGGTTATTTATGGAGTTAATTAAAAATATAGAGACATCCATTATTACCACTAAATCAATTAACTTCCATATTTTTGAGCATTCATGAAGGTTTCTTGATAATTATATGGTTATGGTCAACCCACAAAGAGAGGCAGTTAATTGATGCTTTATTGAAGATGGTTGTTATGACTATTCAATGTATAAAATAGATAAATGGGAAGGAATTTATTGAATATTTCATGTATATACCTTACATGGGTCAAATTTTACTAAAAATAATCTTTATCCATCTTAAACACCCTTTGAAAGAACTTCAATGCATAGAGAGCTGTTGTAATTGTCATGTATGGTAGTTATGGTCTCTTGACTTGTCTATTAACTTCTTTAAGGATTTATATGCCACTTATTTATATCTTGATTTACTCCTATTTTTTTTGTTGTAAAGGCCTAATTTTATAATCCCTCGGGCTGGTATACAAAAACTCTACTAAAATTTTAACTTGCACTTTGAATTAATGAGAAAAGATTCTTGTAAACTTATCCATTGTTATTAGTGTGTGTTTTGATTGTTAACTTATAGATAAGTATGATATTCATCTTATTTTTTAGGTCCTTTCATTCACCTAATGTTATTCTATCATCATTTATAAGTCATATGAAGTGTTAAGAGGTAAAAGTTGTGTTGAAGAGTGAGTTAGTTCATTGTGTCTCACATAGACCTCAATTATTTTACCTTCAAGTTATAGACATTTTATCTAACCTTAATCTAAAATACTCATGTTTAGGACTATTTTAAGAAAGTATAGTTTATAATTTATTCCCTTTTGATTCACAAGTGTGCTTAGGAACAAGGTTAAGAGAGGATCATTAAAGAATTGGTGCATCACCATCACTAGTTTAGGTTTTCAATTTAAGTTATCTTTACAAATATTTTCACCCCAAAATAAAAATAGGTTTTAGGAAAAGGATTAAAAATTGATACATTAAAGGAGCTAGCCTCATAATCTAGAGGTTTGGTATAGTCATAGGTAACCCATAACCTGTAGACCAATCCAATGTTAGTCTAAGTTTTAAAAAGTGAACAATCTACTTCACAAGGTACAATTTGGGTTGCTAATAGTTATACCACCCCTAGTATGATTAATCATTAAAGGGATTAAGATCACACATATAAATATTTGAGTACATCATCAAGTTTGAAAAGGATCAGATGCATATTTACATACATTTCATGCTAAGAGTGGTTATAAGATCTTCCTCAAAATGTAAGGAGACTGAATTTATTGAGTTGCCTTTGGATATAGTTAAGAAAATGAAATATTATAAGTCTAATCCAAATCCTAAACCTCCTAATTCTCCTAATTTAACACAAAATGCTACATTTTTCAAAGCAAAGACTACAAAAAAAACACTATTGTATATCACAGACTTTAAATGGTTATTCCTAAGAGATAAGCTTTTGTACTTTGTAATGGTGGCAACCCATTAAACCTTAATTAATTTGATGATATATTTTTTGATGCCTTAAAGAGACTTCTTTATTTCATATGATAGAATTCAATTAATCATATTGAGCATATTGTAGACATAGCCAATCTAGGTTCAGTGCATAATGGGATAATGTGGCTATGAGATTATTGGTAACTTCCTTTAGAGGTAAGACACTCTAATGGTATAAGGGTTTATTACCTGCATCCATTACCACCTAGGATGAGTTTGGATAACTCTTGTGTAAAATTTTTGAAGATAAGAGTGACCATCTCTATTTAGTGGAGCAACTTACTAAGATTCAAATAAACCCCCAAGAGTTCATGGTAGACTTCAACTATAGGTTTCAAAAAACATGGGATATGATCCCTTATCAAACACACCCCTAACTATGCATTCATGTATTACTTGAAAGCTATGAATTCAGATGTGGTAGTTATGATACAATCAATGGGAGGAAGTACCTTTCTAGAAGCCTATGTTTAGACACCAAAAATATGCAAACCTACATTTCAAAATGTCAAAACTCCCCTAGACCTACTCAGGATCCCCTTGGGACCAACTTATAACAATCTAACCTCACCAAACCCATCCACACTTAGTTTCACTAAACTATCTCAACCTGACCTTCAAGGCCATTTTCCTCTAAAACCTGACCATCAATGATCATGGTGACCATCGATGGTCAGGATCCACCTCTTCACCAAAATCATGCAAGCTTCACCAACCTCTTCTATATATAAACTCATTTATTTCTTATTATAAGCCTTTGCATAGACAAGTTATATTTAGATGTCCTAGTTGCACCTTCACTTCCACCTCTTGCTTTTGCCTAAAAAAGAGAGGTCTATGAGGTCAAATCTATCTGTAATAATTATTAAGAGCTCAATAAAAGCCAATTTTTATTTTATAGGTCAACCAGCGTCATCAACGTTATCAAGAATTATTGACCATCTTATTGAGAGCTAACTTATTATCACCTCTCAACCAAGCTCTTAGGTACCATTAATCTACCGAAATCAAGCTAGATTCTACCAATAGGCTAATTACATCAACCACCCACCCAATTGACTTATATTAAGATAAACACTTATTTTTCAATATGTACATACCTTATTTCCATTTCATAATCAATATAACCCTTATCCAACTCTTGGAATCCATCTTTTAGATTCCAACTTTTAGCTATTTATTAAACCCAGAACTTACATAGTAATTGTCAATGGTTGACTCAACCACCGATGGCCACCCTGACCATCGATGATCATCTTAACCATTGATGGTCACCTTAACCATTGATGGTTACTTATGGTAGTATAAACTAGCAAGTTGTTTCCACCCACCTACCCCTAACCAAACCTAATTTCTTGTGTTTTTGATCACTCATAGACCCCTTTCAAAAAATTTAAAGTAGACCCTGACCCCTTAGCACTAGTATTAATTAGTTTATCACTAATTTGATCAGTTATAGTCTATCTTCTTAATAAGCATTCTGGTGTTTAATTTTAGTAATCTTCTTTAATTGATGCAAGTATCTTCTTTCTAGTTTTATGAACTTAATTATTTAAAACATGTGGATTAACAACCCCTAAGGAAGCTCTCGCTTTTGGGATCTAGCTACCACTAGGAAATTCACCCAATTATTTGCCTAACAAACAAGTTTTCTCTAGTGCTTTCTTATCTATAGGTCTTCCTCACAAGCCAAAGAGGAGCTCTCACAATCCTTTGGATTCAAAATGTGCACAAACAAATATTTTTTTCAACCACACCCATATTGAGTTTCTTTTCTCTCTTCTTTAGAACTTAAAGTGAAAATTTACATAAAACATTATGGCATGCTCAATGGGACCTAGAGTCTTTACTCACATTTTATTTATATTTATATGTACTTCTCTCTATTTGTGCTCATAATTAAAACTAAAATTTCTTTTAGGTTTAAAATCAATTGCATCCATTACTTGCTTTTAACATGAGTTCACTTTAGATTAAAACACAGTAATCTTATCGTAGCACCACTTTTGTTGCACACACTAGCCAAACCACTTTCATCAATCAAACATCAAAATAATTTGAGACAAGGCCCAACTGGGATTTCATCACCTAGCAGTCACTTTACCCTTTCTTGATGATCCTACTTGGAGGTCATTACCAAGGGGAGAACCAACATATCTCTTTGGTTTAGTATAAACTCTGGATATTAATATATATTGGCTAATCACCCAACACTCTTATCACTATAGGATCATGAAGTTAGGGGGTAGGTCCCAATACCAATCCACATGTGTATTTTAATATAGATTCTTTTGAGCACTTAAATAACCTAAAACCAACCATAGACTGCTTCTATAGTACCTAATCTTCTATAGTACCTGATCTACAAGCCAACTTCTATCACACAAACTAAGGCATAAGCCAAAAGTGAGATTAAAACTAGCCTCTAGATTTAACATACTTTCTAGTGTGTGTCTCGATTGCCTTGATCAGTTTTCTTGTCTTCTTCTTATTTGAGCGATGACTTTTTTCTTGTCTTCTCTCCCCCTTTTTTATATGGTTTTCACTCTCCAGTAGCAAAGAGACCTAGTAGAATAGAACCCATCACTCAAACCAACCTCTTCTACCTCCTCATCCATGGAATACATCTTCAAGGTAGAAGACTCACCTCATCCATTAGGAATCCCTTCTTTTCCTTGGGTATTTTCCCAAGGAGACATGGACTTTACCACTTTTTTGGACAATAACCCAATTTCCCTCCAGCACTACCTCAACACCTCCCCTCACCATATCCTAGTTTTAACTCCACCACAGAATCCTTACTATGGAGTGCCATCCCACCTTATTAAAGGTATCCATATTTCCATGATCACCATCCAACCTTAAACTACCCAAGCATCTTCGTCTACTAATCCCTTTGATGTCATAGCTGATAACCAACCTACCTAACCAACCACTAGCCATATACCTTCTATCCCTACCAATGACTCCACCTTAGAAGCAACCTTACCATTAACCCATCACACTCCACTTATTATTGGAGCATCTACTACCAGAACTACCAACCTTCCCTTTATCAAACCTAACCCATTGGTTAATACGCCTTTACCAAGATTAGGGGTATCCATCCCTTCTACTTCACCACCCATTAGCATAAAGTTCACTACCTCACCTCTTGTTACCAACCCAAATACCACCCATACCCAACCCATAAGAATCCCTCAATAGGTATATGTTTTACTCAACCTAAGTTACATCCCTAACCCACAATGGTATGTACCCACTACCCAACCACCATCATATACCTACCCTTACATACCACCTATCTAACCTTTAGCATACACATTCCAAAATGTGACAACCTCTCAACCACCAAACAACTACCTGTATGTTACCTAATCTCAACCACAATATCCACCTTACAATTCTTTTGGTCCACCACCTCAAACTGACTTAATGAAGATGATTATAGACAATATGACAAACCTTGAGTCATCCATTTTTGGGGATCATAACATCCTAGCCTATGATCAAATTTGTAATAAACCTATTCATCCTTCTATCCCCATTAGACCTTACCCTCCTCAATGAGAGCTTCTAAAATTTACCAAATTTTAGAGCAAGAAAGACCCCCAATAACACCTTAGGGATTTTAAGCATGCATGTTACATGACTAATTACAATGATGACCTTCTCCTTCAAAATTTACCCATGTCTTTATCTATCCTAACACTTGATTGGTATAGTGTCATCACCAAGCATTCCATCTTTTCTTTCACCCAATTAGCCCAGGTCTTCTTGGATCACTTTTCCATTAACATTTCCAAGGTCTCTATCAGCGATCTGTATCTATCAAACAATTCGATGATGAGTCCATTGCCAATTTTTTCACCCATTAGAAAAGATTGATTACTTAGATTTCATTTTCCTTGCCTCAACCTGAACTATAGATATTTTTGCTTGAGTCTGTGCCAAACATATATCTTCTACACTATGTGTCTAAAGCTTCACAACTTTTGATGAATCTTTTACCATGGAATGCAAGCTAGAAAATTAGGCCATATCTAAGGGGAAATTGAATTTATGGAATAAAAACTCTACCTTTAAGACCAAAAAAACCTCTTCCTCCAAACCAGGAAACTAAGCCAACATTGGAACCAAGATCAAGGGAACTATGAATGTAGTTATCCTTAAAACTGCCCTTCCACCCAATGTCAATCAACAAAATTATCCCATTACCTTCAACCAAAACATAAATAACCTAAACCAAATTAACCAAAAATAGTTTAATTCACTTAGAGAATATTATGCCTCAGTTCTAAAAAAACTACTAAAAAATAACCTTATATAGCTTCTACCCATCAAACCTCCCTAGTAGTTTGATTCTTCTCATCCAACACCTTCTTGATACAATGAGAATGACCTTTGTGATTTTTATTGGGTAATTGGACACAATGTCAGTCAATTTAATACTTTCAAGAATATTGTTCAGATCCTTATCAACAAGGGGGAACTCATGTTGGATAATCCTAATGCCCCTCAAAATCAAGATCTTGATATCTTTAAGAAGCCTTTTCCCAACCATGCCCCTATCAAAATTGAGGACACACAAGATATATGTTCTCATGATGCCCATATGGTCAATATGGTCCTTGATACACTTGTCAATGAGGAACCTACCATCCAATCTACCTACTTTTCCCCCACTTCATCTACTGAGGTGGTGAAGTCACTCTCCCTCCCTGTGAAGGCCCAAATTGAGGAGGTTCCTTTTTCCTTAGCTTTGCTCATAGAGGCTTTGGAATCATCAAACACCCTTTTGGATAGCCTATCTGAACCACCAACCCTTCCTAACCAACCATCTCCTTCAACCATAGGACAAACCACAACTATGGACATCATGTCTAAGGGAGTAAATTTTTCATAAACACCCCTCATAAAGTAGCCACCCAGTCCACACTTACATCCCTTTCTTGAAGAAATAGATGTGTCTACCAATCTTCCTCCTTATCCCATAGGTGTATCCTCAACACCCACTACCTAGGGGGTTGATCCAATATATATACCTTTTTCTAAACTTGTTCAAAAGTTAGGTATGGTCACAAAAATAGACATAGATCAAGACACTTTTTGGAAATAGTTAGGGCTTCCTTACATCAATAAACCTAAACCTTCTAGCACACTTCTAACCAACCAATCCATCATTTTTTAACCACCTCTCAAACCAATCAAAACTTCTACCAACCCCTCACCTTCTTAGTCAAACAAAATAGTTTCCCCTCTAATGACCACACCACCAACCAAAATTTCCAAAACTCTTGGTGTCTTCCCTACATGAAGCTTGGTCCACCCATCTTTGAAAGTGGAATTTACCCCATCCAAACCCATACCTAAACTAGAACCCAAACCAAATAATGTGACAAAACTATTGAAGAGTTGTGTGACTAGGATTCTACCTCCCTCTACCTTGTCTTCCCTCTTAGGGCCTCACCCCTCAACTTTGCCTAAAACTCAAGCTCTTTTTAACATATGTTGTCTACTACATTCGTTACACTAGCCCACATATTGTCTAATACACTAATCCTTCCTTGATTACCAATAGCCATATTATCAACCTCGAACACCCCAACAACCAACATACCCAAACTAGAACCATTGACTAGAAACATCACCTTACCCAAACCTTATCTCACCAAACCCATTATTACCAACATGCCCATCTTCCTAACCAAAACCATAGTCCTTAGACCTTTCCCACCTCTGTAGGAATCTTATATGAACATCATTCAAAGATTACTATAGACCTTCTACCTTACATTACCTCTTATTAGACCTTTTCATCCTCTTAGTTTGAATCCAGCTTGGTATAAGAATAATTAAATCTATTCCTACCATAGAACACTTGGGCATAACACCAAGGATTTCAAATCTCTCCAAGACATTATCTATCATCTCTATGATGAGGATGATCTTTTACTAGAGGAACTTTCATCCATTCCTATACCAATGCACTCAACAACCATTTGCCAACATATTCCTAATCCTCCACTCTCACCTCAGAGTGACAGAGAATCTACCCAACCTCCCAACACACCTTTACCCTCTATCTATACCATTAATGTATTCACATGATCACTTAAAAAGGATAAAAGGAAGGCCAAAGTGTTCATACCATAGATATACCCACCAACTCATCCTAAATCAAACCAAATCTAAACCTCTACATCTGCAGCTAAGCCCAAAGTTACCATCTTAGGTAACTCTAAGGCTAACCCATCTGAATCTATCAGAAGGGTCATCCTTAATAAACTTCACCAAACTCTAGTTAAGATGAGCATTTATGAGCTCATTTATACCTCACCACACCATTTCCAAGCCATGATCAAGGTTATGTAGGTAATTGAGGTCAGACTAAGTGACTCCCCACCTATATAGGCCTTTGTAGGTGCTCTCTAACTCTCTACCCTAGTTACTTTCAAAGACTTAAAGATACCCTCTATCCACCCTAAAGATCTAGTTCCTCCTCTCTTTATTACTACCCATAACAACCAAACCCACATCAAGTGGGTTATGACTGATGGGGGAGCCAACATCAACATCATATCCTCCCATGCCTATGACCAAATCAAATTACTATACAATGTCATGTCCCAAACTTTAGTTGTGCTTCACTCCTTTAATGACACCATGACTACTACCTTGGGAACCATTATCGTCCATATTTTGCTTGGACTATGCATGCTCCTCAAAATTTTATATGTGGTCGAAGGTGAATTTTAGTACAACATTCTATTAGGGAGACCTTGGATGTGAGCTATGAGTTGCATACCTTCTACCCTCCACCATTATGTCAAATTTGAGCATGAAGGTCAGGTTATTGACATACGAGTTGATCCTATCCCTTTTGTATCATGAAATATGACCTAACAACCTAATGACATTATCTTACCTCCATCTAAAGCATCCACTACCAAGACCTTATCCATAGAAGCCAAAGCCTTTACTTCCCCTTCCACTAAGGCATCTACCAATTTGTCTATTCCCATGGACTAAATACCCACCACTAATCCCTTAGAATTTACCTTCCAATGCCTTACACTTGGAGAATACTATCTCCTTACCCTAAAAACTTTCCCTACTCCCCAAGAGTATGGAAAACGTAACCATCAACCAAGTTATGATCCCAACATTGGAGCCATTACCCTTATGGGACTCTAAGCTATCAAACCCACTTTATCTATGGGGGAATTGACAATCCCCTTAGTGTTATTGCCATCCCCTCTTCACCTCAACCATTCACCTCTACATTATCTTACTTGGATAACCTAAACTTCACTAAAGTATACCTCCACAAGTGTGTCTAGAAAGGATTTGGCTTAGGGTGATATGAGCACAAACCACACACATTGATCTTGACTGAGACCTAAAAGCCTCAAGAGAAGCATGACCTTGGCTTCATTCTACCCAATAATAAGAAATATAAACAAACTATTGTTATGATTATTGTAGAAGAGACCCCTTCCTCACCAACACCCCCTCCACTTGAGTATGAGGATGAGAACATCATGCCACCTAATTTTTTTTCATCAACATGATTACCCTTACCCCCCTAACTTATTAAAAGGATGGGGTACCCATATCCATCCCTTTGATCCACCCTAAACTTGTGGGAGAGGACTCTCCTACCATTAACATGGTTCAGTGCTAAGATGACAATTCTATTCTCACTTACCTTGGTGCACCTAGTTCCTCCATCCATAAATCCTTACCTCCCAAAACATCAACCATGTTAAATGAATCCACCATAGATATTGACATAGGCAGTTTGGGTAACCCTCATATTGTCAAATTGGGCAAATCTCTCACTCTTGAGGAACTGTAGGACCTATCTACCTTCCTCTAGTATCATAACATTGCATTTGCCTGGTCATATGCCAACATGACTAGTATTAACCTAACCATTTCCACCCACAACATTGTAGCCAATTATGATGCCAAGACTATCAAATAGAAAATTTGATGAATGCATCCTCAACTAGCCCTTCTTGTCAAAGAATAACTTCAATGCCTCCTTTTTGTCAACGTCATTCACCCCATTGATTATCCCTAATGGGTTTCAAACATCATGCTTATCATAAAATCCACATGGGGACTACGTATCTATGTGGAATTTTATGACCTTAACCTCACCTACCCAAAAGATGACTTTACTCTACCTAGCATTGACTAACTTGTTGATCTCACAATAGGCTATGATATATTGTCTCTCATGAATGGTTTCTCGAGTTATAATCAAATTTTCATTACCACTAAATATGAGCACAAAACTACCTTTATCACCCCATGGGGGAAGTTTTACCATAGGGTTATGCCCTTCGATCTTAAGAATGTTGGTGAAACTTACCAACATTATATGACCTACATCTTCTATGATATTATCTATACAATCGTCAAGGACTACGTGGATGACCTCCTCAAAAAATCCAAACTTTGAAAGGACCACTTAGCCATTCTCAAGATTATCTTTGAGAGACTTATCCATTACCATGTCTGCCTTAATCCAAAGAAATGTATTTTTGGGGTCTTATTAGGCAAACTCATTGGCTTCATCATTTCATTTTGAGGAATTGAGGTTGATTTGGCCAAAATCAAAGTCATCCTTGAGATACTCCCCCTGACCAATCTTAATCAACTCCATAGTTTACAGGGGAAGTTTTAATCCATTCACCACTTCATCTCTCAGCTCTTAGATAGATGTCAACCCTTCCATCACCTCTTTAAAAAGGACATATATTTCAAGTGGAATGATGATTGTTAAAAGGCCTTTAATGCACTCAAAAAGTACCTTCTATCTCCACCTATCTTCACACCTCCCAAGGATGACCAACCTTTCTACCTTTATATTTATACCACTGACCATTCCCTATGGGAAATGCTTGCCCATAAGGATAAACAATGCAAAGATTAAGCCATTTATTACATTAGTTGCATACTTGTTGAGTATGAGACTCGATACACATATACCGAGAAATTGTGCTTGGCTCTAGTCTTCATGGACACCAAACTTCAACACTACCTTCTTAACAACAATTTTTTTTCATAACTAATACTGACCCACTCAAGTACATGCACTCCAAACCATACCAAAACTAGCATATGGCTAAGTGGCTCATGCTTTTATCTGAGTTTGACCTTGAGTTCCTCTATAAAAAATCAATCAAGGGGTAAGTCATTGCTAACCAATTAGATGATGTAACCCTAACAAATAACCAACCTCCTCTTGAATTTATAAATGATTCTATCACAATCCTATCTCAAGTAGATTTCACCAATCAAGTAACCATGTTTTTTTATGGTTATAAATGTCAACATGGTGGGGCATCAGGTATAATCCTTAGCCCCCTTAGTGTTGAACCACTTCCTTTGTCATTTAAACTTGACTTCAAATGTACCAATAATGTGGTTGAATATGAAGCCCTAATAATAGGTCTCTAAACTACATTAGCCTTGGGATTCAAAATAATCAACATCTTTGGTGACTCCCAACTTGTAGTCAATCAAGTTAATGGCATATACTAGTTTAAGAATGAAATTTTACAACTATATAGGTCGTTAGTTATAAAAAATTTAGCTTCATTTGAGCACTACCATATTCAAACCACCCCATGATCTACCAACAAGTTTTCTAAGACCATGGCTTCTCTTGCCTCTCAGATCCTATCGACATCTTTGGACTCCAAACTATCAGTCATTATCCATCACCTCACCAAACCCTCCTACACTAAATTGGACACTCTAACCATCTTTAATGTGGAGGAGATCCTACTTGACCTTTAGTATCATCAAACATTCAACTACCTTCACCTTGGCATAGTTCCCTCAGGCCTCTCTAGGAATGATCATCAAACATTTATTTAGAGCACTTCTTGTTATACCATTATGGAGGAATTCTTTACAAATGAAATTTTGATGGCCTTCTACTTTGTTGCCTCTATGGTCCAGAAGCCTTTCATGCTATCAAAGAAATGCATGATGGTATCTTTGAGGGCCACTTTAGTGGACTCATTATGGATAAGTGCATCCTCTCCCTAGGTTATTAATAACCTACCATTAACTAATACTATTTTTATTATGTGAAAAATTGTGTCAAATTCCAACATGTTAATCTACATCATGCAACTAGCTATAGTCTTCACATCTCCATTGATTTTTGGCCCTTTTCATAATGGGGTCTAGACCTTATTGGTGAGATTAACCCTCACTTTTCATAGTGACATAACTCTATCATCACCATGATCAAATATTTCAACAAATGGGTAGAGTCCATCCCTCGTATCTCGACAAAAGCTAAAAAATTATTAAATTTATCACCCATCACATCATCTACTACTTCGGTGTTCCTTATAAAATCATCATCGACAATGGAAAATCCTTCAAACATAAATAAGTTCAGGGACTTTATGATGTATTTGGTATTAAACTTAGCTTTTCATCCCCTTATTGTACACAAGAAAATGGATAAGTAAAAGCCTCTAACAAAACCCTTAACAACATGCTTTACTAAAATGGTCAATGCCTTAGGTCAAGATTGACTCTTGCACATCCCTTTCACCTTATGGGCATATCTTACTAGCATCCAAACACTTATAAGTGATACACCTTTTTCTCTTATGTTTGGAGTTGAGGCTGTATTGCCTCTTAAAATCTAAATACCTTTTCTTTACATATCTTTTCATGACCTTATTTTAAAAAATGATTATCATCAAGAATGTTTAGATCAACTTGAGTTACTTGATGAGTGTCATTTGGCTACTCTTTCCCATCTCTGTGTCTATCAAGATCAAATCAAAAACACCTATAAAAACACTTGAAATTTAAATAATTCAATATTGGATATCTTGTTCTCAAGGACAATCAACATGTGACTAATATGGAAAAAAGTAAAAGGGGCAAATTTGCTTTCAATTAGCTTAGACACTACACCATAACTCATAAGTATGGATCAGAATCTTACCATTTATCCTCTCTTGAAGGAAAACTAGAACCTAAGCCTCTCAATTCTTCACATCTACATCCTTTTTATTTTTAAATAGGGATCACAATCATCATTTGTCTAACTTAAGCTCATCCCCTGTAACTACATTCATTTCCCTCTTTTTAAGGGAAATTGAATACAACTGAAACATGTGATTATTCATCATAATAATAGCCCAATCTTAAATTATGGGTGCCATATCTCTACCCATGGCATGATTCTCATGGTACTTTCTATCCCTCTTCATGATAGATTCCCATAGTTGTTATCACCTAAACCTCTTTTCACCTACTGAACCTTCTTGTGCCCTTAGTTTTGCCTTCATAAAGGTAATCACTTGAGCACGTATAAGCAAGTCTATAACACATAAAACCAAAAAAAATCAAAAGCAATATCAAAATTAAAACCAACTCATGGGTCATTCTCAACATTTATAGACTCCTCCCTTGAAGGATAGATGTTAAAAACTTATTTGAAATTACAAAATGAAAACTATGAGAAGCATTTGGACTAAGCATATAAACTCAAACCACTCCTTTGAAGGATGGCTGAGTGAAAAATTTATCAAATATAAAAATTTATTGGAAGCTTCCTGCATTGATCAACTTACCCAACCCTAAACCAAATTCAAAAATAGCAAAAAAACCTAAGAAAAAGTAATGAGAAATCCACAATCGGCTCTCATAAAAATAATAATCCTAGAAGGCCGCAATTGGCTCTCCTCAGTAGACTTCCCACATTGATTAGTATACACTTTATATACAAGCATAGAATTGTTTTTACTACCTCTTTAGAAGCCTATAGAAGAGGCATATTAGTCTCACAAAAGGTTCTAGTTTCATCCATTCTCCTTCCACATATCATGTGCACAAGACTATGAGATTACTTGACATAATGTGATCAAGATACCTATTTATCAACCTAAGCATGCTAATGCAAAGCATTTTAAAAGGCTTATTTTCACTAATCCAATCCAAATTCAAGTTTTATTTTGGTCCTTACCAACAAAAAGACATCACGCTTCTTTTATATTCCTTTTTTAGTTCATGTCAACATACTTCCCATGATTCTTATCAATTTCCAAAACATTTAATTTGTTATCCACCTACTTTATGTATTTTAATTACACCTACAACCATACTCATATTTTATCTCCATGATCATGAACACTAAGCATTAAATTAAAAGTGTAACATTATGAACTATGTCCACAAACAACACCATTTATCCATCTATGATCATAAACATAACATACTATCCATTAACCATCATGACATCATGTGAGCATATATCATATCATAAACATCACTAATTACACTAGTCATCATCATAAACACAAACCAAATCAATGAAAAAAACATCATGGAGCATAGCATATAACCAATCTACCCATTTACCAAGACATTACTACAATTCATCGTATAAACAACACATCACATAATCATAAACAAAGCCATTATGTTATCATAAGACATACACCCATTAATAATGCATCTATGAAAAAAATCAAAATTTCATAATTATTTGTTTAGCATCACATGCCTAAGATCCTAAATCAAAATCTCATAAAGCATATGCAATAAGTCATAGACAATTAACCATAATCATAAATATAAATAACCATGAACACAAATATAATGAATCATAAACATACATCATCATAATCCATACATCATATACATTGAGTCATCATAAATAATACATGAACCAATGTATCAAAATCTCTTTTAAAAAAATATACATCTCGTTGCATCTGCACATAGGTTGGTATCAAATAATATGCATCTATCAAATCATGTCTAAACATGGTCATGGGGCACCACTACCACTGGCCCCACCTACACCTGAGCCACTAATGCTATCCCTACCTATATCTATACCTATACTTGTACCTATACCTATACCTAATGGTGGTCCCCATAGGACCCTTGCCTAACTAATTTTAGAAACCCACTATCCTGGAGTGGCTATCAATGGCCCACTAACCAAACTAGCTCTGTACTCCCCATACCATATCACCTATGGCAACTCATCCAGCACCATCACCTCATAATTTTGAGTTATTCCATAGTGACTAGGTATTATACCCATGGAACTATGTTTAGTGGACCTCATACTACTACTGTATCTACTCCTACCCTCTATCTCAGTAGGTCCCTCTCTTATCCCAAGGGATGCCTGTGCTTGATCCCTCTTGCCTATAACAGTGGAAAATTAACCTTGTAATATGGTGAGATGACCCTATAGTATGGCCACCTATCCTTTTAAAACCTATATATACACCTAGGCTACAACCAACACTACCCTACCTATCCATCATGGTTGGGCATCACCCCTTTAGCATCCCCGCCAACATCTACAACTACATATATCAGCCAGTACCAAGCCATGTAACCATCTGCATACCTAACATCATCCATAGGGGTCATAACAAGAAGATCCTAAAAACCACCCTCCAAAACTATTAGAGTAGGTTAGGGCACTGACAACTAACCCTTTGAATCCTACCTTCTATACTAGGGAAATGAACCTAGGACACCCTGTACCAAGCCAAATTTTTTATGCACCCTATTGAATGGAATTAGCTCGACCTCACCCTCTCATATACCCACTATCTACCTATAAATTTAAAGGGTGAGGGTTTACCTCCTATAACTTGGCTAGATTGAAAACTATATATACAACCTCTAGGTAATATACCTAGCTACTAATGCACCTATTACACCCTTAAACCAGTCAATATCATGAGTGTCACCTCCTGCACCTCATGTAACCAAATCATCCCTTCATCTCATGAAACCAACTATGAACTTGATCTATGTGTACCCTTCCCATGACAATCCCATGGGTCTCAACACCTAAATATGCTAGAACTAGGCTAATGCAAATGTTGTATCTCTTGTGGTGCTCTAAACCCCCATATCTCCCTATAGATCTATACAAACAAAACTAGTACCCAATTAAACACTATCCTACCAAGTACTAACTCCACCAATACACTTAGTAACACATATAAAAACCTCCCACTACTTGAATCCAAGAGCCCAAAGGACATCACCACAATCATAAGCATCATCATCAATCTCCTCTCCTCTAGAGATCTCTCAGACAATGCTGAGTAGCTAAATCCTCTAGAGTGCCATTAGACCTAGTCTCTATCATCCCCATATAAATACTCAACCAAACCATCCCACTCCTACTCAATCTGATATATCACCTTACCATACAATGAGAGATGAGTGATTTTATGCACATCCTTAAGGAGAATATTCATCTCCCTATTTGGTAGCAAGAAGGTGCTTGTTGTAAGATTCTATCTCTCAATGAGTGCTACAATCATGGATGCATCTCTGGGCACATGCTAGTAGTTCCTCATCACCCCCAACCCTAATTCCTCCATGTGTACCCAATCCTCTATGGTCATCCCCTCATGAAGCTCAGGGAAGATATGTGACACATGATCATGTATCTAGATTTACTCCTTGGCCTACATCATATCACATATTTAGCTTAGTTATTAACACTAGTCTCATCTACCCTTTCTTTTCACACCTAACCTATTCCTCTATTATTCTTATCCACCTATCTTATCTTAGCTACATCACCCCTAGCATTCGAGGTTGATCTATCCACGTACCAACCCCTAACTTAAACCTAAACACTTACCCTAACCCTAAACACTTATCCAAAACCTTAAAGACACTTCCTAGACCCTAAAAAAAAACCCAACCCACTTTACCCAACCACTAATGATCATGTTAACCATCAATGGTTAGACTCCCCTATGTCATAGGACATTGATCATTGATGGTTATACTTAATCATCAATTGTCATTATGGGGATTCCATACTTGGAATGCCCAAACCCTAACCATCATAAAATGCCATCTAAACATGCAATAAATTAGTCTAGTACCTATCCTACAACCTAATAACAACCTAAATTACCCCCTTTACCCATCAATTTGACATTTTACCCATAAAATTTCCCAAAAAACCTTAAAACTACCTAGAGCATACAACCCAAATGAGACATTCCCTACATAGTCTAGACCACCCAACCAAATTCATATAATAAAAATAACACTACACTATCAATTTAACTACACCCCTTAACTCATTATCAATCACCTCTATGGTTTGAGCCCATGAATAGCTTCCTAGATGCATCCTTGTGCTCCCTGCATCTCAAGCCCATATAAGCACTACACACACCTCTGACTAACAAGCACTCACCACCTTAGTAGTCACCTTACTTGCATAGTGTCAAAATCACTAAAGCCAAGGTCAACCAAGCATGAAAGTGATAATGGTAAAAGTTAATTTTGTTATTTAATTTTTACCTATAAATTATTTTTAGGGTTTCTTTTGACCATCGATGGTTAGGGTGACCATCGACGATCAACTTTTAGGGACCCTGACCATTGATGGTCAAGAAAACTAAATTTCACTTCTTAACAACTACCCATCCCTAGCATAATTATACTAGGTTTTTACCTAATTTTAGTGATACCCTTCTCCCACCAGCTTGACCACCTCATTACCTCATCATTGGTATATTTTGGTCCATTAGACACATAATTTTATGATACTTTTTGCCTAGTACTTTGATAGCAGTGACAACATCATCATATTGACCTTTTACATTTTGTGCCACCTTGCACATACTAACCCACTTGTGGCTCACTGGGAGCACTTCCTACCTTAGATACCCATGACACTTGACCCATTTTTGTTTTCCATAGGAGCACTTCCTACCTTGGATACCCATTAAAAACATAGAAATCACTTAGGAGAATTGCATTTATGAGTGTTCCCAATCACCATGTCTACAAATAATCATGCAGTTCACTTGTCACTTGTCCTTCTTCACACTGAACCTAAATTTTTACCAATGTTGGTAATTTTAGTATTTTCATGATCTTGGCTATCACACTTTTTGGTCACACTTTGTGTGCAAGTTTACATTTCAAATGCCTAACCTCATGTTACCACCTCATGACTTACCACATACTAATTATCAAACTTGTACCTATTTTAGTTTCACCCCATCAGCTCTTGATTTTATGGGGAGCATCTTCCCTACTCTTAGGGTAACTATACCTTTGACCCATACTCTATTTTTGTTTTGCAACTCATTCACACAAGCTGCACAATAAAAAGGGGAAAAATATAGACACCAAAACTTTGAACACCTACATTTTTTAATGTCAAAAATCCCCCTAGACCTACTTAAGACCCCCTTAGGACCAAATTATGCCAATCTAACCTCACCAAACCCATCCGCACTTATTTTCACCAAACTATCTCAACTTAACCTTCAAGACCATTTTCCTTTGGAACCTAACCATCAACAATCAGGGTGGCCATTTATGGTTAGCCTTAAGAACCCCTGACCATAGATGGTTAAGATCCACCTCTTCATCAAAATCATGCAAGCTTCACTAACCTCTTCTAAATATAAACTCATCTAATTATATTGCAAGCCTTTACATGGATGATTTATATTTAGATGGCCTAGTTACACCTTCACTTCTACCTCTTTCTTGTGCCTATAAGAAAAAGAGGTCTGGGAGGTCAAATCCATTTACAATTATTATTAGGAGCTTAGGGAAAGCTAAGTTTTATTTTACAAGTCAATTAGAATCATCAACATTATCAAGCATTATCAGCCATTTTATTAAGAGCTAACACACTGTCACCTCTCAACCAAGCTCTTAGGTACTATTACTCTACCATAATCAAGCTAGATTCCACTAATAGACTAACTACATCAACCACCCACCTAATCAACTTATAGTAAGATAAGCACTTGTTTGTTAATATTCACATACCTTATTTCCATTTTGCAATCAATCTAGCCCTTTCCCAACTCCCAAAATCCATATTTTGGATCCCATCATATAGCTATTTATCAAACCCAAAACTTACACAGTAATTATCAATGGTTGACTCAACCACCGATAGTCACCCTAACTACCGATGGTCACCTTAACCATTGATGGTCACCTTAACCCCTAATGGTCACCTGTGGTAGTAGAAACTAGTAAGCTATTTCCACCCACCTACCCCCCAACTAAACTTCATTTTCTATGTTTTTGATCACTCACAAACCCATTTCATATTTTATGAAGCAGACCCTAACCCCTTAGCACTAGTATTAATTAGTTTATCACTAATTTGATCATTTATAGTTTATTTTATTATCAAGCATTCTTGTGTTCAATTTTATTAATCTTCTTTAATTGATGCAAGTATCTTGTTTCTAGTTTTGTGAACTCAATTGTTTAAAATTTGTGGATTTTTAGCCCCTAAGGAAGCTCTCACTTTTAGGATCTAGCTACTGATAGGAAATCCACCCAACTATCTACCTAACAAACAAGTTTTCTCTAGTGCTTTCTTATCTATAGATCTTCCTCCCAAGCTAAAGAGGATCTCTCATAATCATTTGGATTTAAAGCATGCAAAAATGAATAGGTTTTTAAACCACACCTATATTGAGTTTCTTTTATCTCTTATTTATAACTTAAAGTGAATATTTACATGAAACACTATGAAGTACCCATAAGGGCTAAGAATTGCCTAATACAAGTAGGTAAACTCACCCCTAGACCACCCATGCCTTTATTTCTAGAGATTCACCCTCTTGTGCCTACCATTGTTCTATTACCGGCCCCAACTAATTTTGATCAAATAAATGGTAACCAAGTAGACATGATGGATAAGATAGAGAGTGGTCTTAAGGCCCATAATAACAAGTTAGTGGCTTTGGAAAGGTATCAAGATCCACCTCATAGACCTTACCAATCCCCTAACCAATCTTATCATTATACAAGCCTCCTTATCAACCCAATCAACAAGGTCAAGGGAATATTACACAATCAAGATCATATAATTCTTATAATCCCAATACTACTAGTATTTTTAGAGCTTTGGTTCTAATGCATAACAACTATGCCTAGGAGGGTCAATGGTCTGATCAATGGGAGAAATAAAAAACTATGACAATGGATCTAAGTGGTGAGGTGAGTCAATAATATTATATGCAACAAGGTATAACTCTTTCCCCACATGATAATTAACTACCTTCACAACACAAGGAAACTTATCTATCACATGGATATGTTCCTTCTATGACTCAAGTTGAGGTAACAAATTAGTAAGGAGTAATTGGAAGTAAAACACCTTTTGAAACTACCTTTTCCAATTTACAATAAGGTGAAAATACCTTTGATTAAGTGGTAGCTAATCAGGGTCAAAACATGGAAAATGCGGAAAACTTAGTTGCATCTCACATAAGGTCCAAAAGAATGGCATTTGGTGATGGTTTGGGTTTTAAAAAGGTAGCTACTCTACCTTCTCAACCACCTCAAAATACTACCACTCAATATGCACCTCAAAAGTCACCATCAACTCAACAAGTACAAGATGGTAAGGGGTAGAATCAAAAGGGTCTTTTTATACCATAGTTTACACAAGCTTGAAGAAGAAATTTTGATCTTAAATTGCATCACAATATAGCTAATCATCCTCTTAAAATTATTGATCATATGGAGAGGTCACATGTATCTATTTATATGTGGGACACATTGCTTATTCTAGGACAAAAGGATCTCCTACAAGAAGAGCTCTCTAAGCTTTAAGTTTCAAATAAACAAGCAAAAAAGGTAGGTGTTGTTCTTAAAAATTATATTCAGCCTCTTAAGCCTCAAGCACCAAAGGTGATTAATCCCACCCCTTCTATATTTTAGTTATCATAGGTGATTTCATTATACATAATTTCATGATTGATAGTGGGGTTAGTACTTCTCTCATGCCTAAGTCCATAGATGATAAGTTAGGACTTCAATACGAGCCTCATGAAAAAGGATTTTTATAGTTGGATGGGTATCCTATTAAGACTTTGGGTTTTCTTAGGGATCTTAAGGTCATTTTATCTACTTTTCCTAATTTTACTATCTCTCAAGATGTGGTAGTAGTTGATCTTCCTCCTTACTTTGCCGTATGCTTGTCTAGGGATTTCACTACCAAAATAGGGGGTTATCTTTCTTCTGATTGGTCTTACATGGTTTTTAAAACTAGGTATGGGATAAAGGTCACCATAAGGTCAAAACATATATATAGATTCCATTTATAACCTTATATGCCTAGCTTATCAAATGTTAATTACACTATCTCATAGGAGGGATGAACACTTCAATGATCGTGAACCTTATGAACCACTTAAAGGTATATCAAACTTACTCTTTGATGAATAGGTAGATAATAATCATGGTTATGATCCTTATGAAAGTATCAAAGATTAAATTTTGGGTGTTTATTTCAATCATGAAAAAGGTACCATAATGCCAAGTATCACTAGCACAACACAAGATCATGAAGGAGTTTGGAATTATTTCTTTGATGGTTCTAAATCAGAAAATGGGCATGGGGCAAGTGTTATGATAGTGTCTCCTCTCAATAAAAGGTACTATTCTAATCTAAGGTTCAAATTTAGTTATACCTCTAATAATATAAAATATGAGGTCCTTATTCATGGTCTATAATGGGAAATGAAGAGAGGGATTAAACTTATGAAAGTGAAGGGAGATAGTGAACTAATAGTGTAGTAGGTAATAGGTCTGAGTGAAGCTAAGAATCCATTCTTGAAGGCCTATAAACATAGGTTTTGGGACCTTATGGATGAATTATAGCCTTTTGAAATTCACTCCATTCTTAGAGGAGTCAATCAACATGTAGATCAGTTAACTTCTATTTGAGCATAGTATGACATAGTTGATGGGCTCAAGGACACTAAAGAGTAGTCCCAAACTAAAGTGGTATGTAGGCCATCAGTCCCTAATAATGAGGTAAGTTGGTAATTATTTTATAGTGATAAATTTTTTCACTTGTATTTACACCTTTTGAGGAGATTGTAAATCTCTCCTCACTCAATTGGCACAATGGAAAAACCTTTCAGTTTGTGGGTAGCCTAAGGATGAGGTGAATCTCTAGATAGGGTTAGCTCCCTTGATGTACCACTTTGGATTGCAACTAAAACTAAACTTGGGGGGTGAAAATGGATAGATATTACTAAAAAAACAAACTATCCTAAGGGAGGTGATATACCAAATAGATTTATGACTTCTAACCATATGCATTTTACACTTGAAATTAAGGTACAAACTGAACAAATACTTTTCCAATCTTCATCTTCTCACATCAATGTTACATTGTGAGGTTATGCATGGATGCACAAATATAGGAGGACTAGAAAAGAAGCATATGAGGGAAATAATTAATATATTAACTCACTCAATCTCTGACATTCCCTATAACACTTCACATGCCTCATAAGAAGAAGCTTTCCAACTACAAATAGATGATAGAATGAGATAATCATGCTAAGGAAATATGAGTTATCACTTATGAAAAATCAAAAAATCCAAATTAAAACACTAATAAAAATCATGGAAGATTTAAAAATCAATATTTTTATTGATCAAAAGGTATACAAATGAGCAGGGCTTCACCATACTCAAGTGGAGCATGAGTACAATGGCCAAAATGGCTAGTTTTTATAGAACTAGAGAGAGAGAGAGAGGAGAAAAGAGAAGTACAAGGGTCACAAAGACACTTTTCAAGTTGATTAAATGAGTTAATTATGCATTTTAATAGGGTATGGTATGAACCATATAAGGCTAAGAAGTATAAATGTCAGTCTAAGTTATCTAACTCTTACAAAGTAGCATGAAAACTCCTTGACTAGCTCAGAAAACTTATACTCATGATTGACCCTATTTTAATGCCTCATAACTAATTAGTACCAAGTAAAATTATTTTAAATAAGGGTAATGGTCTTATAAATTCCTCTCTATTCATTTATTTTATGCTTGGTCCTCTATAATCACTTAGAAAGGAGTCATCATCATGTGTACTCTTGAAAACTCTTCCTTCATGCACCCTGCACACTTGGAATCAAAATTGTAATTATTTTCTAATGAAAATATATGATAAGAAGTTAATTACACCTGTAAATACCCTCCATGGATTTATAATCATCAAGGACACCTTAAATTTAGCTCACTTGAAGTTTTCCACCCTTCTCACTAGCTTGTCTAATAGGTCAATTTTGATTGGCTGAGATGAGATATCATATTGAGGAACTTAGGAGTTTTTATAAGGTATGAAATGGACATGGTAGTTATCACAAGTCTTAATATTTCTCCCAAAATTGGTTTCATTTTTAGACTCCTCCTAGAACCTACACAACATAAAAAATGGTCAAAAATAGACTTTTTCTCACCCCATCTGTATAAGTCTATATAGATAAAAATCATGAGAGGTATATTGTGTGATTCCTATTAAAGTTAAAATATGTTTCATAGCCAAATTTTTCCATTATAATTCATATCTAGCTTCATTTCCACAAACTGGTCATAGGCAAGGGTTTTCAAGGGTTTTAACTTATTTTCACTCTTAAGGTTCATTCATAAAGATATGACGTCCAACCTACCAAAAAATTCCAAAATTTCATATTTAAATACCCTCATCAACATCCTTTAACTCCTTTTTACTCCATATAAACCCTCCAAAAATATCCAAGCATTTGAACTTGGCTTATCAAGCTTATTTTCTTACTTCTTGCATGTCTAAGTTGCTTCAAGGTTCAAAAATGGTTTCCTTTGGTTTTATTTTCACTCTGGGAGATTTAAAACCTATTTTATAACCCCATGAACATGTTTAAATAGTTTATAAATCTTAACTCATGATATATGTGTGATAGACCCCCATTTGGACACTAGGTCTAGCCATGTCCAATAGGCTTACCTGTAAACTTTGCTCAAAATGACCTTCCTTGATGGATTCCCTACATTAAAATAGATCTTACACATCTATAATTCCCCCATATACATGTTCCAATCCAATGTAAATATCAATTATGTCCAAAAGTGAAGGTGGTCTCTTGTTTGGATTGTAGGCCAAAACCTACCCAGTATACCTGACTATAACCCTAGAGGTTTTGAGCATTCTATCTAGATTATTCTCTCTTTGCCTAGTTTTATATGATGTATTAGGTTTCATACAACTGTATACACCTTATTTCCAATTTTCACAACTCCGAATCTCACTTTCATTACTTTCTTCCCAAATCTACTAGTTCATGCATGAGAAGTACCCCTTATATGAGACAAAATAGGGGTAATTCCCATATTCTATAAAAATATTTGAATGTATCATGGGATTCCTAAATTTTTTAGGAATATTTTTCACAAAATTTTATCTCCTGTTCATCTCATATAACCCTCCAAACCTTAAAGTTCCAAAACTTGTTTCTATGCACTAGGACTGTATGCAAGATTCTCCAAAGTGGATTGTGTCTTGTGCTATGAGAACCCCTTATCTGGTTAATGGACCTATGAGATAGTATCATGAGGGTTTTATGACTATAATTAATTAGTTTTATCTTTTAAACTCACCTCAACCTCCAATTTTCTCACCTCACTCTTTGACTGGTTAATTTTAAATGTGCCTTTAACTGTGACTTGCTATTGGGAACCCTTCTTGTAAGTGACTTTGCATATTTTGACCTTGAAATAAAATCCAAAATACTTTATTTTGTGTTATTATTACTCCTATAATTTATTTTAACCTATTTACTCACCCAAATTTCTATATCATTACTTTATAAGTTGAAATACTTTTAAGACAAGTTAAGGAAGTTGACTACATTCTTGTGTTCCTCCTTCAAAAATAACTTTTGTAGGTGTATTTTGTATCATTAAAGATTGTAATAATGATTTATGGCCTTAATTAAATCTTATAATTATCATTTTTTACCTATATACTTCTATTTTAACTAGGTCTACTTCAAGAATTCTCACCTTCTAGCTCTCTGCCCCTCATAGTCAACTATAGTTGATTGTGATAGGCCCTGTAGGTGTATATTTTCTCTATTAGGATTTTAACCATGTTAGAATACCATTATTCAAGACTCAAATTTCATTTATGATCTTTATTAGACATTTTTTCACCCTGCATAGGCTTAACCCTCATTTATGCACCATATTTTGTTCACTATTTGCTTGTTTGTTGTAAGTGCCTATTTTCCTTGTGAATAACACATATAGGTGATGTATGGAGGTCCAAAAAATAGTATATAAAAGTTTTCATAATTATATTTATGCCCATGGTGTGATTTTAACTTCATAAATCCAATCCAAGCATTAGAACATGTCTTGATAGCTCTTTGAGTTATTAAGATCACTTACACCTTTAAAAAGCTGTAGATTCCACTATTTGGATTTAGTAGCTCCAGGGGCATCTTTGAACCTCTTAATCACCATTATATATTGATACTATAACCTTAAAAATTGGAATATTCCATGTTCCATGATTATATCTAAAGTTTTTATCACCATTTTGCATCAAAACCTTTTGAAACCTTATAATAAGATACCTTCAAAAAGTTAGGATGCTCTTTTTTTCATTTTAGGGATTTGATCCCTAAACTTGCAATCATTGCCTTCTAGGATGATATCCACACAATCAAATAAATTTTAAAACTTCAAACAATTTTTTTATGTTATAACCCCACGTTATGACTTTAAACCAAATTTTTATCACTTGTTTCAACACTTGACATGGGTATTTAGCTCTCTGTTAGGTTGCCTGTAGGTGGAGATTTTGTATATACAGGTAGTAAAAGAGAAAATGGACAATTGTGCATGTTTTGACCCCATTGGAAAACTTATACATTTTTAAAATTATAAAAATATGTGGAGACATCATAATCTCTTGAACTAAGCTTAAAAAAACTCTATTCATAGTGGTATCCTCCTTTTGGACACATGTAGATGCACATTTCATGTTGCAGGCAGGTAGTGAATGCAAGTGGATAATTGTATAGTTTAGCCATCATAAAGACTTAAAATATTTCTCCAATTTTGAAAAATATTTCAAATCATTATTATGGTCTTGTAACCAAATACAAAACATACATTTCAACATGATTTCATTCCTCCAAAGCAATTGTACCTGAGCATTTTCATGGCAGACTGATTGGCAAGTTACACATGACTACAACTCATAGAAAATTTTCTTATAAAATGAGATTATAAGGTGAATTAAGGTTAATATAAATTTTTAAACATGAAAATTATCCTATAATATCACTTTGGATCCATTTTAAATCATGAAAATATAGATCATGGTGTAAAACTATCAACAACATAGAATGGGACTAGTCTACAAACTTGAGGTGATTGACTTTTCAAACCAACTCCAAACATATAAAAAATCATGTTAAACATTATATAAGTAATATATCATCATATTTTATGAACCTCAATAATTTTTTTGTACATATCTATTCAAACTAAGACAAACCCCACAGGCTACACAAATTAGTAGGAAATTTTGAAAGGTCAACTTCTTACGAATGGTTCATAAAGCTCAGAACACAATTCCTCTACAAAAAAACATAAAATAGAATATTATAAATTTTATAATACAAACCTAAGATCATTTTTATTTAAACCTCACAAGCTGACCGTACTGAGTAAAAACTTGAAGGTCACTTCTGCTTGCCAAGAGGACTGAAAAAGGAGTACAATGGTTTTGAGCAATAAATGGAATTTAAAAATAATTAAAAATGTATAAATGAACATTATTAATGTTAAGTGTCATATTAAAAACTTCTCCCATGTGGAACACTTCTGAAGGAAGTCGTATAAGTTTCAAACTCTTCTTTTCTTTAAGAAAACTACCCTTTTTCTGAGGGACCTACTATTTTTAAGTTAAAAATGGTTGTTTAAGACCTAAGATGACACATGGGGAATTAAATAACCATATATAATCTTAAAACTCCCCAAGAAACCCATATAACTCATTAAATACACCTTTTTGACCCCTAAAATGACTCAAAAAGACATGCTAGCTAATGAA
Source organism: Torreya grandis (assembly GCA_037957365.1). Lineage (NCBI taxonomy): Eukaryota > Viridiplantae > Streptophyta > Pinopsida > Cupressales > Taxaceae > Torreya > Torreya grandis. The sequence continues at coordinate 1,835,045 of JARHVA010002212.1, forward strand.
ACAAGTGACCAAGGCTTATATATCATTGAATAACATTAAATGACCTATGATATACCTTATGAAAAAAAATTAAACCCATAAAACACTTAAAATTCAATTTTTTTACTAGGGTACCCTAATTTGACCCAAAATTCAAATTTGGTCAACAATAAACAAATTGCATGTTTCCTTAAACAGGAGGCAAAATTTTGCTCAAAGAACCATGATAAGTTGTAATGTCAATATGAGGACCAGATTATCCAATTGAAGTCAAATAATTTACCTAAGGGATTAGTAAATTTGGAGGTCATATTTAATGAGGATGCTCATCTAAGAAAAGATAAGGTAAGCATCTCTACTAAAAAGGAACATTATGAAAAAATTGCCAGAGTTGAAGATAAATTACTCAAGTTAGTAAAATTGAATACTAACGATGAGAGAGAATAATTCATAGCATTGTGAAAGGAATTTATGGATTTTTTTCATGGGAATATCATGAATTAAATGGGTTTTATCCTAGGTTAGCGCAATATACCATAGATCTAGAATAAAATGCCAAACCTATGAGACAAAAACAAGGACCAATTAACCCCAAGGTTGAGATAATTATGAGGAAAGAATTACAAAAGCTTATTGAATCCAGCATAATCTATCCCATCAAACATTCTACATGGGTGGAAAATCTTGTAATTGTGATGAAAAATAATGGGGGGATAAGTTTGTGTGTATATTTTAGAGATCTCAATAGGGTGTCATTAAGAGATCATTACCCTCTTCCATCCATGGGTCAGATTTTGCAAAGAGTTTTAGGTTCCTAAAGGTTGTACCTACTTGATGGATACTCAAGGTTTAATAAAATATTTATGAAGGATCAAGATCAATACAATACTACCTTCACAACTAAATGTGGTACCTATGCATATAAGAAAATGCCTTCTTGACTCTCTAATGTTGGGGATACTTTTTAAAGGGCAATGCATGTGGCTTTCTAAGGGATTATAGGTGAAATGGTAATCATTTATATTTATGATATTACTATCTTTTATAAAGATCATAAGGATCATTTAACACATTTTATATTTGTATTTGATAAGTGTAGATAGTTTGGGGTCTCTTTGAACCCCAAAAAGTGTATGTTTGCAGTGCATAAGGGAAGGCTTTGGACATTTTGTATCCAAAGGTGTAATTTCTATTGATCCTCAATGAATAGAAGCAATCATTTCTTTGTCTTTACATAAATAAAATAATGGATTGCAAATTTTCTTGGAAAATATCAATTTTATTAGGAGGTTCATACTTGGATTTATAAAATTGGTGAGACCCCTAACTCACATGCTCAAGAAACATCAAGAGTTCTCATTTAGGAAATCAGGTAAAATAAGTTTTGAGGATATGAGATATGTAATTAGTAAATATCCTACCCTAATCAATCTTATTTTTACTAAATTTTTCTTCACGTATGCCTTCTCCACATGTGACATAAATTCTACCATGCTTATGCAATAAAATAGTGAAGGATTAGAGTAGCCTATTGCTTTTTTCAATCAAGCATTAGAAGGGTATTATGAGAAATATAATTTTTTTGAGAATCATGTCCTTATTATCATAAGGGTCCTGAAGAAGTTTAGACATATGGTCTCTAACAATATATTTTTTTTTATGGTGGTTCATCTTAGTGTAAAGGATTTTATCCTTAATAAAGACTTAAGTGAAAAGAGGGATACTTGGGTAAACAAATGCATGGAATATGATATACAATTGAAGGTTATAATTTTTTTAATATTTAGGGACTTTGTGATCAACTTAAAGTAGATGTTAAATAATTAAAATAAGTAGGTTTGATAGTCTAAGATAGTCATCTTGCATCTGCAACTATCTCTCCTTCCAATCGGACACAAGACATAGCAAGATTTCTCCAAATGGGAGAGTGTCCTATATGCTTATATGGGGAAAATAGGAGAAATTTAAATATCCCTTACATCTTTACTAATGGATTAATCTTCAAGAAGGACATTAGAGGTATGTTTCTAAGATGTGTAAAAATTAGCCAAGTAGACAAGTTGTTAGAACAATTTCATGATGGTCCTACAAGAGGCAACTTTGTATCCAAGATTAAAGTATCAAAGATCATAATATCTAGTTATTTTTGTCTAAATTTGTTCAAATACTCACATTATTAGGCTAGAGGATATTCCAAGTGTGCAATGTTTATTGGCAAATAGAGACTAGCTTCCATGTCTTTGAAACCTATTCAAGTTGAGCATCCATTCATACAATGGGGATTAAAATTCATTGGCATGATTCATCCCCCATAAATTATTAGACATAAGTGGTTTTTGATAGCCATTGATTACTTTACCAGGTGGGTGGAGGCAGTTACACTCAAGGAAGCAAATGAAAACTCATTTTAGTTTTATGACAACATAGTGACTCATTTTGGGGTCCCCTCAATCATCATATAAGACATTGATTTGGATTTTAGTAGTTTAAAGGTGTGTGAGTGTGACCTTTATCATGTTATTTATTTAAAATCCTCATCCAATTACTATCCTTAGGGTAATGGACTAGCAAAGTCTACCAATAAGAATTTGTTTAGGATCATTAAGAGAATAATGGAGGATAGTCAATGAGGATGGCATACCAAGTTGAATATTTCCTTGTCGTTGGATATAATTACTCCATATAAGGATATTGGTCAGTCTCCTTACCTCCTAGTTTATGGTATAAAATCAAAGATTCCCATTTCATTAGAACTGCCAGCCTTGGAATTTGCACATCAATTGGAGCTTATGGAGAATGATGCAGTAGAGGTAAAAATGAATGAGTTGAGAGAGTTGGAAGAAACAAGGGACAATGTTATGAATACTATGTGGTCTAACCAAGAATAATTCAAAAGATATTTTGATAATAAATCTCCATCTAAGACCTTTTAATAAGGTGATATTGTGCTCAAGTGGGATGAAGTCGATACCAAACCAAGTAAAGATTCTAAATTTGATAGTCTTTGGAGTGGTCCATATGTCATTACTAGTTATAAGGAAAGTAATGCTTTCCAATTATCTAATTTGAGTGGTGAAGAGATTCCTATTCCTATCAATGTGATGTTCCTCATGTATTGATATTAAGAGAATCAATCCTTTTGTAAATAGTAGTAGTTTCTTTCCTCTAAGTGTTATTGCACATGTCTACTAGTTATTATTTTGTTTTAGTTGTTTGTTATTGTTTTCTACTTTGTGTCTTGTTTGTTTATTTTGTGTTCAAGTTTTAAAGGTTGGATAGTTTCATAGAATAGTCATGTTTTGGGTAACTATGAGTGATAAGCAAGAGATTCTAGATTTTTTTGACTAGTAGGTTGGTCAAACCAGTTGAGTCACCAAATTTTTTGACCATTTTTTGTCTGTAGGTCTAGAAAGGTGTCAAATTGAGCATTGGGATATTTGGTCTATTATAAAAACTCATAGTTTTCATTTATCTTATGGAATCAATGAGACTCAAAGGACTATTCATTGTTTGTCAAGTGAAGTGGGGTATGAGTTGATTGTCTTGTCACGGTCATGTATTAGTTTCATCTTGTGTTAGGTCTCCTCATGGTGTGTGAGTATCTTTTGATGTATTTGAAAATATATTGAAGTGGTCTTATAATATACAGCCAATGAGCTAAGATGGTTTAATATGGAAGTTGATGACTCACTATGAGATTATTTAATGTATTTAGTATATGCAAGGTATGTGGACTAAAAACCTTGAAAGGGTAAAGAAATACATAAAGGCTTAATTCAAACTTTTGATAAAGCTAGATGATATTATTTTGTGATATTAATTAGAATTTAAAGCATCATTAACATATTTTAATCACCCACCATGGTCCTTATATGACTTAGTCAAATGGTTAATGTGTTTAAAATGTCTCTCCTATGAGCTTAAAAGGTTATTTAGCCACCAAAAGAGATCCCACATGTGAAAATAGCTATATTTTACTCTCCCTAGTGTATTACTTTCTTTGAGATGCCTTTTTGACCTATATTTCTCTCTATGTTTCCTGTCAATGGTAGTTTGAAGCTAAAACAAGAGGAAATGAAGGAGATTTTGTATGTTTCAATAGTGTTTTGAAGTAGTATGGATCCATATTATACAGATTTACTTAGGAGAATATATGGATATAAAAGGAATTTTTATAGATACATGTTTAAGATATTAGAGTGTTTGAAGGATTGATAAGATAAAAACTGATGTGTTTTCCATGGATTGTTCATTGGTAGATGGCAAGAACACCTCAAGTTTGTGCTTAATTCATATAATGGAGAGAGAAAATAGATCTAAGATCTTGACCAGAGAAACAAGAGTTTATAACCTTCCATTCATTGGTTTTGTTTATTTATTTAATCCTCTCAACTTTATTAATAAAGGCTAAGAACTTAAGGGTTCTATTCACTATTCAAATCTACACAAGGCAAGGAAAGTGGTATAATTTTGTAAGGTTTCTAATTGTTTTAACCAAACTAGTGTTTGTTCCTATTTATTAAGGTCTTGAAGAGACATTCCATGGATTACACAATATTTTTATCCACATGTGTGAGTATATTGAGTTCAATAAGACATTAACTTCCAAATCTATAGTCTATAGACATGTTTAAGGAAGGTGTAAAATTTATTGGGTGATTAATGTTGTCAAGCACATCATATTCTATCTAGGATATTATATTCATAATCATGTGTCTTTACTGAAGGTGTATCAAAGTTTCCTCAAGGTCTCATGGCTTATAAATAATCATTTTTATCTCAATACCTTTGTAGTCTTAGTTTAATAGAATTTAAGGAACTTAACATTTGTTAAGGTAGTTTGGAGATTCCTAGGTTTCACTTTTAATAGTGTATGCTAGTTCAAGGAACTCTAAAATGATGTATATAGTTAAGTAATATGCCTATGATTCCCTAAGATCCTTCATGAATGTCTATATGTTGGTTTCATGTTTCATTTCAATCCATCATGTTTCATCCCATTTCAGAGCCTTAGTACTGCCATTCACCACTATTGTAAGCTTATCATTCTATCTTCATCCTCCCATATAGCCTATTATCATCATATAATTGATATCCATCCACATTAACCTCATGGATCCACTATTTTATAATATTCAAGAGTGTTAGAAACCATTATGGTCATGAAGTTGTGTTGTAAAGCCTTAAACCTTGCTTAAGAGGTCAATCTTCACCTACAGCCAAGGCAAGTATAGTCAAGAATATGCTTCATGAAGTGATGTATAAAATAGGATAAAGGATATCTCATTGAAATAATTTATTTGAACTATATCCCTAGGTTTCAATGGATGGATGATAGATTCATAAACCATGTTTTTTTTACCTTATCAAGGTCTCATTTCATCTTAGTCTGTATAGGTAACTATGGATCATCACCTATAGCCACATTAAAACATAGTCAGGTTCTCTCTTCTAAGAAGGTTCTATGTATGAGGTTTAGAAAAGGATAGAAAATATGGTTTTGGTTTTGTGATAAAAATTCAAAGGGGTTCATATGGTGAGCCAAGGAGACATTTTCTATAGTCAGTCATGGATAGTAACACATAGTCATACCCCCACTTCTACCTACATGCCTTTTAGAGAGATCTTAAAGGTTTGTTACAAAGAGGGAAGATAGAGGTTATATGAAAAATTAAGTGATTAATCCAATTCAATATTAATACAAACTCAAGGATGAACTAATAAGATACTAGACCAAATGACATAACCAATGTGAAGCTACATCTAACTTAATGGAGTTATGTAGCTAAGAAAGGCAAAATCAGTCTTGACCAAGGAGTGAAGGGTGGAATTATTGTGTATGAAACATGATGATGTGTTTGGACCTAAATAAAATATCATAAGCAAGTTCAACCATTGAAATGTTTGAAGGGGTTATGAACCAAGATACAACAATCAAATTTTCCAAGGATACCTGTAGGTGTAATACTATGTATGATGAGTAAGATAGTAGGTCAATAGTGTTGGAAACAGATACAAGATATGGTTGAAGATTTTTTAATATTTAAATAATATTCAAAATATTTTAAAAGTGCTGATTAGCATGTGAAATGTTCATAAACCATAGAACACAATCAAAAGTGAACTACAATATGCTATTCTAAAGTTATCTCATTTGCAATGAAAGAAGAAGAGGACTGTTGGTATGTTAAGGAATGTATTCCATTTGTGGATAATGAGTACAAGTTTTTTAACACCCATAGACCACTTATAAACATTCTTACAAACATGTAATGGTTAGGATATGACATAAACCTATTAAAACCTAAGATAACTTGTATAAAGTCTATCTTGAGAAGTTTGAAGGTTTGGAAACATCTATAGTTGGAGTTAAGCTATCATATTTAGTAAAAATGGTATTAATGATTGGTTTTAAATTTCCATACTATCCTAAACACTAGAAAATTAATGAAAACATCCATTTTTTTGTCTCAGATTTATCTCTATTAGTTGATAATCAGTAATAGAGCTAGGAGGACTATTTGAAGGTTTATGGATAAGACAAGGGGTTTTAACTTCATGTAGAGGTTTTTGAGGAAAAGTAAGGTAATGATAAGTAATAATAAAAATTTTTAGATTTAATACACTTAGTTTTTCATGTTAATATGCCCTTGAGGGATACCATATGTAGACAAACCTATTAACCCTAAGAAACCCTGCCACCATATTGAAACTGATATAAATGTTCTTTCACATTGATGTTAATAGGAATGGTGTGGAGAGATATTTCAAGTAATAATGGAATTTTTGGAGTGATTTTAATGCAATAGAATTATCATTTTGTCCCTTAAACCTTTTTGTTGCTTGCACATTCTAGACAGATAATCAAAGTGCCTTTTCACTACATACATATATTGATGTATATTGTGCATGGGAAGTTAAGGTGGTTAGGGTAGTTGAAGGGGTTAGTATACTTAAAATCCATGAAAATATGTTTTTCATTAAGGGTACATATGTTATGAATCATTACTAAGAGTTTTAGACCACTAAAACCCTTTCAAAACTGTTAAAGACACCCAGTGAAGGAAATGTGCTTCAAATTACATCCAAATGAAGTGTTTGATCCATGAAATGATTTTTTTAATCTTCCTAACTCTCTTGAGCATCATGACATCTTTTTTTTTGGCATGTGTAGGAGTCATGTTGTATGGACTAGGCCTAAGAAGCTTAATTTGAGCTTAAAAGCAATGAAATGATTTGTATTCTCATATATAATGATCTAAAAAAGGAATAATGGGTCTTAAAATACCTAAAAAACCTTACAATAACCATATTTAAGGGTCTTTATGATATTTTATATAGATAGATAGGTATGGGTCTTCAAATAAGAGATTGTGTGCATGTAGATAGAGGGTGAATGGCTCATTCAAGCCAATGCCATAACTACAAATCACCTCAAAGATGTTATTCATTTTTTTTACAATGAGTAATATATTTTAAAATCATAATGAGGTTAGAATTATAAAAATATTGTATATACATATGTTTATGTATTAGCATCATTAGATAGTGTCATCAATAAGAGGCATTAAAAGATAAAATGGGGTCATGAAGGCACTTCCAATCTTCATGAATAACGTCATTAGGTTGTGAGATGAGTTTATGTCATATTTTAGCCATAGAATATGTGATATGACTGGTCATTTAGGCCTTAAGACACCAAACACTACTCAAAAAGATTATTTCTTCCCTAAGAGGTGACTTCACATGCTCACCATGGTACAAAAAAATTTCAGGGAGGTTTCACACTTTGGGATAGATAGAGGGCTTGATATACTATGGTTTTTTGGCATTGGTTTAGACATTCATTGCCCAAACTTTATGAATTATTGTTAAGAGTCTTGAGCACTCTTAAACCTCTCTAAATCCTTAGTTAAGACCTAATTTGGAAGAATTGAAATAAAATTCATCCAAATAAATTAAAATCATATGAGTAGTAGCTAGATCATTTAATACCTTAGAGAATCTTATGTCCATGAAACTTTGTCGTATGGATGGTGTACGGACCTGTCAAAAAATAGAGTTTTTAGAGAAAAAGTATACAAAGAGAGTTAAAATGTAGTTTAAAAAGATTAAAATTATTGGAAGAGGAATTTTGGGACTTTTTTCACTTTTTAAATTCATTAGAAGATCAAAAACATGCATGAAAGTGTCTCTGCAACTCACTTCTAATTGGTCATTTTGTGAGACCTAGCCAATTTGGTATAATTGATCAAATAAGGCTAAGTTATCGATGAAGGAGCTCTTGGGAATATAAAGGATATTTTTGGAGTTAATGAAATATATAGAGACATACATAATTACATACTATTAAATCAAATTCCATAGTTATGAGAATTCATGAAGGTTTCTTGACAGTCATATGGTTATGGTCAATGCACAAAGAGAGGCAAACAGTTGATGCTTTATTAAAGATGGTTTTTATGAATATTCAATGTTTAAAATAGATAAATGGGAATTAATTAAATGAATATGGTATGTATAGACCTTACATGGGTCAAAGGTTACTAAAAATAGGCTTTGACCATCTTAAACACCCTTTGAAAGCACTTTATGCATAAAGAGTTGTTGTAACTGTCATGTATGGTAGTTATGGTCTCTTGACTTCTTTAAGGATTTATATGTCAATTTAATTATTTATCTCTTGATTTAATCCTATTTATTGAGTTTTAAAGGCCTAATTTAGGAATCCCTCAGACTGGTATACAAAAACTCTACTAAAATTGTAACTTTCACCTTGAGTTAATGAGAAAAGATTATTGCATACTTATCCATTATTATTAGTGTGTATCTTGATTGTTGAATTATAGATAAGTATGATATTCATATTATTTTTTAGGTCATTTAATTCACCTATTTATAGCTTATCATCTTTTATAGGTCATATTAAGTGTTAAGAGATAGATGTTATGTTGAAGAGTGAGTTAGTTCGTAGTGTCTCATATAGACCTCCAATCCTTTACCTTCAAGTTACAGACCTTTTATCTAATATTCATCTAAAATACTCATGTTTAGGATTATTTTAAGATATTGTGGTTGATAATATATTCCCTTTTGATTCACAAGTATGCCTAGGAACAAGGTTAAGATAGGATCATTAAAGAATTGGTGCATCACCATCACTAGTATAGGTTTTCCCTTTAAGTTATCTTCCTAACTCTTTTCACCCCCAAATCAAAATAGGTTTTAGAAAAATGATTTAAAATTGATACATCATATGAGCTAGCCTCATAATCTATAAGTTTTGTCTAGTCATAGGTAACCCATAACCTGTAACCTAATCCAATGTTAGTCCAAATTTGAAGGAAAAGTGAATAATCTACTTCATAAGATACAACTTGGGTTGCTAACAATTTTGGCATGCCTAGTGGGACTATTCATTAAAGTGATTAGGATCATATATCTACATATTTGAGTACATCATCAAGATTCAAAGGTGTTAAAGGTAGATTTCCAAACATTTCATGCCAAGAGTGGTTACAATATCTTCCTCAAATGTTAAGGAAACTGAATTTATTGAGTTGTATTTAGATACAATTTAGAAAAATAAATATTCTAAGTCTAATCCAAATATTTCAACTCCTAATTATCCTAATTTTTTACTAAAGGCTACCTTTGTACAAGCAAATACTATCCAAATAAACACTATTGTAAATCCCGCACTTTAAATGGTTATTCCTAGGAGAGAAGCTTTTTTACCTTTTAATGGTGGCAACCCATTAAACCTCAATCAGCTTGATGATACACCTACTGCTACCTTAAATATCCTTCCTTATTTCATAAGAGATAACTCAATTACTCTTGTTAAGAATATTGTAGACATAATCGATCTATGTTTAGTGCATAATGTAACCTAGGAGAATGTGGCTATGAAATTGTTGGCAACTTCCTTTAGAGGTAAGGCACTCCAATGGTATAGGGGTTTATAACTTGCATCCATTAACATCTAGGATGAGTTTGGAGAACTCTTGTGTAAACATTTTGAAGACAAGAATGACCATCTCTCTTTAGTGGAGTAATTAATTAAGATTCAAAGAAACCCCCAAGAATTCATGGTAGACTTCAACTATAGGTTTCAGAAAACCTAGGATAGGATCCCTATAATTATCAAACCCACCCCTAACTATGCATTCTTGTATTACTTGAAAGCTCTAAATTCAGATATGGTGGTTATGATACAATCAATTAGAGGAAGAGCCTTGCCATAGGCCTATAAAGTACCCATAAGGGCTGATAATTTCCTAATACAAGTAGGTAAACTCACCCATAGACCACCCATGGCTTTGTTTATAGATATTTACCCTCCTATGCCTAACCTTGATCCATTACTAGCCCAACTAATCTTGATCAAATAGATGGTAATCATGTGGACATATTAGATAAGATAAAGAGTGCTCTTAAGGCCCATAATAAAAAGTTAGTGGCTTTAGAAAGGAATAAAGTTCCACCTCACAATCCTTACCAAGCCCCTAACAAATCTTATCAGTATAAAAATCTTCCTTATCAACCCAATCAATAGGATCAAGGGAAGATTCCACAATCAAGATAATATAATGCTTATAATCCTAATGATACTAGTAGTTCTAGAGCTTTGGTTCCAACTCAAAATAATTATGCTCAAGAGGGTCAATGGTGTGATCAATGGAAACAATCAAACACTATGGCAATGGATTTAAGTGGTGAGGTGAGTCAACAATCTTATATGCAACAAGGTATAACTCTTCCCCCATATGATAGTCAGCTACCTTCATAACATAAGGAATCTTCTTTATCACATGGAGATGTTCCTTCTATGACTCAAGCCAAGGTAACAAGTGAGCAAGTAATAATTGGAAGCAAAACACCTTATGAAAATACTTTTTCCAATTTCCAAGAAGGTGAAAATCCCTTCAAATAGGTGGCAACTAATCAGGGTCAGAATATGGAAAATGTGGATAACTCAGTTGCAACTCACACAAGGTCCAAAAGAAGGGCATTTGGTGATGCTTTGGGTTTTGAAAAGATAGCTACTCTACCTTCTCAACCACCTCAAAATACTACCACTCAATATGTACCTCAAAATTCACTATCAAATCAAAAAGTACAAGATGGTAAGGGAAAGAATCAGAAGGGTCTTTTCATACCATAGTTTACACAAGCTTCAAGTAGCACTTTTGCTCCTAAACTATATTCCAAGATAGCCAATCATCTTCTTATAATTATTGATTAGATGAAGAGGTCACATATATCTATTTCTATGTGGGGCACAGTGCTTATTCTAGGATAAAAGTATTTTCTACAAGAAGAGCTCTCCAAGCTTTATGTTTTAGATAGATAACTAGAAAAGGTAGGTGTTGTTATTACAAATTCTAGTCAACCTCTTGAGCCTTAGGCACCAAAGGTGATTAATCCACCCCCTTTTATATTTTAGTTATTTTAGGTGATTACTTTTTACATAATTTCATGATTGATAGTGGGTCTAGTACCTCTGTCATGTCTAAATCCATAGCTGATAATTTAGGACTTCAATATGAGCCTCATGAAAATGGAGTTTTACATTTGTGTGGGTCTCTTAATAAGAACATGGGTGTTCTTAGGTATCTTACATCCATTTTAGTTGATTTTCCTAATTTTACTCTCTCTTAAGATGTGGTAGTAGTTGATCTTCTTCCCTACTTTGCCTTATGCTTGTCTAGGGAATTCACTACTAAAATAGGGGGTATATTTCTTTTGATTAGTCATGTTGGGCTAAATACAAAGCTTATAACTGGATAGAAAGGATGAGTAGAGTTATTGATGGATTAAATGATCAAATGGATTAGAGGTAGGTCTAAAATTTCAATGTGAAAAGGATCAGTAGTTTTTTCATAGTGATCATGACTTTCATGGACATAAAGCAGGTTTCATAGGTCTCAAAAACTCATTTTGATACTTGAAAGTTATTGCACAAGAACACAAGAGCTATATTGTCATCATCACATCATGTAGAAATGGAAAAATTAGTCTATTTATGCATTTAATAAATGCACTTGAGGAGACTCTCAAGCCAAAATATTACATGGACATAAAGTTCTTCATGCCTAGATCATGCTCTACAAATTTGGTATCTTGATGAGTTTGTTATCTAAAGATATAAGAATTTAAATTTAAAATCTCAAAGTGAAACATGTGTAAGAATACCAAATTTAAGATTCATGAAATAACCATTTTGATTCAAAAGTTCTAAATATGAATGCATGGTTGACAAGTGTCAAGATCATAGAATCTTGGATACAATCTAATGATGCATGGGTGATTGATAGTGTTAATGGGTCTTGAAGATCTAATGGTGTGCATTCGATCATACATTCAAGATCAATGGTGAGCATCAAATCACATGGTCAGTGGACCCAAAATTGAATACATTGATGATAAGTGTCAATATCTTGGGTACCTAAACATATATCTAATAGTACATGATGGCTAACAAAGCCATTGAGTCTAAGCAGATTGATGGTGCATGATCCATCATAAAAGTAGATCTAATAGTGATCAATGGGTCAAAAGGTTAGTGAATCTCAAAGACAAATTCATGGGTGATAAGTGTCTCAACCATATTAAATTGATAGAAGATTTATGGATCATGTCTATTGATACAAAAGAGAATCAACAGTGCACGTGTAAGCTGAGAAAGTAGATGCAATGGTGCACAAGAAAATAGATCAATGGATGATATTAAAAGTTGAAGATAAGAGATTTAAACTAAAGGTCAAACTATAGTTCAAATTTAAACTATATAAAAAATTTCAAAGTGCATGTACTACCATTAGAGTTCAATTGAATGCCATTTGAGCAGACATAGTTATACAGTCAAGGTTGTTAATGGTGAAGCTCCATTACCATTAAAGTTTAGAAACATAATGAGGTTTGATCAAACCTAATATGCTCTAAGAATGAGGCTATTAAATATATAGGTATTCATCAATATTATAGCTATATGAAAACCAATAAATTAGATTGGTTTTCAATCTATAGTAAGAGATATGCTCAAATTTTGAAGTAGGGGCAAATATATGGTTATAAAAAAATGTCTCATCCTTTGACATAGTCTTTTCCTTGACAAAGTAGATACTTACCTTCGATAAAATTAGACATGTCATGGATCTATCAGATCCACATATATGAATATTATGTCTTCATAAGCAAGTCAAGTGGGAGATGGCATAAAAATACCAAAGTGGAGATCTGGTAGTTGGAGAAATCAGTTGGAGCATTGATTAAATTTTTAGGGTGCTTAAGGGTTTCTCTTCATAACAAGATCATGACTCATCACCTTTAGATAACTCTTTTCCTCTAGTGTGTTGCTCAATAAATGAGATAATTCAAAGGTTATTAGGACAAAATAAAGGTTGCTTATCAATAGAGAACTGGTGTTGATTTGATGAAAAGGTGGTGGAGAATTCAAGAAAGGAGTTTGGGACTCTATCCAAGTGATTATACCCCATTTAATGAACTTGGTTAACATGTTCCCTCTTCTCTCTTTTCCTTTTCTCTATATTACCCATTCTTTCTCATTTGTAAAGAAGATGCTCATTTTTGGGAGTATTAGGGGACTCTTTGAGATATTACAAGATATTTTCCTCTTGATTGGGAAAAACCCTATCAAGCATTTGTAAAAACTACCTCTTGATGCAATAAAATAATTTATTTACATATTTCTTGCCTTGGATCAATGTTTAGTGAGTTGTGCATGATGGCTTTATGAAAGGGATTATTCCATATCCATTGTCTTCCTTTCTGACCTCTTTTAGGGTGTTTTAAAGCTACTTTAGGTCTAAATTAGTGTTCTTTCTACCATTGATGTAAGCTCTTAGTGAGTCTTAGAAATATTTTTCTGCATTCATTGCTTCCTAAACCTAGCCTATGAAATAATTTTGTATTTAGCTTGATTTTGAGGTTGTGTGAGCTAGCATTGTCTTCTGTAGATCTAGTGTGGGTTTAAGCTTATGGAAGTTTCACATTTTTATTTAGTGCATCACCTTGTTAGATTTCTTAGGAGTCCTTTCCCCCATTTCTAAACCTTTTATTAGTGTAAACATTAGTATAGGTGATCCATTAATAGGGATCTGACTTTATTCAGAGGTCCAACCCCACCATAGGTGACCCATAGCCTAGGGTTGTTCCCATAGTATAGCTTAATTGGAGAGAACCTAAAGAACCCTTTCTAAGGGTGATAATTGATGATACAATAGTTTCTATCATGCCCAGTGAGACTCACTACATTATTCATCAATGAAGAGTTTTGATGTTCTATTCATCTAATCAACCTTTAGAGGAAAGTGTTCAAACATCAATGGCGACTCTGAGCATCTATCAGCTGGTTTAAGTAGCCTAGGTGCCTAATCACCATCATTTGGTATGTATCATCAATATTTTGATCAATATGCTCATTATTTGCCTCAACATCCTTCATATTAGATTAGTAATGTTTATGAATTCACCCTAAGTGGTTCTCAAGATTTAGTGCATCAGCCTTCTTAGGCTCAAAATGTCCCTAGTTACTCCTCAAATGAATCCATTTCAAGTTGGAGGAAAATGCTCTCACACTATGAAAATTACATAGTAGACCTTAATACATAGAGGGGGTATGGTCAAGATATCCCAAATCACATTATTCATGGAATAAGAGATGCATTATAGTTAATGAAAGAAGAATGGGCACCTATTGAGGGAGTAAATTGGAAAAAACTTATAGGTGAGATGATGAATGTAAGTGGATACATTCAAATCATTGAGAATAAGATAAAAAGATTTGAAGAACAACAAGTTAAACTCCATCAACCTTATGTGTCTTCATATACACCACCTTATCCCTCATATATGCCACCCATTCTTCCCCAAAAGGCCATTCCTAGTGTCCCAAGTCCTTCATGTGTTCCTCAAACCTTCCCTTCTTAGAATGAAATCCAAGGGAGACTTCAAAGAAAGGAGACTACTATGGAATAACCTATTATGGAGATATAAGATCCCATTTGTCTTCCTCAATAATCCTCTTGTACCTCATAAAATCCCTCTTGTGTTCCTTATGAGGCCACTGACCACCTTAAAGAGGGGCTTTTCCAAGAGAATATAGATAGACAAATCAAAGAATTAGAGCTAAATATGAGTAAGGAGGAAGAGAGTCAAAATCAAGAAGAGGCATCTATTTATTACACATTACCCTCATGAAAATAAATTTAGAAAGGTTTCCAAAAGGAAGAGGTGATACTTAAAGCAACCTAATTACTAGTTCAAGAGCCACCTATAAGATCCTTCAAATTCCCTAGCTAGAAGGATACCCTCCCCAAATATAAGTAAGGTGAACTTATTCACCCTCCCCCCATCTCCCTCTTAGATAAAGAAGTTGTTTTATAAAGGATAGAAGAGAAGCTTACAGTCATAGGAGAACTTGAAGAGGATAATGCAAGTGTCTATGAGGAGGAAATCATAATAGGCAACCCTTTTCATTTAGGATGGGAAGAATCAGGTTTAGACCAAAATTCTTGGCATGGATTTGATACTAATGAACTATGTCCTGACAAGGATAATCCTCAAGTTGAAAATAGAACAAACCTTGAATGGACTATTGAAGGTTCATTTTACATGGATGAAAAAGAGGATCAGGGCTAAAGACCAAAGTTTTGTTCACTTCAATATGAGTTGCCAAATTAGGGTAACCCTAATGGTTTGGAGCTAGAGGAAGGTAAAAAAGACCTTAAGTAAGACAAATTTGTCTTTTTGGACCTTGGATGGTTAGATCAGCCCTCATTTGTAGTTGAAGAGCAATATGAAATCTTGAGTGATATTGATGAAAAAGACATCCTAATTGCTTAGGTAATACAACTTGATAAGCTACCACTTTGTGTGATAAAGGAGGACCTTGAGGGTGAACAAAGCTTTCAATATGAGCATATGCTTCAAGGAAAATATCCTAATCAACTCAAGATCAGCTTGTATACACTGGCAAGTGAAATGGAGTTGTAAGACTTATTTGGGATCTTGGGAGCAAGCTACATTCCTCTTCAAGGAGATTATGATTTGATTGTGTATGAGGAACATAATGATGGAGAAACAAAGTGAAAGAGTGAGAAAAAATATGATTGCTCAATGTTTGTATTGACAAAAGGATGTCCTATCAGGTACCCAGATTGGTTGAAAGATGTCAAGGAGGAGCCATCACTTTTTATGCTTAATTCAGAGCACAAAGTTGAGCATCAAAAAGAGATAGATCAGCTTGCCTATCCACTCCAAGATTATTTTATGTCCAATAAATTAGATTGGGTAGGTGAGTTTGTTTTTTTTCTTATTCTTGGAGAAGTATATCACCAATATGTTAAATATCCACTCCATCTCCATCTTTGGTTGGCTACCCTCAAGCATGTAAAGCATATTAGATTAGTGAGAAGGGGAAACTATTTTATACAACCAGTCAATGGTTTTGTATAGGTTCCATTATAATTGGTTAGTTTAGGGTGGGTAGATTTTATGCTTTCCTCTACGTGCCTTATACACATTTTCTTTCATTTCTATTTTTTCCCTTCAATAAATGCCTTGGGCACTTTGTTTTTGTTTTATTTATTTTTTAGTCCTTGTTGTTTCAAGAGGAAGTGATATAAAGGGATAACCTTACATCATTTCATTTTAGCTAAGAGTAAAGACTTATGACTCCATGCCTAATGGATTAAACAAGGTAACTAGTTTGGGTTTTCAAGCATAGTAGGCATGCTTCCCTATGAGTCACTAATGATATTGCCCAAATTTGGCCCACATATAAAGCTTATGCCTAGATAAAGATGATGAGTAGAGTTATTAATGGATTAAATGATTAAATGGCTTAGAGGTAGGTCTATAATTTTAAGGTGAAAAGGATCAACAAGTTTTTCATATTGATCATGACCTTCATGGACATAAAGCAAGTTTCACAGGTCTTAGAAACTCATTTTAAGCATTGAAAGTTCTTGCACAAGCATAAAAGCTCTAGACCATCATTAACATATCATGTATAAATGAATAGATCAGTCTAGTTTCACATTTAATAAATAAAATTGAGGAGTCTCTCAGGCCAAAAGACTATATGGATATGAATTTCTTCATGACTAGATCATGCTCTACAAATTTGGTATCTTGATGAGCTTTTTATCTCAATATATAAGCCTTTAAAGTTAGACTTATAGAGTGAAACACGCACAGGGATGTCAAATTTAAGCTTCATGAAATAATTATTTGGATTCAAAAGTTCCAAAAATGAATGCGTGGCTGATAAATGTCAAGATCAAGAAATCTCAAATCAAATCTAATGACACATGGGTGACTGATAGTGTCCGTGGGTCCCAAATATCGAACAATGCATGTTCGATCGTGCATTCAAGATAAACAATGATCATCAATTCAAAAGGTTAGTGGACCCAAGATTGAATGCATCATTGATAAGTGTCAATATCTTGGGTACCTAAATAGAGATCTAATAGTGCATGGTGACTAACAAAGCTAGTGGAACCACGTAGATTGATGGTGAAAAATCCATCCTATAAAGTAGATCTAATGGAAATTAATGGGTCAAAAGGTTAAAAATTCTCAAAGAAAAATGAATAGGTGACAAGTGTCTCAATTGTGTTAAACTAGAATAAGATTTATGGATTGCAACTATTTTTATAGAAGAGAATCAATGGTGCATGTGTAAGCTGAGAAAGTAGATCCAATGGTGTGCAAGCAAGCAATTCAATGGCTGATATTAAAAGTTGAAGACAAGATATTTTGATTGGAGGTCAAAATATAGTCCAAAGTTGAACTAGAGAATTTTTTTCAAAAGATGTGTACCACCATTGAAACTTGATCTAATGCCATTTGAGTAGACATATTTATACAATCAAGGTTCTTAATGGTGAAGCTCCATTACTGTTAAAGTTTAGAAACATAATGAGGTTTGTTCAGACCTAATATATTCTAGGAATGAGGATATGTAATCTATAGGTCTTCATCAATATTATAGCTATATGAAAACCAATAAATTAGATTGGTTTTAAAATAGTAAGACCTATGCTTAGTATTTGAAGTAGGGGCAAATATATGGTTATGGAGAAATGTCTCATCCTTCAACATAGTCTTTTCCTTGATAAAGTAGATACTTACCACCACTTAAAATAGACATGTCATGGCTCTATCAGATCTACAGATATGAATATTCTATCTTCATAATCAAGTCAAGTGTGAGATGGTGTAAAAATCCCAAAGTGGAGATCTAGTAGTTAAAGAAAGTAGTTGGAGCATTGATTAAAATTTTAAGGTGCCTAAGGGTTTCTATTCTTAACAATATCATGACTCATCACCTTTGGAAAACTATTGTCCTTTAGTGTGTTTATCAATCAATGAAATGATTCAGAGTCGATTGGGATAAAATAAAGGTTGCTTATCAATAAAGAACTAGTCATGATTTGATAAAAAGGTGGTAGAGAATTTAAGAAAGGAATTTGGGACTCTATCCAAGTTATTGGACCCCATTAATGATCTTGGTTAATGTGCTCCCTCTTATATCTTCTCATTTTCTTTATATTACCCATTCTTTCTCATTTGTAAAGAGGATGCTCATTTTGGGAGATCAGGGGACTCTTTGAGATATTACAAGATATTCTCCTCTTGATTAGGAAAAACCCTATCAAACATTTGTAAGAACTACCTCTTGATGCAATAAAATACTTTCTTTACTTATCTCTTGCCTTGGATCAATGTTTAGTGAGTTGTGTATGATGGATTTGTGAAGGGAATTCTTCCATATCCATTGTCCTCCTTTCTGACCTCTTTTAGGGTATTTTCAAGATACTATAGATCTAGATTAGTGTTCTTTCTACCATTGATGTAAGCTCTCAATGAGTCTTATAACTCCTCTTTATTTACATTCATTGCTTCTTGAACCTAGTCTACGAAATACTTATGCCTTTAGCTTTATTTTGAGGCTATGTGAGCTAGCATTATATTTTGTAGATCTAGTGTCAGTTCAAGCTTATGGGAGTTTCTCATTTTTATTTGGTGCATCACCTTGTTAACTTTCTTAGGAACCCTTTTCCCCCTTTATATCCCTTTTCTCAGTGCAAACATTAGTATAGGTGATCCATCAAGAAGAAGTTGGCCTTCTTCAGAGGTCCAACCCCACCATAGGTGACCCACAACTTGGGGTTGTTTCCATAGTGTAGCTCAATTAGAGAGAGCCTAAAGAAATCTCTCCAAGGGTTCAAATTGATGCTCCAATAGGTCCTACATGGTTTTTAAAACTAGGTATAGGAAAAAGGTTAGCATAAGGTCATAACCTATATGTATATTCAATTTAGAACCTTATATGCCCAACTTATCAAATGTTAATTGCACTATCTCAAAGGAGGATGAACACTCTAGTGATCATGAGCCTTCTAAACCACTGGAAGATATATTAGACTTAATCCTTTATGAATGGGTATTTGATAATCATGGCTGTGATACTTATGAAAGCATTGAAGAGTAAATTTTGGGTGTTTATTGCATTCATGAATAAGGTACCATAATGTTAAGTCTCACTAGCACAACACAAGATCATGAAGGAGTTTAGAATTTGTTCTTTGATGGGTCTATATCAAAGAATGGGAGTGGTGAAGGTGTTATACTAGTGTATCCTCTTAATCAAAGGTACTATTTTAATATAAGTTTCTAATTTATTTGTACCTCTAATACTATAGAATATGATGCCCTTATTCATGGTTTACAGTTGGTAAGGAAGAGAGGAATTAAGATTCTACAAGTGAAGGAAGACAATGAACTAGTAGTGCAACAAGTAATAGATCTGAATGTAGATAATAATTCACTCTTGAAGGCCTACAAACATATTTTTTGGGACCTTATGGAGGACTTCCAATATTTTGGCATTCGCTCCATTCCTAGAATATCTAATCAACATGTAGACTAGTTAGCTGCTATTGGAGCACAATATGACATAGTTGATGGGCTCAAAGACCCTAAAGAGAAGTCCTAAATTAAATTTTTATGTAGGCCCTCGGTCCCTAATAATGAGGTAAGTTAGAAAGTATTTGATAGTGATAAATAAGTTACATGTTTCCTTGAACATGAGGCATAATTTTTCTCAAAGAACCAACATAAGTTGTAACGTCAATATGAGGAACATATAGTCTAATTGAATTCAAATAAGTTACCTAAGGGTTTGGTAATTTTTGAGATCATATTTAATGAGGATGATCAGCTAAGAAAATATAAGGTAAGCATCTATAATAAAAAGTAACATTATGAACAAATTTTCACCTCTAAAAATAAACTACTTAAGTTAGGAAAAGTGAATACTAAGGATGAGAGAGAAGGCTTCATAGCATTGTGCAAGGAGTTTATGGATGTTTTTGCATGATAATTTGTGAATTAAAGGAGATTGATCATAAATTGGCAAAATATACCATAGATCTAGAAGAAAATGTCAAACCTATGAGATAAAAATAAAGACCAATCAACCCCAAAGTTGAGATCCTCATGAGGAAAGAATAATAGAGATTATTTAATCTAACATAATATTTTCCATCAAACAATCTTCATGGGTGGAAAATATTTTACCTATAAGGAAAATGAATGGGGAGATAAGGTTGTGTGTATATTTTAGAGATCTCAATAGGGTGTCATTGAGAGATCACTACCCTTTTCCATCTATGGATTAGATTTTACAAAGAGTTTCAAGTTCCCAAAGGTATTCCCTACTTGATGGATACTTAGTGTATAATAAAATATTGGTGAATGATCAAGATTAATACAATATTATCTTCACAACTAAGTGGGGTACCTATGCATATAAGAAAATGTCTTTTGGATTCTTTAATGTTAGAGGCTACTTTCTAAATGGGAATGTATGTGGTTTTCCAAGGGCTTATAAGTGAAAAGGTACTCATTTATCTTGATGATATTATCATGTTTTATAAATATCCTAAGGATCATTTAACACATTTGAGATTGGTATTTCATAGGTGTAGATAGTTTGGGGTCTCTTTGGACCCCAAAAAGTATATCTTTGCAATGCATGAGGGAAGGCTTCTTGGACATGTTGTATCCAAGGGTAGAATTTATATTGATTCTAACTAAATAGAGTAAATCCTTGCTTTGTCTTTTCCCAAACACAAGAATGGATTAAAAATTTTGTTTGTAAAAATCAATTTTATTAGGAGGTTCATACCTAGATTTGAAGAATTGTTGAGACCCCTAACTCACATGCTCAAGAAACATCAATATTTCTCATGGATCAAAGAAGGTAAGAGAAGTTTTGAGGCAATTAAATAGGCAATTATTAAATATGCTACCCTTCTCAACCTTGATTTTTCTTAAGTTTTTTTCATGTATGCCTTCTCCACATGCGACATAATTTTTTCCATACTCATGCAACAAAATAATGAAGGATTAGAGTAGCCTATTTCTTTTTTCAATCAAACATTGGAAGCGTATGATGAGAAATATACATTTTTTGAGAATAATTTCCTTTTTTTCATAAGGTTCTTTAATAATTTCAGACATATGGTCTCTAACAATAAGATTTTTGTGATGGTGGTTCATCCTAGTGTAAAGGATTTTATCTTTAATAGAGACTTAAGTGAAAAGAGGGCTAGTTTGGTGACCAAATGCATGGAATATGATATATAATTGAAGGTTAAAAAGTTGGTCAGAGATAGGGGAATTTTTTACCACATTGAAGTAGATGTTAAAGAAGAAAAAGAAGTGGTTTTGACAGTCTAAGACATTCAACATGCAGTTGTAACTATCTCTCATTCTAGGTGGACACAAGACAGAACAAGATTCCTCCAAATGGGAGAGTGTCCTATAAGCTTAGATGGGGAAACTAGGAGACATTTTGGGCTTAAATATATACCTACATATTTATTGATAGATTAATCTTCAAGAAGTACATAGGAGGTATGTTTCTAAGATGTGTAGAAACTAGCCAAGTAAACAAGGTATTGGAATAATTTCATGATGGGCCTACATGAGACCACTTTACAACCAAGAATATAGCATCAAGTATCATAATATTTATTTATTTTTGATCTAATTTGTTTAAATACTCACATTTTTTGTTAGAATATGTTTCAAGTGTGCAATGTTCACTGGCAAACAGAGACTAGCTACCATGCCTTTAAAACCTATTCAAGTTGAGCAGCCTGTTAACCATTTTGACCACAAGTTAAAATGAGTCAACCTCATATATTAAAAAATTTGATATAGGGGTCTATTATAATGTCATAGGGTGTGTCATGGTTCATTTGATGTGATTTAATGTGCTTCTAGCTTTGGGTATAGTTCATTTTAGTCTTTATGTCATTTAGGGGTCATAAATGAAGTGGTACATTTTTTATTGGTGTAAAAGTGTTATAATATTCCTTCCAAAATATAATATGTCATATTACTTATTAGGAATGTCAAGACTAACTAAAACTTGTAGGATCCTAACTAAAAATCAAGAAAATAAGTGAAAAGGAGGAGTTTTGAAGGTTGTATGCCTATGGGAGAGAGTGGCATGTGGGATAATATTATGTAGTGACATTTTAACTTATTTTACTCTATTTACATGCTTGATCTACTTTAGAAGTGCAAAACTTGGACCAAAACCATTCTATCTCTCCATCACTCCACTAGGCAAGGGTCAACAAGTCTTTTGATGGTATGGCCAGTAGGAAGAATTTCAAGTCAAATTCTCTTGGTTGTGGAGAGTGTACTTAGTTTGCTTCATTTTCATTTTTGGAGTTGGAATAATGGTTTCATATACTTTATGAACCATTCTTAACAAGTTGATTGTCCATTTTTGCTTATTGTTTCCAATACCCTATAGGTTTTCCTCTTGTATGAGCATGTTTGTATAATCCAATTATTTAAATTGATTATACATGATGTGGAATCCATAATTTCATTTTTTACATCTTGGTTTTCATTTTTGAAGTTGATTTCATGATCCAAATAGATTAGATTGTAGGATGAGGTCACCATTGCCTAGTTGTAAGCATGTTTCACCAATTGTACAAGGATTCTTTCTCTGTAATGGTTTTAAGTCAATGAGAGGTGTTGTGTTTCATGCCTAATATGTCTTCTTGATCCCTTATACTTCCAAAAATAGTCTCACAAGCTAACATCATGAAGGTTGTAATCAAGTTGTGATATATAATCAATTTCCTACATACAATCAGCTCTCTACTTACTTCCACTTGTATTCATGGCATGTGAAGCTATGAGAATGTTCATGGAGGTATAATATAAGGTTTAATGATATTTAACACATTATTATAGAATAATGCAACAATACAAGATCTCTAAATGGTATATAATAAAATGTGACAATCAATGAAAGTCATATGCATAGTCTACATCATGGATGTGCACCTATAAGAAACATATCACATTAATATGGGAGCATTTAAATTTGTTTCAAAATCTTCATGGTGAAAATCATCCATTTGAGATTTGGTGAAGAGTCTAATATTGATTATAATATCATTCACCATTTTCATTATTCATGTTTCTACCCACTACCTGGTCTGTAACTTAATGCATGCCTACAAGTGCCTCATAAATGCTAATCACATTGAAAGGGAGTATTTAAATCAAATGAGGTTATCCATGGTGAAAAGAGTCCATTTTAAAGTCTATGGAGGGTATAAAAATCATTGAATACTCATATTCTATTCACACTGACCATATTCATACTCACTACCTATATATTGCAATGTCCACCTATAGGTGGCTTACATAGAGGTATGAAGGTGTTATATGGAGAGTCTTTACATTATTTGAAACCTTCATGAGGTTTGTGGAGTTGTATGAGACTATGAAAATCATGTGTGAATAATTATATTGGAAAGCATAATTTAGAATCTAAGTTCAAATTGGAGATCTAAGTTTAGAGACAAGTTCCCTAAAAGATCCAAAACAAAGCCCTGGACACTTTTGAGGCTACCATATGAGGAACAAACATGGATTATATACAAGTTTTTATGATTACATATTGCATCCCTCTTGTAGGGTAATAACTTAAAAATGATAGTGGGATATTTGGCCAATAATTTTTCATGCTATAAGGCTTCAAAGTTACACATCTATTCACTGCAAACATTCAATGTTGTTTACAGTTTTGAACTTCAAGTGACCTTCACAATCCAAAGTTGTAGTATAGAGGCATAGATTCATGTTTGAGTGGTTATATTGTGTTGATAAACACACTATTTTTTCAAAGGTCATAAATAATTAATTTAAGTACAAGGTTATGACTTGACCACCACCTACAAGTGCATTGCCCTAAAAAATCTTACCTACAACTAACTGTAGATGCTTACTTGTAGGTTCATAGGTGAACTTGGTGAAGACATGTTATTAAGAACACTTGAAGAGTTCAATTTTTTTTCCAAAACCTTCAAAGGATCTTAAGGTGTGAAGCATTGGTTTCAAGTGTTGATGTTCACCTACAAGTCCTTTGTTTCTCTAAAAGGATCAACTATAGTTTATTGTAGGTAATAAAGACCTAAAGGATAACTGCCTTGGTGTTTGTCCTTACAAATGTATGATGTGAAGTGATTTAGATGACTATGTAATGATAATGATTAATTAAAGAAGGTGTTTAAATGTTGCATACAAGATCTAAGACCAAATATACACCTATAAGTAGGTCCCTTTTCTAAAATTGAAACATAGTCAGTCTAACAGTCAAGCCTAGTTGAATAAAGACATGGGTTGAAGATGCAAGCATGGATGATATAAAGTTTGTGAGCATTGTGAACACCTTTAGTATGATGATGACCAACTAAATAGACCCCCATATCATGTAAAAAATGGAAGGAGAGATTCTAACAATGCAACTTTTATGGTCTTAATTTGCACCCACGGAGGAGGTTTTTCAGTCTCCTTCCAACTAAGCCATAAAATGGGAATAACCCTAGGGTGTGGGTATCCTGTAGTGGGGTTGAACCTCTAGGGAAAGATAAATTCCACTTGATGGATCACCTAAACTAAAGCTTCTATTGGGAAAAGCGATAGAGAGGGGGTATAGGGTTACTAAGAGATCTAAAAAGGCGATGCACCAAATTTAAATGAGAACTCACATAAGCATGAAATAAACATTGATAAATCGTAAGATAATACTGGCTCACATAATCTCACAAACTAGCTAATTGTATAAGTATTTCATGAAATAAGCTCACAAGTAATGAATGAAGCAAGGAGTAATTCTAAGATTCACACCAAGATTACATTAATGATAGAAAGAGCACAAGTTTAGACATATAAATAGCTTGAAAACACCTAAAAATAGATAATAAATAAGGAAAATGGACATGAAAGAAACTCCTTCATAATTCCATTATGCACAAGCTTGTCAAACATAATTTAGAGGCAATAAATAGGTAACTAAAGTCTTTATTTCTTCAAGAGGTCTTTCATATAAATTTTTGACAGGGTCTAGCCTTATAAAAATGGGAGTTTCATCCTTCAAAAATGAGAATTCAAAGATTGAATAAAAAATTGAGTCTCCCTTTACAATGGGGAATAAAATGGAAGATATAAGAGATAGAGGAGGATCATGTCATCAAAAATCAATAAATGGTTTGCCACCACCTTTCAATGAATTCCTAACCACTTTTTGATCAATTAGAACCAATCCTTCTTGACAATTTTAACCTTCATTAGTTTTAATAGCCTTTCAGCCTTCTCATTGGCTAAAAAATACAATAGAAGACAAGAATTTGTTGAGGATGATGAGTCATGATCTTACCAAGAAGGGAAAATCTTTAAAGGCTATGGAAAATAATTGAATTTTCTGCTTGCACTCTCCAATCCCCAAATCTCTTTCTTGAAAATTCTACACCACCCTTCAATTGGATTTATTATAAAGACAAAATCCTCATATCCATGGACCTGATAGAGCCATGACTATGTCTACTTTAAGTGGCTATAAGTACCTATTTGTCAAGGATATGACTATGTCAAAGCACAAGACACTTTTTTTTATAATCACAATTATGCACCTAATTCAAACACTAGACATAGTTATACTATAGATGAAAACTAATCCCATTTATTGGTTTTCATATAGTCATCATTTCAATGAAGATTTATCATATGCTAAGCCTCATTCTTTATCTCCATTAGGTTTAAATAAACCTATTCTAACTCTAAACATTATGGAATCTAAGAACTCATTGTACGCATGGATCCCCCTTAAAAAGATAATGGACATAGTCATGGAAATGCATTATGACCTCAAAAAATAAGTCTTGTAAGTTTTAAATATTTAAAATAGAGGTCCAAACTAAGCTTTAATGGTGGCCCTCAAACTTGAAATATCTGCTTTGGCTTGACCTAAATCATATTTAGATCTTGGCTCTATGCATTTGCCCATCTGAGTCCACAAAAGATTTTTATTTGACATATTTTCTTATGTGGCATCCTCATCATGTTATTTATCATATTTTAAAATATTATCATCATAAATTTAGACACGTGTCACCATCTTGTGCCTCCTATAACTTGATTGAATTTTCTCTATCTATTTTTTATTTGGGCTTCCCAAATTGTGACACTTGGAAACCTTACATTCAATCTATAGATCTTATAGCTAGTCTTCATCTGGTTATTACTTTTGTACCACATGGTAGCCTCACATGAAGTCTAGGATCATTGACCTTTAGACCTAATTTTCACCATCAATCTCCTTTACATGGTTGAACTTGCTCCATTGATCTTTGATTTGTAAGATCAAATGTGCACTATTGATCCTTTGATTCACTTTGATCATAACACTTATCACCATTGCATTCCATCTCAGGATCCTCTAACTTTTTGACCTCATGTTCTTTGTTAGATATACTTTTACATTATTGAATGCATGTCATTGATCTATTTAGATCCACTAACCCCAATCTTTAACATAAATCATCGATCAAGATTTATATGCAAGAATATGCATTGTTGATCTTAATTTAGGAAACTTTTGACTTATTTTCTTGGTGAGATCATCTGCGTTCTATTGATATTTTTTCTAATTGAGTGAGGCTTCAACATTTGGTAGCCCTATGTTCTATTTTAGGATCATGTTGAAGATTTTAAATCAAAATAGCTATTTCCCATGGGTTTAATTTTTTGTCCTCCGACACATCCCACATTACTAGATCATTTTTAAGGCATATACTTGGCTTAAACCTATGAAATATTTTACAAATAAACCAAGTAGATCATGACTAGATTTAGACTTTGGAGGTCACTTTATTATGAACCAGCTGATTTGTCTTATCTATGAAAACCAATTCCTTTATTGATTTTCTATATAGTTGCACTTGTTGAGGAAAGGCAAATGAATCAAAACCTATAAGGGAGTAATTCCTTCCCTTGATCCTCAAACCATGGATATAGATGAATATTTCTCTAGATATAAGCAAAATCTTCGTATTTGGGTCAAATTTAGCAAAAATTTATGGTGACCTCGTAGGATTACATACCTATTATGCAAAAAATTAGTTGCCTTGTCTGATCCATTGGGTATAAGGGATCATAGTCTTTCTTCTTAGCTGAGATGAAACTAATACAAGGTTATCCCTTTTTTGAAAACCTCCTCTTGAATAAATAAGGATAAAAATAAATAAAAGCAACACCGTACCTAAGGAACTTAAGGAAGGAAACACACAAATGAAAATATGTGCATAAGGCACTTAGAGGTAAAACATGAAAAATTATTCTAATATATACAAAGGCTATAAACTCTTTTAATATCAAGGATTTAAATGAATTCTATTGACAGGGATGGGTAACACCTCTACATCTAGCTGGGTAAGCTAAAAAGCATTATGTTGTTTGCATCTATGGATCTAGTAAGGATCACTCCACAACCTATCAAACTTGGTATGGTTGCCTAGATTGGCCTTATTTAAATCCCACTTGAGGACTAGATCCCTTTATTTGAAGTCCTTTACTATGGATCTCTTATCAAAGGATTTCTTGAATTGAGATTGATGTGACTCTAGTGTCTTCATTGCAAGGTCCCTAGTTTATTCAAGCTCCATGAGCTTTGTCATCCTCATGCTCATAGGTTCACTCTCCATCAACTCAAGCTAATGGCCTAACTCCAAGGTAGGCAGATCAAAAGAGATGAGAAATTTGGCTTATATTCCATATACTAAGATAAATGGTGAGTTGCCAATGGTAACTTTAAGAGTTAATTCATCATCCCATAAGGCTATCCTTAACTTTATGTGTCACACTCTCTATTTCTCTTCCATAGTCCTCTTGATAATCCTTATCAGGGTTTTGTTTGTTAACTTTGCTAGTCCATTATCTTAGGGGTAGTAATTTAAGGATGTACTAAGGTAGATGCCCAGCTAAAGTGCCCACTCATTTATCCTCATGACAACAAATGCTAAGGCATTATATAAAATTATTGGTGTTGGTACACCAAACCTTATTACTATGCTATCAAAGAAGTCCAACACTATTGTTTCATTGGCTTATTTCAAGGCAATTACTTCCACCCACCTAGTGAAGTAGTCAGTAGCAGTGAGCACCCATTTTTATCCTCCACTGGAAGGTGGATTAATCATTCATATGAAGTCCAAACCCCACTACATGAAGGGTTATTCCACCTAGAGGGTTGAGAGAAAAGGCCAATCTTTGTTTACAAGTAAATAAAGCACACTTTTAGCACTTTTTAACCCATACATAGGCATCTTTGAAGAGACTGGGATAGTAATAACTAGCTCTCATCACCTTTATTACTATAGTCCTTGTAGTAAAATGGCCTCCTATAGGCCCATCATGGAATTGATTCAAGGTCCTTATCACTTGGTCATCATCATATAACTAAGAATCACTCGATTGTGGCCCTTTCTAAATAAGACCCCATAAAAAATGCATAAGGTATGGATTGAAGTCTAAAATACCTTAACTTTGTCCTATCCATACCTTGAGGGCACTCACTTATTAGTAAGAAATGTGTCATGTCCTAGAGACAACTAGTGTGAGGTGGAGGTGCATCTATTTGTGAGTTTTATTGTTTCATCAAGATAACTACGTTATCATCATAAATATCATCAACCATATACTCAAATAAGCCTTTGCCTCTCACTAGTTTGGTGACCTTGATCTTTAAGTCATACTCCATGACCTTGGTAATCTAACCAGCTCTCTTCTCATTCAAGTCTTTATTAAGAAGGAAGTCCCTCATTCCAGGATGAAACACCATAAGATAAATCTTGCTATTGGATGCCATTAGATTGAACCTTTTAAAGATTCTTACTATATTAAGGATTTATTTTTCTACAAAAGTGTACCTTACCTTATACCCCTCAAGCCCTTGATTGAAAAATGCAATTGGTTGCTCAATTCCTTCACCATTATTTTGCATCAACATAGCGGATATATTTTCCATATTGGTAAAGGTGTATAATATTAAATCCCTTAAGAAGTTAGGTTTCATGAGTGAGGGTTCTTAGACAATGGCTTGATTCATAGCCTTAAATACTACTCTACCTTCATTTGACCAAGTGAACACTTGGTTCTTCTTCAACATGGTAGTGATGGGTTTGACCAAGCTTGTAAAACTAGGTATAAACCTCCTTATGAAGTTTATTTTTCCAAGGAAACTTTGAAGTCTCTTCTTATGCTAGGGTAAAGATAATGCTAAGATAACACTTATTCTATTAAGATCAATGGATAATTATTATTTCAAGATAATAATCCCCAAGAGTTTGCCTTCATGAACAACAAACACACATTTCTTGGGATTCAAAGAGATCCCATATTCTCTACATCTTTCAAAAATAAATCTTAGGTGATCTAAGTGCTCACTAGCCTTCTTGGATAAAACTATTATGTCATCCAAGTAGACAAACACCATCTGAGTTATCAGTCCTTAGAAATCCATATCCATGGTTATTTGAAAAGTGGTCCCAATATTTGACAAGCCAAAAGGCATCTTATGATAAGTATATGTGCCCCATTTTGTGGTGAAGGTATTCTAATATTTGTCTTTTTTCTCTCACCATCACCTGGTTGTATCTTGAATACCCATCCAAAAGAAAGAAACATTTTGAACTAGCAATTATTTAAATGAATTGCTCCATGGATGGTAAGGGTAGTGATATTTTAAATAGATCCTGTTTAAATACCTAAAGTCCAAACATAATCAGATCTCCCCATTCTTATTTCTCACAGGCACTAGGTTGGCTACCCATAAGGAGTGCTTGATGGGAAAGATAATATTAGATTCAATCAATTTAGTTAATTATTTCCTTATAAGATCTTCAATTTTGGGGTTGGTAGGCCTTTGCTTCTACCTCACAAGATTGGCATTAGCCTCTAATTCTATAGTATGTTGGGATAACTTGAGATCAAAACTTCTCAAGTCACTGTATTCCCAAGCAAAGATGTTTGCATATTCTTTATAAATCTCAATTAAATCATGTCTTTTAGTCTTAGTGCTTACTTTTCCAAGATTAAGGATATTATTTTTAAGGATAAGAACTCTTTCATAGTTTTCCTCATCATTTGGCATCACTACCTTATGTTTCTTCATATGATCTCCCTCATGACAAAGACTTTCAAGGGTGTCCAACCTTTTAGGAAGCTTGTTCGACCTTAGCTGAGCAATTTGATTATACTAACATTGTAATTTACCTTACTTCATTGAGGAAAACTTTACTTCTTATTGCAAGAAATAAGTAATTTGCTTGTGACTGTCAAAGACCTACCAATGAGGCTCATTATATGGCACTGATGGTCTTATTACCACTTTAACATTTGGCTACACTTTGGACTTTTTCAATTCATTAGGAAGGTCAAATTGAGCTCCCACAACTGCCAAACTATCAACATGCTAGTTTTGGTTTTTTGACATTGCTTGGATGATGGAGGCCTCAAAGTCTTAAAGTATATCCCACACTCTAGTTTATAAGACTTCATCAATGGATTCTTTGTGATGTTTTGGCCTCTGACTTGATGCACTATCAACTCACTATCCCCAAACACTTGTAACTACTTAATTCTCTTCTTACTAACCCATTGAAGGCCATGGATAAGGCCCTCATACTCAGTTGTATTGTAAGAACAACTGAATTGGAACCTATAAGAAAGTTACTTGTCATTAGAGGGAGATACTAGCATTACACCAACACCTACTCCATGTTTTCTCCTTGAACCATCAAAGAACAATTTCCAAAAACCACTAGTCTCTTCCTATGGCCTAATGAGGGATGGCATGGACTCATTCTCCTCATACAAGCAGTAGACTCCCATGTCTCTTTCTTGAATACCTTGTAAAGGGTTAATTAACTAATTTTCACTCCATAACTCATCCAAGAACATATCAAGTATCTCCTCATGATGAGTGTTTAGTTCTTGACCAACAAGGTGTTCATCTTCATCTATGATGGTATAATTGATGTTTGAGATATTAGGCCTATAAGGTTCAATTTGAAATTATATAATAGGCTCAGCTTTGATGGATACCTTAGTCCTATACCTTATCTTGAAAGCCATGTAGGACCAATCTATTGCTAGATAACCTCCAATTTTGGTTGTGAAGTTTCTAGATAAGCATAGAGAAAAATGAGGAGGCACATCTAGAATCAACACATCCTAAGCTACTAAAACACTAGGAAAAACATGTAGGGTCAAATTGAGACCTTTTATAATGCTAGTTAGTTTGATATAGGATCCATAAAGCTACAAAACTCCCTTAGATTATGGTTCATACTTCAAACCAAGCTGATCTACTATTAACTTTGGCATCACTAAAGTAATTGTTCCACTATCTACCAAGTAGTTATGTACCAAGGAGTCACCAATGATCACATAAATGTATAAAAGAGGAGGTTTGACTACCTTATTCAAGTGTTTTTTATTAGGGTCTTTGGTTTCATTAGTGAGGACTATATTTTCCCTACTTGGTGGCTTTTTTGAAACATTGATCTTTGATAATCCTTCTTGAAGGATATCCATCTGACTAGGTATATAAATCACATCCAAGATTAGCACACTCATGCTATATTTCTTCATTTGTTTAACAATATTGATGGACAAACCATCAATTTTTACTTGTGCTTTGGGAGCCACAACTATACTTTGAACTTGTGACTTTTGGGTATAAAGGCAATCTCTTGACTCTAATTCTTTGGATCAATTGTAACCTTTAGATCAACTATAGGTTAATTTGGATTTGATAGTAATAGATTAATAATAAGAAGCTCTTTGATTGCTTACTGGATACTATCTATGTTCTTTATTTTAAACATTGTGCTAGCTATCATTCAAATGTATGCTTGGCCAAAACTAGCCTACTGATTGAGTGCATAACATTCTTCTTACTCAAAATTAACCATTGTAGCACCCAACTAGCTTGGTTCTTCATTAGGCCATTGACCTTGTTGAGGCTCTTCTAGTTTTATCATCATAGGTGTTGATGATGAAAACTATACATCAACTAATCAAACCTTTTGCCTATTGCAAAGGTTAAGTTGGAATCATACCAGTCTAATAATAATGTTACAAAGGTTTAATTACGATCTTAAATATGTGGGGTTTTTTAAATGTTCTATAAAATAACAAATAATCTATCAAATATAATATATTCCATTATAATTTCAAATATCAAATTTATCAAATAATGAATCAATTTAGATATGAATATGTAATTTATCCAATCCAATGAAGAATTTATATGAACAAGACAATCCCTTGAAATAAATAAATTTTATTCAATAATATAATATATTTTAAAATAATATCTTGTTTCTTTTGGTATATTAACTGTCAAATAACATCAAGATAATAAATCAGAAGTATAAGTAAAATAGAATTAAGACAAATCAAGATAAATAAAATTTCAATCTAAAAAGTATCAAATAGATATCAACACATAAAGATACAATAAACAACAAACAATGAACTAGAATATAAACAATAGGACAACCACTAATTTAAGAAACAAACAACAAACTAAGTGTAAGAAATAAAGTACTAAATCTAAATAAGCAATAACAAACAAATAACATAAATGAAGTCTAATAAATTAAACTAATCTAAGACTAAACAAGAACATAAACAAATAAACTAGAGTTAATTAAAACTAATAAAATCTAATATGAACTAAATATAATAAACTATCTAATCTAAGACTAAAATTATAAAAGAAAGAAAGAAATCAAGGAAACTAACCAATCTAACTCTAGGAGAATAAACAAGGAGATTAATTTAAGAAAATAACTTAAAGAAAAATAGAAATAAATCATAAACTAAAATAAACTAATAGAAAAAAGAAAAAAACTAAAGAAATAGAAAGGAAAATTAGATCAATTAAAGATTAATCTAAAATAATTTAGACTATATGAGAATCAAAGTCAATATTAATTACAATATAGAAAAATGCGAGTCTCAAAAGAAAGAGTCATCTTAGCAAAATGGATCAATTTTATTTGAGAAACCAACACATTTATTTATAAATATCTTGAGAGATAAATTTTATAATCAAAATAGATCAATGAAGTGTCACAAACAATAAATTTTTCATCATAATTCAGGTTGAATACTTGGATTCTATACATAGGATTGCAAGGAGTAATCATCAAAAGATGTTAAACTTGACAAACTTTAGATAATCTATTATAAATGATAATATAAAACATGATATACCTATCTTTCCTAAGTAATTACTCAACCATTAGAGAAATTACCATTGAGTCTATCTATAAAAGTCATGTTATCTCAAATAAGTTGTATTCAAGAGAGAGAGATAAATGATTGACTTCATAATGTATAAGTCCTCAATACCTGTATTTTTTTTCCTCTTCAAATGAATCATTGATCTCCTTTTATGCTTTAAATTTTGGTTGAAAAATAAGTTATAACTAACCTTAGTTAAACTTAATTAATTGACTTTGTAAAAGTCAATTAATATAAATAGTTATTGTCAAGGTTTAATTAAAAATTTTAAGTCTTAATGGATCGAGTATTTGAATATAGACCGGATACTTCCTAATAGGTGGGGATCTTAATCAATTAATAATAAAATAGAATAACATATATCAATAAATAAATAGATAAATCAATTTTTAATAACATTCTTATTATTTTTAATACCATAATGAATTTTCTAAAATTAACTTAAGAATATATATATATATATATATATATATATATATATATATATAT
Source organism: Torreya grandis (assembly GCA_037957365.1). Taxonomy (NCBI): domain Eukaryota; kingdom Viridiplantae; phylum Streptophyta; class Pinopsida; order Cupressales; family Taxaceae; genus Torreya; species Torreya grandis. The sequence continues at coordinate 1,869,242 of JARHVA010002212.1, forward strand.
ATATATATATATATATATATATATATGAAATTAAAGTCTGTTATGCTTTTCAAAACATAATCACCAAAATATCAAAATCTAAAAGTCAAAGTATCAAATCTGAAAGTATAGAATTCTATCAAGTAAAAGTTCAACTTGAAAATAAAGTTTCATCTTGATAACATTCAATAATCATCAAAATCAGAAATAACTTCAATCAATGGCTTCCCTTTCTCATTGATACACTCGTTATACTCCATCTCAACTACTGGGAGGTGAACCATATTTGTTTTAGAATTAGTTGAAGGATCATCTACCTCCATCTTAATTTATTTGAGAACTCTGACCTCAAATGGAGTATCAATATCATTCTAGCTTTTTGACTATTCATCTAAAGTAGTTGGATGGATTTCTAAACTGTGTTTCCTTCAAGTTGAAATAGGCTCCTTCAAACTTAATTTTCTACACCCTAAGATAAAATCTCTCTAAAATGATGAAGGTTCATTAGAAACTGAAGGTAGGGTAAGATTAACAAAGTTCTTGGCATGGACAACTTCAATGTCAAGCTGTGTGACTTTATTAACCTATTATGAATCACTAATAGATTGGTTTCTTTCTAGGTGAGGTGATTGAATTTACAAGTGATGAGGATTATTTTGTAAGTGGTGAGAATAACTATTGTGAGAATGAGTCCTAGCACCAAATCTATGGCCATGAAATCTCAGTTACCTCTAAGGTTAGTAGGATTAAAAGGAAAATTGTTCAAAACATTCCAAAACTTGGGGTCATTAGCATTAAAGTGAATAGACATCTTTGTAGCCCTACTACCATACCTAGGGAAAAATCTCTTAGCCTTGAAAGCACCCATTGTAAAATTTATATTTGGGTTCTGCTTATTCACATTATCTAAGTTCTAACTCCAACCTCTATTATCATTACTCCTACTAGATCTAGGTTGATCCCATCCCAATATCCTATCCATTAAAAATATATTTAAAAAAAATTGATTATTATGACTGAAACAAATTAACATTTTTTCATTCAATATGAAACCAAAATTTATATCAAACACATCGTCACATATCACTAAACTTTAAACTTGTTTTGGTTGCACAAATTGAATTATTCCAACTATATCAAATATCATTGTAATATTCCATTGATTTCATCAAACATCCCTTAAAACTATCTAAAACTTTAAAATAAAATTATATTAACATAATTTTATTTTCATAATATTTTTTTATATTCCTTTGAATTTTATTTTCACTGTGAATATAATTTTACACATATATCTTTGTCAAATCAAACTTGCACAACTAAAATATATATTATGTCAATAAAATTTTAGAAATCCCAATAAACTATATTCTGCTACGATAATATTTGGATGAATGACTAGATATAATTAAATATTGTTTCAAAAAATTTATAAATTCATTTGAAACAAACTAAGATCCATTATAAAAAATGATTTCATAAGGAACTCCAAACCTAGAAAAAAAAAAAATTCTAAAAATGAGATCACTTCACTTATTATAGGACTTTTGAGTGCTTTAGCCTCATGCCACTTAGTGAAATAATCCATTTCTATTCATATATACCTATGACCAATAGATGAAGGAGGATGTATATTTGAAATAAAGTCAATGCCCTATTTCGTGAATAGTTTTTTAGGAAGAACATGATTTAAAGGCATTCTAGGTAACTTATCTCTACCAACAAATAATTGACATGGCATACAAGAATGAACTAACTTATAAGCATCCTAAAATAGAGTAGGCCAATAATAACCTAATCTTAAAATCTTATAAATGATAGTTTTTACAGCATAATGTTCACCACAATTTCTTTCATGATAGTCCTTAAGAGCTTTTTGGGTTTGATTATGTGTAAGACATTTTAATAAAACTCCATCTTTATGTATATAAAATAGAAAAAAATTCAATAAACAAAAATTTAAAGCTTGTAAACATAAGGAACATCTCTACTTTTTATCAAAATTATTAAGATAGGTCTAATTTTGAAAATAAAAGACTAGATTATGATACTAGTCATCTTCAATCAACATACAATCCCATTCATCCATTTCAAGACCAAATTTCTAATTTTTAGAAAAATTATAAATTTTCATGGTATTTAAATGAAGATTTATATTTAATTTATCATCAACTAATAAGACCAAAACATTAATACTTGAAGAAGTATTTTTAGCTAAATGGTTTTCCAAGTCATTACCTTTAATTGTTTTAGAAGTTTCGAATTCAAGATCAAATTTTTAAATACGTAAAATCCACTTAGCAAGACTTCTTTGAATGGTTGGTTATTTTAAAATATAAGATAAAATAGGCATATTAGATAACATAAAAATTTTGTTTCTCATCAACAAATAAAAAAATTTAATCAATGAAGAAACTAATGAGAAAACAAATTTCTCAATAAAAGGGTACCTAGTTTCAGCATCTTTTAAAACTCAACTCATATAACTGATCAATTTTCATCATTATTTTCAAAAGCTTGAGTGATAATATCTCCAATTGTTTTTTTAGTAGTATTAACATAAAGAATGAATGCTTTCTTCAAATCTGGTTTGGCAAGAACTGGAGCACTTGTAATGGCATCTTTCATATTATTGAATGCTAAATTAGTACCTTCATCCCAAGTGTAAATTTTATTTTTCTTAAGTAATAATTACAAAGGATTAGACTTATCAACAAAATTTGATATGAATTTCTTAACAAAGTTTATTTTACTAAAGAAAGATCTTAAACTAGACTAATCTTTAGGAGGAGGTAACTCTTTAATAGCTTTAATGTGTTCAAGATCTATAGAAATACCATCTTTAAAAATAATATGTCCTAATAACTTACCTTTGATAACACCAAAAACTAATTTATTTGGATAAAAATAAATTATGTACTTCTTAAATCTTATGAAAACTTCACTAAGATGATCTAAATACTTTTTTTGTCTCTTTGAATGAACGGGGAGATCATCTAAAAAAACTGAATAACAGTGCCAATCAAGACATCAAAATCAACATGCATAGCTCTTGCATTCATTAATCTAAAATACATTTTATTATAAGTAAAATTCCCTCTATGAGTAGCAAAAATATTCTTATATCTATCTTTAAGATTTATAAAAATCTAATTATAACTAGAAAATCTATTTAATAAAGACATCATTTCTGATCCTACAAATTTTTATAAAATCTGATCTATACTTGGTAGAGTAAAATTATATTTAACACTAAATTTATTTAAATCTCTAAAATCAACACATAAATGAATATCACCATTTTTATTCCTAACCAACACTAAATTCGCTACCCATTCATAATATTTTATAAGGAAAATGACACCAACATCAATCATTTTATCTAACTCTTTATTAATAGTGTCCTCTAACAAAGGGTTGATTTTTCATATTTTATGTCTTACAAGTTTAATACCATATTTTATAGTTATATCATGTTTAATAATATTAGTATCATAACCTTTAATATCTTTATATGACTAAGCAAAAATATCAATGAATTCTTTAAATAAATTGATGAATTTAACCTTCTTTCTTAGAGTAACTTGAATTTATAAATAGATATATTTAGGATCTTTTTTTTACCTAAATTTATAGAAATAGTCTCACCTATGATTCTCTTGAAAGGTTCTTTCATTCTAAATTTTTTGGACTGATCGTTGGGTGTAAACATAGATGCCAAACTTACTAAATTAGCAGGTAATTTATTAGTACTTTATTGCAAATAATATTCATAATTTAGTACATAATCATCATGATCAAAATAATTACCTTTAATGAAATAATTTGTGTTCATCACAATTTAAAATAGGTTAATTATCATTCAAATTAGGAAGTTTAGGTCTAAAAATTTTAGCATAAGAGAAGTATGTGGCTGGTTCACTCTTACTTAGAGTTGGGTTAGATGTAAAAATAATAAGCTTATCTTCTTGAATATTAAATTCTCTAAGAATATGAGTGATATTTAAGGTCTCAAAATTTTCAAGCAAAAACTAAACTTTTTACGTATAACAATGTAGATAAGTTTGATTAGTTTTATAAATTTTTTGAATTTGTCTAACAACTAACTCAAAATATTTAAAGACTTCTAAATATTTAATGTTAAGTTTAATAGAATTTTCTAAACCTAAACATAATGCTTCAAATTCTATAGTGTTATTAATATTTTCAAATAATAATTTGTAAGCATAACAAAAAAATTTACCAACACGAGAGACTAAACAAATTCCAATACCATTATCTTGTTGAGAACCAGCTTCATCAAAGTATAATGTTCATAAAATATCTTTCTCAAATATATATTCATGTTAATTTTATGGTTCATCTAAATTTAACAACTCATAAGTACCAATTTATGTCTCAACATAAGCAATATTGGAAGAAGTGGATGAATTTATAGGCATATTAGACCAATCTTTTCTTTTAATGAAATTAACCTCATTACTAATGGGAACCCATGTGATATATTTTTTCACAAAAGTACCAGTTGCTTTTGACTAATCTCTTCCTAAAAACATAGCATAATTACTAAGAATATCTAAAACTTTAACATTAGTCATGCATCTAATTATTTCATTTTAAGCAATCTTAATGACTGTGTCTCGAAACTTACCACAACTTTTGGTTTGTCTAGAATCAAATCTAGCAAGTTTCTTATTATCGATTTCATAAGATATATCTAATTTATCTATAATGAATTTAGGCATTATATTTTTTGAATTACCTGTATCTAAGATACAATTATTGATTACCTTGTTAGCAATTTTGACTGTAACATAAAATAGAGGTAATAGTCTGTAGAAAGATCATAACTTTGAATAAAAATCGCTGATTGTTCATTAATGCCTTCTTGTAAGCCTACATCAAATTTAAGATTCTTAACAACTTCATTAATTTTATTTAGTTGTCTCAAAAGACTAGTTGTTTGTAATAATAAAAATCTAACTTTAATTGTTGATTTATCTTTTTTGAGAATATTAGAGTCTTATTCCTAATTTAAGCTAATAGTCTATAATAATAAATTAGTAAATAATATTACAATAATTATAGTACTAATTTCTATAATTTTTATGTCTTTTAAACTTTTTTAAAAATAGTAATAAATAAGGAGAAATACAACTTAACTTAAAACTAGACTAAAATGGTTGAGATAGAGGTTAAAACTAGATGTACAGGACTAGAATAGTGTTGCAAATCAGAATTTAGCTTTTGTTCAGTGAAAGATAGGAGCACCAAAAATAGAATACTTCAGGGTCTGATGCTAAAGTCCACTCCTATTATTATTTTCCAAATTAGTCATAGAGATCTAAGTTTTTTAGATTTTGTTTGTTGTCTTCTTATGAGTCTGCCTGTGAAATATTAAGTGTTGAATGTCAACAAAGCTCCTTTTAGATATAATTTAATCTTTAAACCCTAGACATTTATTGTGCTTGAATAAAACTTGAGAAAGAAGGGGGGGAAGGGGGGTAGAATGGGGTTAATGTGTGTAAGATTCACTAAACATGTGATCCATACCTCTTATGTGGGCATGCTGCCTACATACCAATACTCTAAAGAAGGATCAAGCCATATGTAGTTCTCCTACCTAAATGTGCTTTGTAATAGTGTTATGCAAATGCAAAAATGCCAAATTGAGAATGGTTGAGGTGGATAGGGACTGGTATGAGATTTTGAATGTGTTTGCAACTATGTTGGGTGATTGTATGTATAAAATAGAAAAATTTGCTTTAGTAGTTTGCTTATATTCTTGCTTGATTTGTAAGATTTATCACCTCCCTTTATACATGACCTTTGGATAGGATTTTATAAGAAATTATTGGCCATGGTTTATATGTATTCATGCTAGGCTAACATGATGAAGGATAATAATAAGATGAAAATGATCATTTGGGATCAAAATGCAATTAGATAGGAGCATAAAAAATAAGACACCCTAGGGTCTGGCTCTATAGTCTAGGTATGGTACTCATGTTCTATAAGATTAAGACTTGGGGGATAGAATTAGCCTAGGAAATAAACCCTGATTAAGCTAAAATGATCATATAGAAGGATATGAATGATTAAGAATTAAAAAAAGGTACTTAAGAAGGTCATAAGAGCATGCAAAGAGGATCTATGGCTAAGATCTCATAAACCACAATCCAACTACCAATTTGGACATTTTATATGACTACATTTTCCCCCAATTTATTCTAGTGATGCAACAAAGTAAAATACTAAGATAAAGGAAAAAGTAGAAAGCATACATGAACTTACATGCAAAAGTGAAGCCCATGGAGATGCATGATGTCAAATGATGTTGGGTATGTGCTAAGTAAGTATTATATCAAGAGTAATATCATGAACAGAGCTAAGAGCTTAATCCCTAAGAGTGGCTCAATAATACAAAGACTAGCCCTTTGGCTCCATCATCACCCACTAAGTGAAGCTATGTGATCGTGTGCATGTTAATCGATGTTTGGATTATGTGTCCAATCCCTCTAAGTAGGTATCTCAAGAATAAAAAGGTTAGCTAGTCATTTGGCTCCATCATTGCCCACTAAGTGAAGCTATGTGTTTCATGTAAATTTTCACTTTAAGTTCTAAAGAAGAGAGAAAATAAACTCAATATAAGTGTGTTTGAAAAACATGTTTATTTGTGCATGCATTGAATCCAAATGATTGTGAAGGTTCCTATTTAGCTTGGGAGGAAGACCTATAGATAAGAAATCACTAGATCAAACTTGTTTGTTAGGTAGATAGGTGGATTTCCTAGTGGTGTCTAGATCTTGGAAGTGAGATCTTCCTTAGGGGCTATCAATCTATACATTTTAAATAATTAATTTCATAAAACTAAAAATAAGATACTTGTATCAATTAAAGAAGATTATTATAACTAAACATAAGAATGTTTGCTAAGAAGATAGACTAGAAATGATCAAATTAGTGATAAACTAATTAATACTAGTGATAAGGGGTCTAGGTTTACTTTAGAAAATTTGAAAGGGGTCTGTGAGTGATCAAAAACACAAAAAATCAAGTATGGTTAGGGGTAGGTGGGTGGAAGTAGCTTGCTAGTTTATACTACCACAGGTGACTATCAGTGGTTAAGGTGATCATCGATGGTTAGGGTGACCACCAGTGGTTAGACAGACCATCGATAATTGATTCAACCATTGATGATTACTATGTAAATTTTAAGTTTGATAAATAGCTAAATGATAGGATCTAAAAGATGGATTCTAGGATTTGGGTAAGGGTTGGATTGATTATAAAATAGAAATAGAGTACGTAAATATTTAAAAATAAGTGTTTGTCTTACCAAAAGTTGATTGGGTAGGTGGTTGATGTAGTTAGCCTATTGGTAGAATCTAGCTTGATTCTAATAGAGTAATGGTACTTGAGAGCTTGGTTGAGAGGTGACAGTGAATCAACTCTCAATAAGATGGTTGATAATGGTTGATAATATTGATGACATTGATTGAGATATAAAATAAAATTATTGAATCACTGATCTCCTAATAATTATTGTAAATAGATTTGACTTCTCAAGCTTCTCTCTTATAGGCATAAGTAAGAGGTAAAAGTGAAGGTATAACTAGGCCATCTAAATATAACTCATCCATTCAAAAGATCACAACAATAATTAGATGATTTTATATTTAGGAGAGGTCAGTGAAGCTTGCATGCTTTTGGTGAAGAGGTGGATCCTAACCATCGATGGTTAGGGGTTCCCAAGGCTGACCATCGATAGTCAGGTTCTAGAAGAAGATGGTCCTAAAGGTCAAGTTAAGATAGTTTGGTGAAACTAAGTGCAAATTGGTTTGTTGAGGCTAGATTAGTGTAGGTTGGTTCTAATCAGGTCTTAGGTAGGTCCAAGGGGATTTTTGACATTCAAAAATGTAGGTATATAGATTTTTGGTGTCTACATTTTACCCCTTTTTATTGTGTAGCTTTTGTGAATGAGCTGTAAAACAAAAATAGAGTATGGGTCAAGGGTTTGGTTTCCCTAAGAGTAGGAGAAGGTAATCCCCCTCAAACTAGGAGTTAGTGAGGTGAAACTAAATGGGTATGAGTTTGATAAGTGGTTTGTGGTAAGTTACGAGGTGGTGACATGAGGTTAGGCATTTGAAATGTAAACTTATGCTTAAATTGTGACCAAAAAGTGTGATATCCAAGATCATGCAAATACTAAAATTGCTAATGTTTGTAAAAATTTAGGGTCAATGCAAAAAAAGACAAGTGACAAGTGAACTGTGTGATTATCTATAGGTGTGGTAGTTGGGAAAACTCATAAATGTAAGTCTCCTAAGTGATTTTTATGTTTCTAATGGGTATCCAAGGTAGGAAGTGCTCCCAAGGAAAACATAAATAGGTTAAGCATTATGGGTATTAAAGGTAGGAAGTTCTCCTAGTGAGACATAAGTAGGTTGATATGTGTGAGGTGGTATAAAATGTAAAAGGTCAACATGGTAATGTTGTCACTGTAGTTAAAGTACTAGGTAAAAAGTGTCAAAAAATTACATGTTAGTTGGGCCTAAATAGACTAATGGTGAGGTGACAAGGTGGTTGGGTTGGTGGGAGAAGGCCATCTCCAAAAGTAGGCAAAACCTAGTTTAGGTGTGCTAAGAATTGGAGTTTGAGGTAAAAAGTGGAAAATAGGGTTTCCTAAATGTTGATAGTTAAGGTAACCAAAAGGTGACCATTTACATTCACACTAACCATCAATAATCAAGGGAAACCCTAAATATCTACAATGGTCAAAATTAAAAAATAAAACTCACTTTTACCCATTGTTATTTTTCTTGCTTATTTAATTAAGCTCTAACAATTCCAGTGTTGTGTGGAGAGGATGACCATTGAGGTGGTGAGTGTTCATTGGTTAGAGGCATGTGGGTTGATTGCATGGGCCTAAGATGTAGGGAGTATGAGAACATAGTTGGGTAACTATTCATGGGCTTCGACCATGGTAGAGTTTAAGGAATGAAGTAGGGGGTGCCTTGAATTTGGTAGCTAGATTTGATGTATGTAATTTTAAATTTGGTTAAAGGGTTAGGAATGGGTTGGGAATGTTCTATCTAGGTTGTATGCCCTAGGTGGGCTTATAGGGTTTTTGGGCAAATTTTTGAGTAAAATTACAAATTGATAGGTGGGGGGGATTTAGGCTGGGTAGGTTGTAGGCTAGGTGTTTAGGTATGTTTATTATGTGTTTTGGTTGTTGTTTTTGCTTATGAGGGTTTGGGCATTCTGAACATGGAATGCCCATATTGACCATCGATGGTAGATCTGACCATCAATAATTGATACACTAAGATATAAGGGTTCATGATCATCAGTGGTCAGCATGACCATCAGTGGTTGGGTAGGATAGGTTAGGGTTGTATAGGTTTATATGGATAAGGTAAGTTTTTAAGGTTAGGGTGAGTTTTTAAATGATGGTTTAGGGTAAGGGTAATGTTTTGGTCAAGATAAAATTAGGGTTAGGGTTTTTTTAAGTCTTAAAGTGTATTAGAGAGCCATGGGATGATGGGCCAATCAAAGCTACTAGGGGGTAACATAGCTGGGAGGAGATAAGTATGAGTGATAGGGGAATAGGTCAAGTGTCAATAAACTAGGGTAAATGAGATCAGTGTTATTAATCAAGCCAAATTTTTGATATGATGTAGGCTAAAGAGTAGATTCAAATACATGAATACATATGCATCTTCCCTAAGCTTCATGAGGGGATGACCATAGAGGACTAGGTGCATATAAAGGAGGTAGGGATGGGGGTGATGAATCACTACCAATATGTGCCCAAAGATGCATCTCTAATCATAACACTCATTAAAATATGGGATCTTACTATGAACACCTTCTTGTTTCTGATTGGGGAGATGACTATTCTCCTTAAGAATACATAAATGATCAATTGACTCCCACTATGTGGCAAGGTGATATATCAGATTGAGTAGGAAGAGTGGGATGGATTTATTGATTATTTGTATGGGGATGATAATGATCAAGTTTGATGGCATGCTAGGGGATTTTTTTACTTAGCATTATATGAGTGAGCTCTAGAGGAGAGGAGACTTATGATGATGCTCATGATTATGGTGATGTGTTTTGGGATCCCAAATTCAAGTACCAAGCAGTTTTTTATGTGTTATTGGGTGTATTGTTGGAGTTACTACTTAGTAAGACCATGTTTGGTTGGGTCCCAATTTTTATTGTACCACAAGAGATATAGGGATTTATGGGGTTTAAGCACCACAAGAGATATGGCATCAGCCTTGGCCTAGTTCTTCATTTCTAGGCTTATGATCATATTCAAGTTTTGAGACCTATGATATTGTTGTGGGTAGGATACATGCAAGTCAAGTTCCCTATTAGTTTTATGAGATGGAGGGATGATTTGGATGCATCAAGTATAGGAGGTATCACCCATGATGTTGATTGGTTTAGGGGTGTACTAGGTGCATTAGTAGTTGGAGACATTATTTAGAGGCCATATATATAGTTTTTGATATGGATAGGTTATAGGAGGTAGATCCTTGCCCTTTAAAGATACATGTGGATAGTGGGAAAATGAGAGGGTGAGATAAGTTGATTTTATTCAACAAAGTGCATCAGTAATTTGGCTTGATATAGGGTATCTTGAGTCCATTTCCCTAATATAAGAGGTAGGATATAAAGGGTAAATTGTCGATGCCCTAGCCTACTCTGATAGTTATGGAGGGTGGTTTTGAGGAGCTTCCTATTATAACCCCTATGGATGATTTTAGGTATGCATATGGTTACATGGCTTGGTACCAACTAATATATGTAGCTATAGATGTTGGTGGGGATGATAGAGGGGTGATACTGATGGTTGTAGATCCAATTGCCCATGATAGATAGGTAAGGGAAGCATTGGCTATAGCCTAAACATAAATAAGTTTTTTATAGGGATAGGTGGCCACACTATAGGGTTAACTTGCCACTATTATAGGTGAGAGGGATCAAGCACAAGCATCCTTTGGGATAGTCACCCAAGAGAGGGACCTACTAAGATAGAGGGTAGGAGTAGCCAAAATGGTATTAGTATGATCACCAAACATAGTTTCATGGTCATGCTACCTAATCATTTTAGAGGAGATTAGATATTATGAGGTGATGGTGTTAGACTAGTTTCCATAGATGATGTAGTATAGGGAGTATAGAGCTAGTTTGGCTAGTGGGTCATCGACAGCCACCCCAGGATAGTGGGCTACTATAGGTGGTTAGGTATGGGTCATAAGGGGACCACCACTAGGTATAGGTATAAATACAAGTATAAGTGGGGCCATCAGTAGTGGTGCAAGTTCAAGTGGGGCTAGTGGTAGTGGTGCCCCATGATCATGTTTAGACATGCTTTAATAGATGTATATTATTTTTATACTAGCCTGCATGTCGATGCAGTGAGATGTATATTTTTTTGAGAGAGAGTTTGGTACAGTGGTACATGTATTATTTATGATGACTTGATTCATATGATGTATGGATTATGATGATGTATGTTTATGGTTCATGATATTTGTGTTCATGGTTATTTATGTTTATGCTTATGGTGGATGGTCTATGACTTCTTGTGTATGCTTTATGAGATTTTGATTTAGGAGCTTAGGCATGTGATTCTAGACAAATAATTATGACATTCTAATTTTTTTCATGGATGTGTTATTGATGGATGTATGTCATATGATAAAATAATGGATTTGTTTATGGTTACGTGATGTGTTGCTTATAATATGAATTATGGTAATGTCCTAATAAGTGGGTAGATTGGTAGATGGTATATGTTATACTCCATGATGTTTTTTTCATTTATTTGGTTTGTGTTTATGATGATGACTGGTATAATTAGTGTTGGTTATGATATGATATATGTTCACATGATGTCATGATGGTTAATGGATAGGATGATGTATAGTCTATTTTGATATGCTTGCATTGTGTTTTGATCATAGATGGATAGATGGTGTTGTTTATGGATATAGTTCATGATTTTACACTTTTAATTTGATGTTTGGTTTTCATGATCATGGAGATAAAATATGAGTATGGGTGTAGGTGTAATTAAAATATATAAAGTAGGTGGATAACAAACTAAATGTTTTATAAATTGATAAGAATCATGAGAGGTATGTTTACATGAACTAATAAAGAAATAAAAAATAAGCATGATGTATTTTCATTGGTAAGGACCAATATAAAACCCAAAGTTGGATTGGCTTAGTGAAAATAAGCCTTTCAAAATGATTTGCATTAGCATGCTTAGGTTGATAAATAGGTATCTTGAACACATTATGCCATGTAAGCTCATAGTCCCATGTAAATGATATGTGGAGGGAAAATGGGTGAAAATGGAACCTTTTACAATACTAGCATGCATTTTTTGTAGGCTTATAAAGAGATAGTACAAACAAGTCTATGCTCATATATAAAGTATAGACTGATCGATGTGAGAAGTCTATTGAGGAGAGCTGATTGTGGCCTTCTAATATTATTGCTTTTACGAGAGTTGATTGTGGCTTTATCATTAATTTTACTTTTGCTTAGGGGTTTTTAGTATTTTTGAATTTAGTTTAGGGTTGGGGAAGTTGATCAATGTAGGAAGATTCCAAAAAATTAATAGCTTTGACAAATGATTCACTTAGCCATCCTTCAAGGGAGTGGTTTGAGTTTATATTATTAATCCAAATGATTTTTATAGTTTTCCTTCAGGGAGTAGTCCACCTTATGTTTTTCAATTTTAGATAAGTTTTTAATAACTATCCTTAAAGGAAGTAGTCTATGAATTCTAAGAATGACCCATGATTTGGTTATGATTTTGATATTGCTTTTTATTTTATTTGGTTTTATGTGGCATAGAGTTGCTTATACATGCTCAAGGGATTACCTTTATGAAGGCAAAACTAAAGGCACAAGAAGGTTCAATAGGTAAACATAGGTTTAGGTGACAAAGACCATGGGAATCTATCTTGAAGAGGGATAGAAAGTACCATGAGAATCATGCCATGGGTTGAGGCATGGTACCCATAGTTCAAGATTGGGTTATGACTATGATGGATAATCACATAATTCAGTTGTAGTCTATTGTCCCCAAAAGAGGAAAATGAATGTGGTTGCAGGGGATGAGTTTAAGTTAAACCAATGATGATTGTGACCCCTATTTAACAATAGAAGGGACATAGATGTGAAGCATTGAGAGGCTTAGGTTTTGGTTTGCCTTTGAGAGAGGAAAAATTATAAGCTTCCATTTCATACTTGTGGGTTATAATATAGGGTCCTAGCCAATTAAAATCAAATTTTCTCCTATTACTTTTCTCTATATTAGTGACATGTTGATTTTCCTTGAGGATGAGATCTCTAATATTAAACTCTCACACTTTTAGGTGTTTTTTATAAGCATGCTTGATTCATTCTTGATAGACATGGAGATGGGAAAGAGTGGCCAAATGATGCTTGTCAAGTAGCTCAAGTTGGGCTAAACATTCTTGATAATAATCATCTTCTGAAATAAGGTCGCACAAAAATATGTGAAGAGAAGATATTTGGATTTCAAGAGGCAATACAACCTTGGCTCCAAATATAAGAGAAAAAGGTTTAGCACCCATAGGGGTTTGGATGCTAGTAATATATGCCCATAAGGCAAAAGGGATGTGTAAGTGTTAATCCTAACTTGATGTATTGACCATTTTGTAAGCATGTTGTTAAGGGTTTTGTTAGAAGATTCTACTTGTCTATTTTCTTGTGGGTGATAACGAGATGAAAAGATAAGTTTAATACCAAATACATCACAAAGGCCCTAAATTTGTTTATTTTTGAAAGATTTATCATTGTCAATGATGATATTATGGGGAAAAATAAAGTGGTAAATGATATGATGGGTGTTAAATTCGATAATTTTTTCAACTTTTATCAAGACAAAAGGAATGGCCTCCACCCATTTGGTGAAATATTTGGTTTTAGTGATGATAGATTGATGTCGCTATGAAAAGTGGTGGTTAATTTCACCAATAAGGTCTAGACCCCATTATGAAAAAGGATAGAAGTCATTAGAAACTTAAAGGCTATAGCTGGGTGCATAATGTAAATTAGTATGTTGTTGAAATTTGACACACTTTTTCACATAATCACAACAGTCTTGGTTAAGGGTAGGCTAATAATATCCTAGGTGGAGGATGCACTTGGACACAATGAGTCAACTAAAGTGAACCCCATAGATACCATCATGTATCTCCTTGATAGCATGAGAGGCTTTAGGACCACAGAGGCAACAAATAGGAGGCCATCAAGATTGCATTTATAGAGGATGCTTTCTAGAGTCGTATAATTGAAGGTGATTTGAATAAATGCTCAATGAGCATTCCTATAGAGGTCAAATAGAACTATGCCAAGGTTAAGGTAATCAAAGGTTTTTTGATACCAAAGGTTAGGTTAGGTCTCATCCACACTAAAAATGGTTGGAGTGTCTAAATTGATGTAGGAAGGTTCGATGAGATGATGGATAATGATTGAGAGTTTGGAGCTTGAGGGTGATGATAAGATCTGAGAGGTAAGAAAAGCCATGGTGTCAAAAAAATTATTGGTAGATCATGGGGTGGTTTGAATATGGTAGTGTTCAGATGATGTCAAGTGTTCTATGACTAAATATCTATATAGTTGTAAAATCTCATTCTTACATTGGTAGATGCCATTGACTTGATTGACAACAAGCTGGGAGTCACCAAAGATGTTGATTATTTTGACCCCAAAGGCTAATGTAGTTTGGAGACCTATTACTAAGGCTTCATATTCAGCTATATTATTAGTACATTCAAATTCAAGTTTTAAAGATAAAGGAAGTGGTTCATTGATAAGGGGGATAAGGATGATACTAGCTCCCCTACCATGTTGACATTTGGAACCATTAAATAATATTGTTCTATGATCGATGAAGACTACTTGGGATAGGTGTGCGATGGACTCATCTATAAATTTGAGAGGAAGAGGTTGGTTTCTTGGCATGGGTGCATCAGCTAATTAGTCATCAATGACTTCTCCCTTAATTGACTTCTACTATAATAATTCAAGGTTAAACTCAGCTAAAATCATGAGCCACTTGGACATGAATTGGTTTTAGTATGGATAAGAGTGCATGTGCTTGAGTAGGTTGGTATTGGTTATGACAAAGGTTTTATGGTTGAGGAGATAATGACAAAGTTTGGTGGCCATGAAGACTAGGGCCAGGCATAGTTTCTCGATATGTGTATATCAAATTTTGTAGTCTAAAAGGGTGTGCCTTATGTAATATATGGCTTGCTATTTATGTTGTTCATCTTGATGGACAAGCATTGCCCCTAGGGAATGGTCAATGACAAAGATATAAAAGTAGAAAGGTTGGTCATCTTTAGGAGGTGTGAGGATAAGTAGAGATAGAAGGTACTCTTTGAGTGCTTCAAAGGCCTTTTGACAATAATCATTCCACTTGAAAGACATGCCATTTTTAAAGAGGTGATGGAAGGGTTGACATCTATCTCAGAGATAAGAGATGAAGTGGTAAATGGATTAGATCTTCCCCTGTAAACTATAGAGTTTCTTAAGATTGGTCAAGGGAACCATCTTGAGGATGGCTTTGATTTTGCTAGATCAACCTTGATTCCTTGAAGGGAACTAATGAAGCCAAGGAATTTACCTGATAAGACCTCAAAAATAAATTTCTTGGGATTGAGGTAGACATGGTAATGGAGAAGTCTCTCAAAGATAAGCTTGAGAATGGCTAAGTGGTCCTTACAAAGTTTGGATTTTTGAAGGAGTTCATCCACATAGTCCTTGATGATTGTATGGATAAGATCGTAGAAGATATAGGTCATAGCACATTAGTAGGTTAGACCAGTGTTTTTAATACTAAAGGGCATAACCATATAGTAAAAATTCCCCCATGGGGTGAAAAATGTAATTTTATGTTGATCTTTAGGGGTAATAAAAATTTGATTATAACCCAAGAAACCATCCATGAGAGACAACATCTCATGGCTTGATGTGAGATTAACAAGTTGGTCAATGCTAAGTAGAGTAAAGTCATCCTTTGGGAAAGAGAGGTTCAGGTCACTAAATTACACATAGATACATAATCCCTCTATGTATTTTATGATAGGCAAGATGTTTGAAACCCATTGGGGATAATCAATGGGTTGAATGAAGTCAACAAAGAAGAGGCATTAAAGCTCTTATTTGATAAGAAGGGCTATGTGAGGATACATTCATCAAATTTTATATTTGATAGGCTTGACATTATGATTGGTCACAATGTTATGGGTGGAAATGGCTAAGATGATACTAGGCAACTAGCATATGACCAGGTCAATGCAATATTGTAGTCTTAGATGAAGGTAGAGAAGTCCTGTAATTCCTCAGGAGTGAGAGATTGGCCTAATTTGATGATATGAGGGTTTCTTGAAGTGCCTATGTCAATATCTATAGTGGATTCATTTAACATGGTTGAGGTTTTATGAGGTAAGGATTTGTGGATGGAGATATCAGGTGCACCAAGGTAGGTGAGAATAAAATCTTCATCCTGGCACTAAACCATGTTAATGGTAGGAAAGTCCTCTCCCACAAGTTTAGGGTGGATCAAAGGGATGGATATGGGTGCTCCATCCTTTTGATAAGTCATGGGATTGAGGGTAATCATGTTGAAAAAAAAATTAAGTGGGATGATGTCCTCATCCTCACATTCAAGTAGAGGGGGTATTGGTGAGGAAGGGGTCTCTTCTAAAATAATGGTAATAGTAATTTGTTTGGATTACTTATTATTGGGTAAAATGAAGCAAAAGTATTACTTCTCATGAGGATTTTGGGTCTCAATTGATATCAATGTGTGTGGTCTGTGTTCATATCACCCTAGGCTTAATCCTTTCCAGGCACACCTGTGGAGGTATACTTTGGTGAAGTTTGGGTTGTCCAAGTAAGAGAATGTAGATGTAAATGGTTGAGGTGAAGAGGGGATGGAAAAAATTCTAAGGGAACTATCAATTCCCCTATAGATCAATTGGGTTTGATGGCTTGGAGGCCTGAAAGGGGTAATGGCTCCAATGTTGGGATCATAACCTAGTTGATGGTTAATTTTCCCATACTCAGGTAGTAGGGAAAATAATGAGGGTAAGGAGAAAGTATTGTCTAAGGGTAAGGTGTTGAAAGGTAGATTTCAAGGGATCACTAGTGGGTATTTGGTCTATGAGAATAGATGAACTGATATATGCCTCAGTGGAAGAGGAAGTAAAGGATTTGGCTTCTGTGGGTGAGGGCTTGGTGGTGGATGTTTGTGGTGCTTTAGATGGAGGTAAGATAATGTCATTAGGTTGGTAGGTCATTTTGCATGCTACAAAAGGGATAGGGTCAGCTTGTATGGTAACAACTTAACCTTCATCCTTAAATTTTACATAATGATGGAGGGTAGAAGGTACACAACCCATAGCTTAGATCTAAGATCTCCCTAATAAAACATTATAATAAAATTCACCTTCAACCACATAGAAATATTTTGGGAGCATGCATGGTACATGCTGAATGTCGAGGAAAACTATTCCCAAGGTATTGATCATGGTGTCATTAAAGGAGTGAAGCACATATGAAGTTTGGGACATGACATTATCTAGTAATATGAGTTGTTCATATGCATGAAAGGAGATGATGTTGATATTTTCTCCCCCATTAATCATAACTTGCTTGATGCGGGTTTGGTTGATGTGGGTAGTAATAAAGAGAGGAGGATCCAAATCCTTAGGTTGGATATAGGGTACCTTTGAGTCTTTTAAATGAACTAGGGTGGAGAGTTGGAGAGCACCTATGAAGACCTCTATAGGTAGGGATTCACCTAGTCTGACCTTGATTATTTTCATAGCCTTGATCATGGCTTGGTGATGGTGAGGTGAGGTGGAAATGAGCTTGTAGAGGCTCATCTTAGATTTTGGTTAAGTTTATCAAGGATGACCCTTCTAATGGATTTAGAGGGGTTAACCTCAGAGGTATCTAAGATGGTAACTTTGGGCTTAGTTATAGACATAAAGGTTTGGATCTGGTTTGGTTTAGGATGAGTTGGTAGGTATGTCCATATGATGGATACTTTAGCCTTCCCTTTATCCTTTTGTTGTGATCACATGACTACATTAATGGTATGAATAGAGGGTAAAGTTATGATGGAAGGTTGGGTGGATTCTCTGTCACTCTGAGGTGAGAGTGGAGGATTAAGAATGTGTTGGTGAATGGTTGTTGGGTGCATTGATAGAGGAATAGATGGAATTTCCTCTAGTAAAAGATCATCCTCATCTAGCTAATGGATAATGGCCTGGAGAGCTTTGAAATCCTTGATGTCATGCCCAAGTGTCCTATGATAGGAATAGATTTGATGGTCATTGTACCAAGCTAACTTCAAACAAAGAGGATCAAAAGGTCTGATAAGAGGTAATGTGAGATAGGAGGTCTACAATAATCTCTAAATGATGGTCATATAGGATTCCTCTAGAGGTGGTAAAGGTCTATGGATTGTGGTTTTGGTTGGAAAGATAGGCATGTTGGTAATCATGGGTTTGGTGAGAGAAGGTTTAGGAAAGGTGGTGTTTCTAGTCAATGGTTCTAGCTTAGGTATGTTAGTTGTTGGGGTGTTTGATGTTGATAGTCTGACTATTGGTAATTAGGGAAAGATAAACATATCAAATAGTAGGTGGGATATTATAACTAATGGTGGTGGATGGCATATGTTAAAAAGTTCTTGATTTTTAGTCAAAGTTAAGGGGTGAGGCCCTAAGAGGGAGGGCAAGGTAAAGGGAGGTAGAATCTTAGTCACGTAACTCTTCAAAGGTTTCATCCCCTTGGTTAGTTTGGGTCATGGTTTGGGTATGGGTTTGGATAGGGTTGATTCCACTTGCAAAGATGGGTAGACCAAGCTTTGTGTAGGGAAGGCACCAAGATTTTTATAAGTTTTGGTTGGTGGTGTGGTCATTGGAGGGGTGACTAGTTTGGTTGACTAAGAAGGTGAGGGGTAGGTATAAGTTTTGATTGGTTTGAGAGGTGGTGAAAAAATGATGGATTTTTTGGTTATAGGTATGATATAAGGTTTAAATTTGTTGATGTAAGTAAGCCCTAACTATTACCAAAAAGTGGCTTGATCCATGTCTAGTTTTGTGACCATACCTAACTTTTGAACAATCTTAGAAAAAGGTATGTATACTAGTCTAGCCCCCTGGGTTATGAGTGTCAAGGATACACCTATGGACTGAGGAAGAGGATTGGTAGTTATGTCTATTTATTCAAGAAAGGGATGTAGGTGTGGATTGTGTGGTTACTTTGTGAGGGGTGTTTGTGAAAACATTGCTCCCTTGGGCATGATGTCCATAGTTGTGGTTTGTCTTATGGTTGGAGGAGATGGTTGGTTAGGAAGGGTTATTGGTTTGGATAGGCTATCCAAAGGGGTGTTTGATGATTCCAAATCCTCTATGAGTGAAGTTAAGGAAAAAGGAACCTCCTCAATTTATGTCACCAGAGGGAGAGTCACTTTGCCACCTCGATAGATGAAGTGGGGGAAAAATAGGTAGATTAGATGGTAGGTTCCTTATTGATAAGCATATCAAGGATCATATTGACTATATGGGAATCATGAGAACATCCAACTTATTTATCCCTCAGTTTTGACAAAGGCATGGTTGGGAAAAGGCTTTCTAAAGATATCAAGAGCTTAATTTTGAGGGGCATTGGGATTATCCAACATGAGCTCCCCCTTGTTGATAAGGCTCTGAACAACATTATTAAAAGTATTACATCAACTGACATCATGTCTAATTACCCAATGAAAATCACAAAGGTCATTATCATTGTACCAAGGAGGTGCTAGATGAGAAGAATCAAACTGGTTGGAGAGGTTTGATGGGTGGAAGGTATATAAGGTTAGTTTTTAGTAATTTCTCTAGAACTAAGGCATAAGATTCTCCAAGTAGAGTGAACTATTTTTTATTGATTTGATTTGGGTTATTTATGTTTTGGTTGAAGGTAATGGGAGATTTTTTTGATTGAAATTGGGTGGAGTGGTAGTTTTAAGGACAACTACATTCACAGTTCCCTTGCTCTTAGTTCCAACATTGGCTTGGTTGTTTGGTTTAAAGGAAGAGGTTTCATTGGTCTTGAAGGTAGAGTTATTTTTCATAAATTCAATTTCCCCTTATTTATGATCTAGTTTTCTAGCTTATGTACCATGGTAAAAGCTTCATCAAAAGTTTTGAAGCTTTGGACACACAGTGTAGAAGATATATGTTTGTAATAGGATCAAGAAAAAATCTCTATAAGTTCAAGCTAAGACAAGGAAAATGAAATATGATTAATCAAGTTTCTCCAATGGGTGATGAAATTGGTAGTGGACTCATCATCAAATTATTTGATAGAATAGAGATCGATGATAGAGACCTTCTTAGAAATGCTAATGGAAAAGTGATCCAAGAAGACCTAGGCTAGTTGGGTGAAATAAAAGATGGAATGCTTGGTGATGGAACTATACCAATCAAGTGTCAGGATAGATAAAGACATGGGGAAAGTTTGAAGGAGAAGGGCATCATCATAAGCAATCATGTAACATGCATGACTAAAATCCCTAAAGTGTTATTGGGGGTCTTTCTTGCTCTAAAATTTGATAAATTTTAGAAGCTCCCATTGAGGAGGGTAAGGTCTGATTGGGACAAAAGGATGAATAGGTTTGTTACAAATATGATCATAGGATAGGATGTTATGATCCCCTAAAATGGATGACTCAAGGTTTGTCATCTTGTCTATAAGCATCTTCATTAAGTCAATTTGAGGTAGTGGACCAAAATAATTGTAAGGTGGATATTATGGTTGAGATTGGGTAACATATGGGTAATTGTTTGGTAGTTGAGAGGTTGTCACATTTTAGAATGTGGATACTAAAGGTTGGGTAGGTGGTATGCAAGGGTAGGTAGATGAAAATGGTTGGGTAGTGGGTACATACCCTTGTGTATTAGGGATGTAACCTAGGTTGGGTACGATGGATACCTATTGAGGGATTCCTATGGGTTGGGTATGGGTGGTAGTTAGGTTAGTGACAAGAGGTGAGGTAGGGACCTTTGTGCTAATGGGTGGTGAAATAAAAGGGATAGATACCTGTAATCTTAGTAATGGGGTATTGACCAATGGGTTAGGTTTGATAGAGGGAAGGTTGCTAGTGTTGGTGGTAGATGCTCCACCAATAAGTGAAGTGTGATGGATTAATGGCAAGGTTGCTCCTAAGGTGGAAGATTCATTGGTAGGGGTGGAAGGCATAAGGTTAGCAGTTAGTTGGGTAGGTTAGTTTTTAGCTATGGCATTAAAGGGGTTAGTAGATGAATAAGCATGGGTAGTTTAAGTTTGTGTGGTGATCATAGCAATAGGGATACCCTTCATAAGGTGGGATGGCATGCCATAAGGAGTATCCTAAGGTGGAGATGAAATTGGGATATGGTGAGGGGATGTATTGATGTAGTACTGGAGGGAAATTGGGTTATTCTCCAAAAAAGAGGTAAAGTCTATGTCTCCTTGGGAAAATACCTAAGGAAAAGTAAGTCTTCCCAATGGATGAATTGAGTCCTATACCTCAGAGATGTAATTCATGGATGAGGAGGTAGAAGAGGTTGGTTTGAATGATAGGTTCTATTCTACTAGGTCTCTAAATTGTTGGTGAGTGAGAACCATATAAAAAAGAGGGATAGAATAAAAAACTCACCACTCAAATAAGAAGATAAGAAAAATGATCAAGGCAATCAAGACACACACTAGAAAGTATGTTAAGCTCAGAGGTTAGTTTTAATCTCACTTTTGGCTTATGCCTTAGTTTGTGTTATAAAAGTTGGATTATAAATCAGGTATTATAAAAGTAGTCTATGGTTGGTTTTGGGTTGTTTAAGTGATCCAAAGAATCTATATTAAAATCAATACATGGATTAGTATTAGGGCCTGCCCCCTCACTTCACGATATCACAATGATAAGAGTGTTGGGTGCTTAGCCAACACACACACACACACACACACACACACACACACACACACACACACACACACACACACACACACACACACACACACACACACACACACACAGTTTATACTCACCCAAAGAGCTGAGTTGGTTCTCTCCTGGGTAATGACCTCCAAGTAGGATCACTTAAAAAGGGTAAATTGACCACTAGGTGATAAAATCTTAGTCGGGTCTTGTTTCAAATTGTTTTGATGTTTGATTGATAAAATTCGTTTGGATATTGCATGCAAAAAAAGTTGTGAGACGATAAGATTAATGTGATTCAATCCAAAGTGAAATAATGTTAAAAAAAAGCAATGGATACAGTTGATTTTAAACGTAAAATAAATTTTATTTTCAATTATGAACAGAGATAGAGAGAATAGCATACAAATGCAAATAAAATATGAGTAAAGACTCTAGGTCCCACTGGGCATGCCAAAATGTTTCATGTAAATTTTCACTTTAAGTTATGAAGAAGAGAGAAAATAAACTCAATATGGGTGTGGTTGAAAAACTTATTTTTTTGTGCACACATTGAATCCAAATAATTCTGAGAATTCCTATTTGTCTTGGGAGGAAAACCTTTAGATAAGAAAGAACTAAAACAAACTTTTTTGTTAGGTAGATAGTTAGGTGGATTACCTAGTGGTAGATAGATCTTGAAAGTGAGAGCTTCCTTAGGGGTTGTCAACACACACATTTTAAATAATTAAGTTCATAAAACTAAAAAAAAGATACTTGCATCAAATAAAGAAGATTACTAAAATTGAACATAAGAATGCTTGCCAAGAAGATAGACTAAAAATGATCAAATTAGTGATAAACTAATTAATATTAGTGCTAAGGGGTCAGGGTCTACTTCAAAAAAAATTGAAATAGGTCTGTGAGTGATCAAAAACATATAAAATTAGGTTTGGTTGGGGGTATGTGGGTGGAAATAGCTTGTTGGATTCTACTACCACAAGTGACTATTGATGGTTAAGGTGACCATCGATGGTTAAAGTGACCATCGATGGTTAAAGTGACCGTTGATGGTTAAAGTGACCGTCAATGGTTAGGGTGACTATTGGTGGTTGAGTCAACCATCGATGGTTATTGTGTAAGTTTTGGACTTGATAAATAACTAAATGATGAAATCCATAAGATGGGTTCTAGGAGTAGGACAAGGGCTAGATTGATTACAAAATGGAAATAAGGTACATGAATATTGATAAATAAGTGATTGTATTACTAGAAGTTGATTGGGTGGGTGGTTGATGCAGTTATCCTATTAGTGGAATCCAGCTTGATTCTGGTAGAGTAATGGTACCTAAGAGCTTGGTTGAGAGGTGACAGTGAGTCAGCGCTCAATAAAATGGTTGATAACACTTGATAATGTTGATTATGTTAATTGACCTACAAAAAAACTCCTAAATCTCTAAGCTCTTGATAATTATTGTAAACAAATTAGACGTTCCATGCCTCTCTCTCTCTTATAGGTAAAATCTAGAGGTGGAAGTGAAGGTACAATTAGGCCATCTAAATATAACTCATCCATGTAAAGGCTCATAACAAGAATTAGATGAGTTTATATTTAGAAGAGGTCAGTGAAGCTTGCATGATTTTAGTGAAGAGGTGGATCCTAGACATCGATGACCACCCTGACCATCAATGGTTAGGTTCTAGAGGAAAATGGTCCTAAAGGTCACGCTGAGATAGTTTGATGAAACTAAGTGTGGATGGGTTTGGTGAGTCCAGATTGGTGTAGGTTAGTCCCAAGGGGGTCCTATGTAGGTCCAAGGGGATTTTTAACATTCATAAATACATGTGTATATTTCTAGTGTCTACACTATGAACTGATACTGGTATAAATGTGTGTCATATGAGATGGATCCTAAATCTCATGAATGCTCTATAATTTGACAAGGTGTCATAGATAGCTAAATATATATTGGAAACTAGGCTAATCTTGGCCACTTTGAAAGGTAGAGATTAGGCTTGTATGAAAGCCACTCTAAAACTAGGAATTAGGCTTCTATGGAAGCCACTCAGGAATGATGCCAACCACTTTTAGATGGAATAAGGCACAAAACTATTGAAAATACTTAAATAATGTAAATGAAATCAGAAAAAAAGAAGTCAAATTGCAATGCACATTTCCCCAATCATTGGTGTCTATAACATGGATTCTGATCTGGAAGTTATACCAACTACCCTATCTAAAATTTAAAGTGAAAGCTATCATGCCATGCATGATGCCCCTTATATCTAGATTCTCTAAGAAAAATTGTAATAAAACTACTGATTCTAAACTATACTATTGTTGATAAAACTATAACTAAACTTACCTTTCTATCTATTTTTAGAAAATCTAGGTTTTTTGCTATTTGGATAAGAGTACCAAAAATATGACACCGTGGTGTCTGGTGTTTTTGTCTAAGTCGGGTGCTCTTGTCCTTTGATATTTATGATCATTGTTCTATAATTTTCACTATTTTTTAGTCTATTCTACCTGGTTTGATCTTTGATTGTTGTTCTTAGTATTCTAAAAATTGATTTTTAACTGATAAAGGGTTCTGATCTATATGATAAAACCCTTGGTTGTTACCCCTTCTTTTGAGGTTAAGAATGAAGACCCTATAATGAATGCCCTTGCCCTCAGAAGAAATATCCTTGCAAGTGTGTTAAGCTTGTGAAATACATGATATAATAATGATAATAAAAAATAAGTCTCAAGAAATAACATAGTTTGTTTTGAATATTGTTAGATCAACAGGGGTATGCCTCGATAGATGTAATAATTTAATAACATGTGTAGTATACTAAATTGAAATTGGAAATGTTAGTTATTATTTGTCAAGGATGGATGGAGCATGATGTCCATCATGACATCTAAGAAAGCAAGATAATGCATGATATAGATCATGGCATTGTAAACAATGAGAAGAAAACAAGAAATCAAGCATGCATGAAAAGAAGTAATAAGCATATAAGAATTTCCAAAGGGAAAATAAAATAAGGGATATAGGTACATATCACTCAAATTGGGAAATCAAGCATACAATTCATGTTCGAATTCCACATACACATATAATTGAAAACAAGCAAGGTTGGCATGAGGGCCACAAGCATAT
The DNA here is from genome assembly GCA_037957365.1 of Torreya grandis. Classification (NCBI taxonomy): domain Eukaryota; kingdom Viridiplantae; phylum Streptophyta; class Pinopsida; order Cupressales; family Taxaceae; genus Torreya; species Torreya grandis. The sequence goes on from JARHVA010002212.1 coordinate 1,894,391, forward strand.
AAAAGAGTACAAGCAAAAGACATTGGAAAATATCCTAAGGCACACACGAGAATAGAAGTAAAAGAAATTGTAAAATTCCCTAAGAAACACATAAGAGATAAACCAAGAATTGAGAAATTTAATCACATCTAGCTACACAAAGCAAGAAAGGAAGGCATGTAATTGTGGGAAATATAATCACATCTAACTAATCAAAGCAAGAAGTGAAAGTATGCAAAACAAGACTAGGTAGATGCTAAGAAATACACAAGTTCTATATACTAATGAATGTCAATAGAGTAATCTATGTAAGATTTTAAATAATGTACATCAACATGATAACTAGAGTGTGTGGTGTAGGAATGACATAACCTGGATGGTCTAATCATGTAGAAGATTCCCTTGATGGGTTGATATGTCGATATATGTCTCAAATGAAGAATTAGGATGCCCCCTTAATGGGTAGAGTGAAGAAATCAAGGATCTAGATGTCACTACACACACTCAAAGAAGATAAAGTGAAGCATGGTAATGTAGATAAATTGATAAACAATAGCATAAAATAAAAAAATGTAAGTATAACATGGTAGTAGAAATGTAAAGCATAGATAATGCATATAATTGAAATGTTTTTGATGTTTTTGGTTATTTGAATGTTTTTTTATTTTAGAATTCATCTATGTACAATCAATCATAAGGAGACTATGTACGAGAAATTAAAAATAAGCTATGTACAAGAAAGACTAAGAAGGAACGATACTAATCGATGAGTCTCATGAGAGACTCCCTATCATGGTGTCCTGTATCAAGGAAAGGGATCATGCATAATCATGAAGCATGATGGAAAGACTGAGACTATGACTCTAAAATCTATGTATGTTGTAAATGCACTGAAATCTCTATAGTGGAAATCGACTGTGGGGTCCTCCTATAACTCTGAGTAGTGGATGAAACTATAGAGATCTTAGGGACCCATTTGGTAGTAGAAGAAGATCTATAAATGTGTGTTCTATGTGTAGAGGCATGAGAGCTCAATGAGACTACCTGGGTGTGAATACTATAGCTAAAAACTATCTAGAATCTTGAAACTGTGGTTGCTCTAAAAGAGGCCTCTGTAAAAGTGTATGAACTCTATGTGCTAGTGAGGAAGGCTTTGATTGTGTCTAAATATTAATTTAAGGAATAACTTTAACTGGTGGAGAAGCTGAAATTGGTGACTATAGAGTAGTAGATGGATCTAAAGTGGGGAGTGGTAACTCATATGAGACTCCACTAATTGTAATAACCTGATTAGCGTGAATGAGTTTCATGTATCTGTGAACTGTAAAAGGTATTGCATGAAGTTTTTGAATCCATGATTGATCAAGGAACATATCAAAGAATCCTTCACTAGGAATAATAGTAAATAGTGTGGCCACATGTTTTGGACCAACCTATATAGGAAGTACAATCTCACCCAATGAACTCTATACATGTCCACTAAATATATTGATAAATGTGTCTATTTGGGTAATATCCTGCTATAAATATCTCAAATGTTATAGTAATGTCATAGTGCACATATTCACACTAGATCCATTGTCTATGAGGACACTATGAATGGAATGATTATTAATTTAAGCTTTGATAAAGAGTGCATGATAATCTAAATCATCCTCAACTATTTCCTACTCTGAGAAGGAGATGGAAAGTCTAGCTAAAACTTTGGAATTATACACACCAATCATGTTGCTCAAAGGATGTGATTCAACTAATGGTGCATGATATGTAGCTGGTAGAGGGTGTGAATGATATTCATGGTGAACCCCTGATGTATCCCCTATATCTTATTTATAATGTTGTGGGAAAAGATCTGAGAAAAAATTTAGAGCCTTGTCTTATGTTTGCTTTGTCTAAGGAGGCTCAATTGGAGTGCCAAGATCAATAAAATTATCATCTATCAAATCTTGTATCTTGTGTTTAAAACTAATGCATCTATTCATTGTGTGGTATGGTACCCTATGAAAATCAAAAAATTCATTCTAATAATATCTTTGTGGAAGAGGCTTTGTTGGATTAACTTTTCAAATAGGAGAGATAAATATGATGTTACATTTAAATAGTTACTATAAGACTCTAGCTAGAGATACTGGTAGATTGGTAAAAGTTTGACAAGGAGGAATGGATAAAACCACTTGCTAAGGGGGATTTGAAGTTGCATCAACTATTGGTTAATTTTGACTTTTGATATCATTAACCTTTACTTTATATGAGAATTTTCCATTACTCTTGTTTGTTGTTTCTAATATGCTTGTGTACTTGGTTTTGCCCATTGAAATTAGTTTGACTTACATTTTCATTAGTGTATGACATAATTCAGTGAAGGAATAAAATCTTTTAAACATTATTTACACATACAAAATTGGCAGAAGACTCTGTTTAAAGGGATTTTGTAACTCTTGATTGGCCATGGGGCTAGTCATTTTAGCCAAGATAGTATTATATCTAAGAACATAATTTATAAGATTCTCATTTTATCTTTGTTTCTATTGTGTAAATTGGGTATAAGAAACCTTATCATCTATGTTAATGCTGAAATGATCTAGGAATATATCAGTTAAAGGATTAAATGCATTGACCGACTAATTTAGTAGACTATAGAACCATTGTAAATCATAATTCAAAATTCATGAAAATAGATTGGTTAGTAACCAATCATTTGGCACATAGTCCAAGCATGCTATGTGAAAAGATCTCAAGTGTGTCTCTAGATCACCTTTTCCATCATATAGAGTAAACTTGGTTTGAACAAAACTTGGTGGTAAATATGTAGAAGTAATATGACATGCCAATGGTGTATGAGGTAGAGCAAAAGAATCCAAAGTCTATGTTGGTCTAGAGTCACCTTGCTCAAGATGTAGCACCTTGGATTGAAGATATTTTATCTATTGCATAAGGGTAGCCATTTCAGGAGACAAAGATGTACTTGCCATAACTGGTGGTGCCTCATAAGAATGTTGGGCTGCTATATGGGGTTGTTGAGACATAGTTACCCCCGTAGTATCATTTGTAACTGGTTACTCTGAAGGCATGGAAGACTCAACTTTCTTAGATTTTTTAATTTTCATGATAGATTGTAAGATAAGGGTATGATCTCGACATTGTTCCCTGAGTCTTTCTCTAAAACTTTGTATAATCAAATCTTTGTTGAGGACAACTTCAAAGTCAATAATAGGTGGGAGTGGATCAAGAGTCTAATGTGGTGGGTCATAAACATCAGTGTGTGTATCATCATTATTATTCTAATATTGTTTATTGTTGAAATTATCTTCATGGAAATTAATTTAATTTGGATGTGTAGGATCTATAATAAGAATTTGAGATGGTTGTTTATCTATGGTATATGAATGAGTTGAAGGAATCTAGGTGAATTTAGAGGGTTGCCATTGAGTCTTGTACTTTATCTCAAAAGAAGAGATGCAAGGAGCTTATATGGAATAAAGAAAATAACTTGAATAATGAAATAGAACAATAAATAAATATAATCTAAATGACAAATTGTAATATGCATAAAAAGGATACGAAACTCACAAACATGTAAGGTGGTACCTCAAGAAGCAAAGGGACTTAGTAAGTTCAACTAGGGTTTGAAAGAAATGATTTTTAAAATTAATATGGTAAATTTTAAAAATTTAATGTGAAATTTTGATTTAAATATTTATAAAAAAAATATGAAAAAATCAAAAAGAAATTTTTCTTAAGATTTATAGGTTTTTTATGCATAAATGAAGTAATTCACGTTTACCAAATGATTTATATCTTTATAGAATATTGGAGTCTTATTCCTAATTTAAGTTAAGGACTTGGAATAACAAATCAGTAAATAATATTGCAATAATTATAGTACTAATTTGTATAATTTATTATCTTTTAAACCTTTCTAAAAATAGCAATAAATAAGGAGAAATATGACTTAGCTTAAAATTAGATTGAAATAACTAAGCTAGAGGCTAAAAATGACTATACAAGATTAAGATAGTATCATAAATTAGAATCTAGCTTTCATTTGATGAAAATATAGGAGCACTAAAAATAGGACACTTTAGGGTTTAGCACTATAGTTCACTCCTGATGCTATTATCCAAAATAGTCACAGATCTAAGTTTTTTGGGTTTTATTCATTGTCCCTGTATGAGTCTACATATAAAATTTTAAGTGTTGAATGTTGAAGGAGATCCTTATAGATCTAATTTAATCTTCAAACCTAGACCTTCATTGTGATTTAATAAAACTTGAAAAAGATGGGGGGCTAGTGTGTGTAAGTTGCATTGAACATATGATCCATACCCCTTGTGTGGGCACGTTGCCTACATACCAATACTCTGAAGAGGAATCAATCCATATGTATTTCTCTCACCTAAATGTGTTTTATTTAATAGTGTTATGCAGATGTAAAAATACCAAAATGAGAGTGCTCGAGGTGGCTAAGGACTAGTATGAGAGTTTGAATGTGTTTGTAACTATGTTGGGTGACTGTATGCAGAGAATAGAGAAATTTGCCTTAGTAGTTTGCTTGTATTCTTGCTTACTTTGTAATATTTATCACCTCCCTTTGTAAATGACCTTTGGATGAGATTTAAATGGAACTATTGGTCATGGGTTTGATGTATTCATGCTAGGTTGACATGATGAAGGATATGAATCAGATAAAAATGGTCATTTGAGCTCAAAATATAATTGGATAGGAGCATAAAAAATGGGACACCCTAGGGTCTGATGCTATAGTCTAGGTATGGTACTCCTATCCTATAGGATCAAGACTTGGGGGGATAAAATTGACCTAGAAAATAGAGCTTGGTTGATCTAGAATGATCGTTTGGAAGGCTATATATGACTGAGAATAAGCAAAAAGGTACCTAAGGGGGTCATAAGAGCATGTAAAGAGGAGTTATGGCTAGGATGTCACAAACCACACTCAAACTATCAATTTGGACATTTTAGATGACTAGAATTATTGATAAATCATCAATTATATTATAAGTTTTAGCATCAAATTGTCAAAAAAAATTAAGCGTATAATGTTGATAATGACTATTATTATAACTAGTTGATAAATAAATATTTTGAGAAGAATTATCAGCTACACTAAGTGAAGCATTATTCTAAATTTTTTTACTCTTATCATTAGAAGAAGAATAATTATGTGTTGTTTTATTATTTTGAGAAGAGTTATAATCTTTATTTCTAGTATTAATAATATAAGTACTTGTATTTTCTAATAGATCATCAAGAGCACACATGTTTATATTATCTGCTAGATATTCAGATATAAGATCTTTCCTTTGAAGAATTTTTTTAAATTTGTGAACAAAAACACATGAATATAGATCATGATGCAATTCATACATATTATAGTAATAATTAATTTCTATTTTTTTTATTTTTTTATTGTTTCTATTAGATGAAGAAGGTTTATCATTCAATTGTCTTTTAACAGTGACCAGCTTAATTCCTAGACCCTGAATTGCTTTTAAAATCTCCACATGATCTAAATTTAGACCTATACAAGATCTATATTTAAATATAATACGTTTAAGTTTCTTCCATATTCAATATAGAATGTTAACGTTTCATCATATTCTATAATATCCCTATTGTTTAAGGCCATTTTATATTTTAGGGGTAAAACATTACAAAAATAAAGTCTAGATAACTTCTTAAAAGGTCTAAGATCATTAGGGATATTTTTACATAACTTAGACAATATGATAATAAAATGATAAATGGTCTCACTTGGATCAATAGAAAAATTCACAAGGTCATTGACTAGATCAAAATCTTCGTTAACTTTATCAAAAGATAAATCTATCCATTCTTCAATATTTTCCCATGTATTAATCACTTTGATAGGTAAACTAATAAATGCTTGATAAGCTTTCCCTTTAAATGTTTGAGCAAAAACTCTTAAACAAATCTTTTCACTTGTTATGCCAAGATTAACACAAACTAATCTAAATGCTTCTAAATAATCTTCTCAAGATTCTCTAGAAGTACCAAAAAAAATTGGTATATTTAACCTTTTAAAGGAAGGTAACTTACCAGGATAATTTTCAACATTTTTTATATTTACAGAAATCTATGGAGTTACAGCTATCTACTATTCCTCTTTAGCTTTAGTTTCAGCTTCATCTTCACCTTCAATGAGATCGTTCTGATCTATATTATCTTGTAGTTCATGAATCAAGTCTTCTACCTTTATTTATGCTTAACCTCCCATTAGAAGCTTCAACAATTTATTCTACTTGAATTCGCTGATTTTATTGAACTTAATTTGACTAATTTAAATTATAGATTTATATCAATAGGTTCAGAGGGAAAAATTAGATCATCAAAAGAAAAAAAATCAAAAATAAAATGAGTTTTAGGCCTAAGATTAGTAGCTAAAACTCTAGATCACCCTTTTTGAATTCATCTATTTGTATTTAAAATATCTTATTGAGTCTCACAAGTAAGATTAGAATACCAATCAATTTTAAATTCTACAATTTCTTCTTCTTTATTTATAACTTGAATAACATGCTAAATATTATGAAGATGATTATACCATATGTAACACGTTAGATTGAAAACAACATTAACTTGATCATCAACAATATCAATTTTATGTTGAATAATAGGAGGCTATCCTCTAAATACTATGAGCAAAAAGAAAACAAAAACTCTTAACAAATAAGATTTCTAAATGATTTCCCAATGGATTTGCTAAATTTATTAATGATGAAAATTATACTATCAACTAATCAACCATTTTTCTTATTACAAAGTTTAAGTTGGAATCATACCAATCTAATAGTAAGGTTCTAAAAATTCAATTATGATCCTAAAGATGCGAGAGGTTTATTAAATGTTTAGAGAAATAACAAATAAGCTCTCAAATATAACATATTATATTATAATTTTAGAAATCTACTTTATCAAATAATGAATTAATTTAGATATAAATATGTAATCTATTTTATCCGATAGAGAAGGTCTATGAACAAGAAAATCTCTTGAAGGAAAGAAATCTAATTCAATAATATAACATATTTCAAAGTAATACCTTGTTTCTTCTGTTATATCAACTTATGAATAACATCAAGATAATAAATCAAAAGTATAAGTAAAATGGAATTAAAACAAATCAAGATAAATAGATTTTCAATCTAAAAAAGTATCAAATAGATCTCAACACATATAGACACAATAAGCAACAAATAGTGAAATGGAAGATAAACACCAGGACAACCATTAATTTAAGAAATAAATAACAAACTAAGTTTAAGAAATAAATTATTAAATCTAAACAAGCAATAACAAACAAATAACATAAATGAAGTCTAATAAATTAAACTAATCTAAAACTAAACAAAAACAAAATCAAATAAAGTTAATTAAAACTAATAAAATCTAATATGAACTAAATCTAATAAACTATTTAATTTAGAAAAGTATAATAAAATAATCTAAACTAAGATTAAAATTATAAAAGAAAAAAATTAATTGAGGAAACTAATCAATCTAACTCTGGGAGAATAAACAAGGAGATTAATTTTTAAAAATAACTTAAATAAAAATAGAAATAAACGGTAAACTAAAACAAATTAAAAGATAAAAGAAAAAAAACTAAAGAAATAGAAATAAAAATTAGATTAATTAAAGATTAATCTAAAATAGATTATACTATATTAGAATCAAAGTCAATATAAAGTACAATATAGGAAAACATGAGTCTCAAAAGAAAGAGCCATCTTAGCAAAATGGATCAATTTTATTTAAGAAATCAACATCTTTCTTTACAAATATCTTGAGAGACAACTTTTACAATCAAAATAGATCAATGAAGTATCACAAACAGTGAAGTTTCATCATTATTCAAGTTGAATACTTAGATTTTGTACATAGAACTGCAAGGAGCAATCATCAAAAGATGTCAAACTTGACAAACTTTAGATAATCTGTTACAAATGATAATATAAAATTGGATATACTTGTGTTGCCTATGCAATTACTCAACCATTAGAGAAATTACTATTGGATCTATCTACAAAAATCATGTTATGTCAAAAAAGTTGCATAAGAGAGAGAGAGATAAATGATTGACTTCATAGTGTATAAGTCATCAATACCTATATTTTTTCTCTTCTTTAAATGAATCCTTGATCTCCTTTTATGCTTCATATTTTGGTTGAAAAAGAAGTTATAACTAACCTTAGTTAGTTATTAGTTAAACTTAATTAATTGATTTTGTAAAAGTCAATTAATATAAATAGTTATTAGGTAAGATTTAATTAAGACTTAAACTTCTTAATAGATCAAGTATTTGAATATAGACTAGATACTTCCTAACAAGTGGAGACCTTAATCAATTAATAATAAAATAGAATAACAAATATCAATAAATAAATAGATAAATCAAAGTTTAATAAAATTATTATTTATATTAATACATTAATGCATTTTTCAAAATTAACTTATATATATATATATATATATATATATATATATATATATATATATATATATATATATATATATATATATATATATATATATATATATATATATATATATCAAAAATTCAAGTCTACTATACTTTCCAAAACATCATCACCAAAATACCAAAATCTGAAAGTCAAAGTATCAAATATGAAAGTATAAAATTCTATCAACTAGAAGTTAAACTTGAAAATAAATGTTCATTTTAATGACATCTAATAATCATCAAAATCAAAAAAAAAATAAAATCAATCATTAGCTTCCCTTACTCATTGATGCACTCATTATACTCCATCTCAATTACTGGGAGGTGAACCATATTTATTTCAAAAATTAGTTGAAGGATCATCTACCTCTAGCTTAATCAATTTGAGAACTCTGACCTCAACTAGAGTATCTATGTCATTCTAGCTTTCTGACCATTTGTCTGAAGTAGTTGGATGGATTTCTAGACTGTGTTTTCTGTCATCTAAAACATGATCCTTCAAATTTAATTTTCTACACCCTAAGATAGGATCTCTCTAAGATGATGGAGGTTCATTAGAAACTAAAGGGAGGGAAAGATTAAAAAATTTATTAGCATGGTCAACTTCAATGTCAAGTTGTGTGGCTTCATTAACCTATTGTGGCTCACTAACAGGTAGGTTTATTTTCAAGGTAGGTGACTAAATTAGTAATTGATGAGAATTATTTTTCATGTGGTGAGAAGAATTGCTATGATAATGAGTCCTATCACCAAATTTATGGCCATGAAATCTTTGATTACCTCTAGGGTTAATATAATTGAAAGGTAAATTATTCAAAAAATTCCAAAACTTATGGTCATTAACATCAAAGTGAATGGACATCTTGGCACCCATACTAACATACCTAGGGCCAAATCTCCTAGCCCTAAAACCACTCCTTAGAAAATTTCTATTAGGGTTCTATTGATTCATATTGTCTAAGTTTTGATCCTAACCTCTATTATCATTAATCCTACTAGATCTAGGTTGATCCCATCCCAACATTTTATGCATTTGAAATAGATTCAAAGAAAATTAATCATTATTACTGAAATAAATTAACATTTATTCATTCAATATGAAACCAAACTGTATATCAAACACACAATCACATATCAACAAACTCTAAACTGGCTTTGGTTACACAAACTAAATTATTTCAATTATATCAAATATCATTATAATATTCCATTGATTTTATCAAACATCCCTTAAAACTATCTGAAACATTAAAATAAAATTATATTAACATAATTTTATTTTCATAATAATTTTCTTTATTCCTTTAATTTTTTTTCACTATGAATATAATTTCACACATATATCTTTGTCAAATCAAAATTACACAAATTTATAAACCAATTCAATCATGTAATTATATAACTTATTCAAAATCAAATCAAAACGTAGACTTTAAACAAAACTTGTTTTTCTAAGTCAATATTTTAAACTAAAAATCAACTGTTATGCTACCTAAAGAAATTTCAACATGAAACCCCAATAGAATATATTCTACTACAATTTTATCATTGTTTCACCTCTTAAACATCATCTTAAACCTATACACTATGTATAATCCTGTATGCATCCTCACAAAAGAATTTCAAAAGGAACCATTCACATAAAGAAAACATCTGACATGGTTATATTCTTTCAAAACCATTGTTTTTACTCAAATAACCCATCACAGATTCTCAAAATTATTTGATATTTGAACAATCCTTTCATCTGTCTTTAAAGAAAACCCAAAACTTCAAAAAAATGAATAGTTTCTAAACAAAATTTATGGCATACCAGAAACCAATAAGCCTTCTATATCATACTTCCAAATTATACTAAACTCGTCCTATATCAAATCCTAACATGGCTCAATAAGGCTCCAAAAACATAAACTGATATGTTTCAAATCATAACTGTAGAGTAAAAAATACTCTACGTGTCATTTTGATTTTTAGTTGCGCACTGCAAAATTTTGTTCCCGCATACTTTGGTTTGTGACAGAAAAGTTTTGAAACAGAGTGTGGGATTGATTTCCTTTTGATTCATTTTTGTCTAAGTGTCAAAATTGAGCGGAAGCTGCCAAGTGTCAACAGCTAAGGCACCTTTCATAAATTTTATAAGTTGGTCGAGACATGCCACGTATCTCATAGCAACTCAGTAGAATGCGACAAGTGTTGGCATCTGCGTTTCATATCGGCATCCGCATTTCAAATCTCTTTTCAGCAGAAGGTTTCAACAAGCTAAGTATCAGGATCAAGCAGAAAGCACCAAGTGGCAATCATGGAAGGTTTCAATTTGCTTTTCTAAAAGCGATGGAAGATGCCACGTATCCTAGCTGAAGAGAGTGGAAGTCACCACATGTCAATCTCTGAATTTTCTTCATTTTGTTTCACTAATATAGTAAAGACTATGGTGAGTCTTAGGTTTTGTTTTTGAAGCAAGCAGAAGATGCCAAGTGTCACTATCCATGTAAATATGAAATGAGGCTTGATTATTTCTATAATATAAATAGAGCAACGTGGATACTAGCATGTGTCACCTTCCGTAGGTTTCTCAAAAGGTGGCTAAAAGCAGTGGAGATTGCCACATATCGTTTGTTGAGGCAAGCAGAAATCACCACCTGTCCCTATACCTTTTTTTAGTTTCTCAGGCCAGAAATGTTGTGGGTCTTAGTTTTTATTAAATTGTTAAAGTTTCAAAGAAGTGGATTACAACAGGTGTCAAAGGAAGAACACTCCTAATCAAAGACACAAAAGAAGTATAAGTTATGCAGAAAGTTTTGTGTGTCTTCGATAAGTGTTACAAAACACACCAAGTGTCATTCTCTGGTGTCTCCTAAGTAATAAGAAGGTTTTCAAGAAATTGGCCAAGTGTCATCTTCCATTTAATAGAAGAGAGAGTCTTGCGATCTGTTTCAGCCAATGAACTACTGGAAGATAGAGCATTTTAGAATCTAAGAAATATCTTCTGTTAGACACTTCCAGTTTAGTTAGATTTTAGTTGGGCCGTTAGATTGGGAACACACAGACAATCTGGAGTGAATCCAAGGCTATAAATAAGGGTGCAGAGATCACCAATCATCATCAGATACTTAGAGAGAATTTTTTGAGAGAATTATTGTCAAGAGTTTAGACTTTCTAGAGCTATGATTAGGAATATCATTTGCCTTTGTTCTATTTTTTTAAGTTGAAAAGTTTATGTAACTGTGCATGTTTATGTGCCTCTTATATGATTGGAGAATTAATGAGAAGATTGAATCATGTGCCTTTGTTGATATTTTCTAGGTCATTTCAAAAGTAGTCTAGGCTATGTTGTCAAGAGTTTTAGACTTTCTAAAGCTGTGATTAGGAATATCATTTGCCTTTTTTTCCATTTTCTTGAGTTGAAAAGTTTAAGTAATTGTGCATGTTTCTGTGCCTCTTATGTGACTAGAGAATTCAAATAAGAAGATTGAACCTTGTGCCTTTGTTGATATTTTTTGTATCACTACAAAAGTAGTCTATGTTGTTAACCTCTATTTCTATTATTTCCATCTCTTACATTGATCATGCCTTGTTTTCTCTTTAATGTAATTGAATTTTGCATATAGTTTCACTGTGCTCAGATTAAGGGTTGAATTACATTCATGCGCATCGTCATAGTTAGATTTTCTTTCTTGCGTTTGTGTTTCTGTTAAAATTCCTATCCCTTTTCCTAGTATACACTTGATATAAAGAAGAGACCAGCTTCTTAAAAATTTGGAGGTTGTTTCAAGTCGCAAGTCCCACATCTTGAAACTTCCCATTTTGGTGTTATAAACAAGCACAATTTTAACCATCAACAATTTTTGGCACGCACAGTGGGACAATTTCTTGAAGTTTTTTTCAAGACCGTATGAACCAGAGAGCTACAAGGAGTCAGAGCTACGAACTAGTAACCAGATCACAGTCTACTGTAATCCAAATATTCTTTTGCCACCTTTGGTAACTAGTCCAAGAAGAAGAATCAACCAGTTTATACCAATACCAAGAGCAAATATGGGAGCCCCTATAGCCCCAAGAAATTATGCAAGTTGGAACACTGGTAGTCCTTTGATTCTCCCAATACCACCAGCCACTTGGGATGCTATCCCAGTAAATGCCCTGAAAGCTCTGCCCAAATTTAGTGGGCAAGACTTCAAAATTTCTGAAGAACATCTGCAGGATGTATCAGATGTTTGTGCTATACATGTTGTCACACAGCAAAATGTGGCCATAAGATTATTAGTAGCTTCTTTTAAAGGTAAAGCTCTAGAATGGTACCGGTCCTTGACCCCAAATACCATATCTACATGGGATCAGCTCAGAGATCTTTTCTTTGAAAGATTTGAAGAGAAGGGTGATAAGTCTTCTTTATTATAGCAATTGATTAACATCCAAAGGGCACCATAAAAAGTGATGACTAACTTCAATTCCAGATTTCAAAAGACTTGGGAAAGAATCCCTGCTACAGCTAGACCATTTCCAAGTATGGCTATAGTGTTTTATCTTAAGGCTTTAAATTCAGACATATTTGTTATGATTCAGTCACTTGGAGGTCAGACTCTGCCAAATTCGTATGACTATGCAGTCAGAGCTGAAAATAATTTGATAGATGCTGGAAAGTTGCCTCCAAGGCCTCCCATGCCCATGTTTATAGATATTTCCTTTCCATTACCTCAATAATCCCCTAAATCTATAACCCCATTTATGTCTATGTACACATATCCTCAACCACCTGTTAAAGAAATTATCCCTGCCTAGTCATCTAAGCTGAATGATATCAAGAATATCTTAAGGACAATTTCTAATGAGATGATTAATATAAAGAGATAGCAAAATCCTTTCCCTAGGCCTCCATATCAAGGCTATCCAAGAAATAGATTTCCATCACAGCCAAACCAATATCAGGGTCCTCCAAGGCAAAATAACCTTTAGCCAAAAAATCAATTAGTTGCAGTCCCTACACGCTCATAAACTGTTCCCCCCAATTTGAATAGAGAGATTGTTCTAGGGAAAAATAATTATGTGGATAATGTTAATGCCTAGTGCTTCCATTGAAATAATGGTCATACACCTAGAGATTGTTCCATGGGTAATCTACAACAAAAGGTGGCAGAGCAAAGAAGAATGGATGGACAATTTGCAAGTACTAGTGACAATCAAGCCTACCAATCTTCTGGTATGCAAAATTCAGTTTTAATGGCTTAGATGCAAGGGATGTCTTTGTAACAAGAAGAATAAATGGTCCCATAATATTCTTTGTTCTCATGGGTTGAAGATGAAGAATCAGTATTCTTAAATGAAGCTTCTACTTCCAATAAACCAGTGGTGCAATCAGACTACTATACTAGATCAAAGAGAAGAATGTTGGAACAACCCAAAGTTATACACAATGAAGTTATGGAAAATACTTCATTTCAAGGTCATCAAAACATAGCAGTTAGACAAGAAGTGCTTCAGCCAGTGCAGAATCAAGTAGTTCCTGGATAAATTCAAGAAAAGGCAAGGTATCCTTATTTTCTAGGAAGTCAAACTTTGGGACCAATGAATGTGGTGGATCAACTGAAGATGACTCTAGCACAAGTATCAATTTGGGATATATTAGTTATTCCTAAACAAAGGAAACTATTAAAATAAGCTCTTCAAGGCCAAGCAATGCCCAAATGTATTGGTATCAAAGAAGGACCTGTTGAAAAAGAAAATCTCAAAGACACAATTCATCTGTAGACAACCCTAGTGAACAATGCACCAGAGGTAAGCAAATCCAAACCGGATCCCTTCTATTTAACTTTAATAGTTGGCAAGAAACTACTGCATAATTCAATGATAAATTTAGAGGCCAGTACTACAGTAATGCCAAAGCAAATAACAGATGTTTTAAAGATAAAATATGAGCCACTCACTAAAGGAGTTATGCAGCTAGATGGAAAATCAGTGCAAATAATAGGGAGAATTAAACAACTCCCATTACAATTATATACTCGTCCCAATATAATTGTAAATCAAGATATATTAGTTATAAATATATCTCCTATATTTGGCCTATGTTTATCAAGAGATTTTACAGCCAAGATAGGAGGAGATATGTCTCTTGACTGGTCTCACTTAATTCTAAGAACTAAATATGGTTCAAAGATGAAGATTCTATCTGAACCACTATCAAAGGATCACATCACAAATGAACCAACATCAAAACTAGAGGTAGATCATGCTATGACAAATAAGGAAAAAAGGGTTTTTGTTGAAGAGTTAGGTGACTGGACTAAGCATGATCAAAGAAAAGAAAATAACTAGTTGTTAGCTATGATGCAAAGTGACCCATATGGAAATTATGACTCTACTAGTCTGGGCACTTATGTTATTTTTTATGAAGACCATGAAATCCCAAATGTTTTAAGGGAAGAGACACCAACTACTCAAGAATCCGAAAAGGATTCAAAAATCTAGACTTTAAATTTTGATGGGGCTAGAAGTAAAAATGGTGCTGGAGCAGGAATTTGTCTTACTGCTCCAAATGGTGAAAAAAATTTAAGGGCTATCCATTTTCAATTTGCTTGTACTAATAATGATGTTAAGTATGAATCTTTAGTACATGGGCTCCTGTTAGCCAAGAAAAAGGGAATAAAGAATCTAATAGTAAAAGGAGATTCAGAACTAGTAGTAAAACAAATTAGAGAAAAGCCAATAGCAAAGAATGTAAGGATAAAATCCTATAAGCATAGAATCTGGGACTTAATAGAAGATTTTGAAGCTTTCAATATTGAAGTAGTCCCTAGGATTCAAAATTTTGAAGCTGATAGGAAGGCACAGATTGGTTCACAGTTTGATCCAGCAACTGGCCTATTAGTTAACAATGAGCCAGTAAAGGTTATAGTAAGGCCAACTATCCCAGATAATGATGAGAATTGGCAAGTATTTGAAAATGATTTTCAAGTACTCTCATTCTTGCAATAATCAGGGGAATTTGCCAATCAATTGCAACCAAATATTGAAGAGGCATATGGAGATCAAATTATACAATTAAAGAATAATAAGCTTCCCAAAGGTTTAATCACTTTAGAGAACCTTTTTGATCTAGAAGATGTAAGCATGGAGAAGAAAAGGTTCCAAGAAAATAAAGCAGATTATTCTGAAATAGAGGTGAGTAAAGAGAAAAAATTAAAAGTTGGAAATTCTACAACTCAAGTAGAAAAGGAAAGGCTAATTGAATAATGCAAAAAATATGACAGAGTCATAGCCAGGAGCTATGAAGACCTTCATGGATATAATAGAGACATTATTCAACACACAATAGAATTGACTGGAGGATCTAAGCCCATCAGACAGAAATAGAGGCCAGTGAATCCAAAGATTGAGCCTCTAATGGTGGACGAGTTATAGAAACTTTTAGACTCAAATAATTTTTCCAATCAAACACTCAACTTAGGTATCAAATCTAGTACTAGTTAGAAAAAATAATGGTGATATAAGACTTTATGTAGATTTTAGAGATCTAAACAAAGCATATTTGAAGGATCACTATCCCTTGCCATCCATGGAATAAATTCTACAAATTGTGGCTGGATTAGAGAGATTTTCTTTGCTAGATGGTTTCTCTGGATACAATCAAATTTGGTTGGCTAATGAAGATGAATACAAAACTTCTTTTACTAAAAAATGGGGAATATTTGCATATGCTAAGATGCCATTTGGCCTATCAAATGCTGGAGCCACTTTTCAGAGAGCTATGGATGTTGCATTTGGGGAACTGATAAATAAAATCATCCTAATTTATCTTGATGATCTTACTATTTTTTCAAAAAATATTGTTGATCACTTTGATCATTTAGAAGTTGTGTTTAAAAAATGTCAAGAATTTGGAATATCCTTGAATCCTAAGAAATGTATCTTTGTTGTCCCTCAAGGCAAATTATTGGGACATATAGTATCTAAAGAAGGAGTCTCCATAGACCCAGAAAGAGTGGCAGCTATAATGAACTTACCTCTTCCAATAAATAAGAAAGAAATTCAATATTTCTTGGGAAATATTAATTTCATCAGTTGGTTCATATCTGACTTTGCAGGCTTAGTAAGACCAGTGACACTCTTGCTAAAAAAAGACCTAATTTTCAAGTGGACTATGGAAGGAATGCAAGCCTTTGAAGAGGTCAAGAAAGCTATCTCAACAGCTCCAGTACTTAGAAACCCAAACTTTTCTAAGCCTTTTGTAATGTATGTATATGGATGAGAGCTCAGTATTACTACTGTCCTAACACAGAAAGATGATAGATAGGAGGGAGAGCATCCAATAGCCTTTTTCTCAAGGACTCTTAGGGAATATGAAACTAGATATAACTTTGTGGAAAAATAAGCATATGTTATGGTAAAATCCCTCAAAAAATTTAGGCATTTAGTATCAGGAAGTAAAATTTTGATACTTGTAGCCCATCCAAGTGTCAGAGAATACATCATGGAGGGTGAAATTACTAAAAAAAAGCAAACTAGATAACTAAGATCCTTGAATATGATGTAGAAGTCAAACCTACTAAATTAGTCAGAGGTAGGGGTTTGTGCCAATATATGACTCAAGAGATTGAAAAGATGATACCTGAAGAGACAAATTCAGGAACAGAAGAAGAAATTGTATTGAGAATACAGGAAGTTGATCAGGAATCCTGGGTCACAAGTAGGATTCATTTTATGAAAAATGGGATTTACCCAAGAAAACTCCCTCAAAATAAGAGAATATACTATAGGATGTAAGGAGTTCATTTTGTTTTAATTGAACAGGTTCTTTTCAAAAGAAATTCTGATGGCAAATTGCTAAGATGTGTAGAAAAGGATGAGGCTAAGAAAATGCTACATGAAATGCATCATGGAGTATTAGGTGGACATTTTTCTGGAAAGACCACAGTTATAAAGATAAGTGAGGCAGGTTATTTTTGGCCTACTTTATTTACAAATTGTTATCAATTGGTTTAAAAATGTCAATCTTGTCAATATTATGTGGGGATGAGGAGGAATGCAGCAATGCCTCTTAGTCCTATAATTGTGGATGAACCTTTTGCTCAATGGGGTCTTGACTTCATTAGAATGATAAATCCAGTGTCTAGTATGGGTCACAAATGGATCTTAATAGCCACAGATTATTTCACCAGATGGACTGAGGCAGTGCCACTCAAAGAAGCAACAAAAAATGTGATCCTAGTTTTTCTAGGGAGTATCACTACTCATTTTGGGGCTCCTCACACCATAATTTTAGATAATGATAAAGAATTTTTAAGGTCTAAAGTATCCAAATTTGCATTAAGGCATGGAATATATCTGAAAACTTCCTCTAATTAGTACCCTCACGGTAATGGTTTGGCAGAATCAACTAATAAGAACCTGATTATACTCATCAAAAGAATAGGGGCTAATCATCACAAAGAGTGGCATAAAGTGCTTAATTTAGCACTGTGGGCTGATAGATCACACCTAAATAGGTGATCAAAATGTCCCCATATGAATTGGCATATGGTAAATCTACTATAATTCCCCTAAGCTTGGAGATTCCTGCTCTCCAGCTGATCAAACAGATTGAAATTGAAGAAAATGGCCCCATGCAGGTCAGACTCACAGAACTTATAAAAGTTCAAGAAAAGAGGGATGTAGCACATGATTCATTTATAAAGCATCAAAAAATAATTAAAGGCTATTTTGATAAAAGGATTTCAAATCCCCATTTCGAAATAGGCTCAATTGTTTTGAAATGGGATGCAAGAGCCGCCAAACTGGGTCAACACACTAAGTTTGAAGCATTATCGACTAGCCCTTATAAAATTCATACATGTAAATAGAAAAATTATTTGAGCTAGAAATGATGGAAGGTGAACTTGAAGAGATTCCTATGAATAGAATATATTTTAAAAAAATTAGTTAAAGTATGTTTTTTTAGCAATTTTTGATCATGCGGGAGTTGTAGATTCTTTTTGAGCATGCTCAAAAGTCCTTAGGGTCGCCAATAACTATAGAGTAAAAAATACTCTACATTTCATTCTAATTTTTAGTTGTGCACTACAAAATTTTATTCCTACATACTTTAGTTCATGACAGTGAAGTTTTGAAACAAAGCGTGGGCTTGATTTCCTTTTGATTCATTTTTGTCTAAGTGTCAAAATTGAGCGAAAGCTACCAAGTGTCAACGGCCGAGGCACCTTTCATAAATTTTATAAGTTGGTCAAGATGTGCCACATATCTCATAGCAACTTAGTGGAATGCAACAAGTTTCGGGATCCATGTTTCATATTGGCATTTGCATTTCAAATCTCTTTTCAGTGGAAGGTTTCAACAAGCTAAGTATCAAGATCAAGCAAAAAGTGCTAAGTGGCAATCATGGAAGGTTTCAATTTGATTTTCTAAAAGTGATGGAAGATACCACATATCCTAGATGAAGAGCGCAGAAGTCACCACATGTCAACCTCCAAATTTTCTTCATTTTGTTTCACCAATATAGTAAAGACTGTGGTGGGTCTCAGGTTTTATTTCTGAAGCAAGCAGAAGATGCCAAGTGTTGTTGTCTATGTAAATATGAAATGAGGCCTGATTGTTTCTATAATATAAATAGAGTGATGTAGATACCAGCATGTGTCACCTTCCATAGGTTTCTCAAAAGGTGGCTAAAAGTAGCAGAGATTGCCACATATCCTTTGTTGAGGCAAGTAGAAATCACCACCTGTTCCTATACCTTTTTTTTAAGTTGCTCGGGCGAGAAATGTTGTGGGTCTTATTTTATATTAAATTGTTAAAGTTTTGAAGAAGTGGATTGCGACATGTGTCAAAGGTGGAACACTCCAAAGCAAAGACATAAAAGAAGTATAAGTTACGCAGAAAGTTCTGTGTGTCTTCGGTAAGTGTTATGGAACACACCAAGTGTCATTCTCCAATGTCTCCTAAGTAATAAGAAGGTTTTCAAAGAATTGGCCAAGTGTCCTCTTCTGTTTAATAGAAGGAAGCATCCTGCTATTTATTTTAGCCAATGAACTGCCGAAAGACAAAGCATTTCAAAATCTAAGAAATATCTTCTATTAGACACTTCTAGTTCGGTTAGATTTCAGTTGGGCCATTATATTGGGAACACACAGACAATCTGGAGTGAATCCAAGGCTATAAATAAGGGTGCAGAGATCACCAATCATCATCAGATACTTAGAGAGAATTTTCTAAGAGAATTATTGTCAAGAGTTTAGACTTTCTAGAGCTATGATTAGGAATATCATTTGCCTTTGTTTTATTTTCTTAAGTTGGAAAGTTTATGTAACTGTACATGTTTCTATGCCTCTTATATGACTAGAGAATTAATGAGAAGATTGAATCCTGTGCCTTTGTTGATATTTTTTGTGTCATTACAAAAGTAGTCTAGGCTGTGTTGTCAAGAGTTTTAGACTTTTTAGATCTGTGATTAGGAATATCATTTACCTTTGTTCCATTTTCTTGAGTTGGAAAGTTTATGTAACTGTGCATGTTTCTATGCCTCTTATGTGACTAGAGAATTCAAATAAGAAGATTGAACCCTATGCCTTTGTTGATATTTTATGTATCACTACAAAAGCAGTCTATACTATGAGCCTTTGTTTCTATTGTTTCCATCTCTTGCATTGATCATGCCTTGTTTGCTCTTAAACGTTATTGAATTTTTCATATAGTTTCATTGTGCTTAGATTAAGGGTCGAATTACATTTAGGCGCATTGCCATAGTTAGATTTTCTTTATTGCATTTGTGTTTCTGCTAAAATTCCTATCCCTTTTCCCAGTATACACTTGATATAAAGAAGAGACTAGCTTCTTAAAAATCTAGAGGTTGTTTCAAGTCGCAAGTCCCACATCTTGAAACTTCCCATTGTTGGTGTTAGAAACAAGCGCAATTTTAACCATCAACAATAACATTATATTCAACTTAACAGAAAATTGAAACAAAACCTTGTATGTCCAAATATGACTTTTAAATCATTTTTTAAAACTTAGAAACTAGTTGTTATAGTTTTCAAAAAAGAAAAACTAATAACTATTAATTTATGCTTATTTATTTCCAATGTTTGAATAAAAACCCAGAACATTTTCAAAATGTTTTAACCTTATAACCCCTGATATGCACAAACTAAGGCTTCATCAAATATTTCAATATGATAAAACCCTTGAAAAATGAAACACAAACTAGATAAAACTTCTATTATTTTTGAATTCAACACACTATACTTCCAAAACTTATCCATGCAAGATTTTCCTTTAAAACTATGAATAAATGAGACTATAAAAAGCTATGAATGATAAGATATTTGGATGCTTCAAACATAATCCCTTTATGACAAACCATAAAATAACCTTTCAACATATTCATGAGATAAATACACACAAAGCTCTTCTTTATAACTTAAACTTTAATGAAGCCTCTGAAATTGTAAATGGCATGCTTGAAGCACCATAGTAAATTATATTACTCACAGAAAACCAAAATTGAATGCATCTTTGATAAGAAAGGCCTCATATATTCAAACATAACTATTAAAGCCACATATTCATATCACACCAGCTATCAAGAAAATATCTAAAATTAAAACTATTTGCTCCTATATCTCATGCACAGAGAAGAATATAACAACCATTAAACTGTAAACACCATTCAACCTTCCAAAATATTCATGCACATATTTAAACCAACTGATTCATTGAAAATTATCAACATACATACCAAAAAATTCTTTCTTTCCATGCAACTGAAAACTATTCAAAATAAATCATAAATATTCCCAAAAACTTATTCATTTTACTCATGGTATACCTAGATATGCAGTCATTTTATCTTTTTGCTTGAAATCTCTACTTACAACTCAAAAATACAAATTGATAAAGTATCACTTTCATGAGAAAGCTCTAATAAATGACTAAAAATAAGAAAAAAAAGCAACTTATAATCACAATTTCCCATTGTAACTACCTCACTTATGTGTTTGCCATTCATTGGTTCATCAAAATCAAAACAAGTACTTAGCATACCTCGAGCCCAATTAGCAATGTTATATAACTTAGTAATCACCAATTCACTTACTAAACCCCTTATTAATATCTAAAATTTGAAGCATGTATGCCTCGCATTAAGTTTCTTGAACCACCAAATGATCCTGAAAGATATTAAAGCATCTAATATTTTTCACATTAATTCACTCAGCTTGTAAGCCATGAAACCACCAACTCACTCTGCCAAATCAAATTTCCACCTCAAATTTCTTATTATTCATGATAATCATGTCATAAATCCTTTGAGTTTAAACAAGACCCTATACCTTGAACATGACCTTAGTCCATAAGCTTCAAAAATAATAAGCCTTGAGTGGTCATTAGGAACTTTGAACAAGGTTAAATTTGAACTTAGGATATTAAATAAGACCCTATCAGGTTGAGGCTTTATAAACTTAGAACCCCTTAGAATACTTAATGCCATTAGGAAATAATATATCCTAATATCAAACCAACCTCAATCACATCAACATTTTCAAAATGTTAATTGTATTATAAGTGAATTATGCATGAATGTGAACCATTTAATTGAATTGATGAATCTATAAAATAATCATAATCAACTTTTAAAATGAAGTTTATAATAAATCAAATGATGTTTTTGATTTATTAAACTAAATGATACATTACTTCCTTTGAATAATCTATCTGTATACTCACAATTCAAAAATGAACTAACAGGGTTATAATTATAGCCAATTTATATACCATTCTTATTTGGATCAAACTAAGTTTCACTTTACCATTGAAAATATTAAATTAGTCATCACAAACCATTCACACTGTCAAATGAAAACTGATTTGAAATTTATATCATACTTAGTTGAAAATCAATGTATATATCTAAATCATCATGACAATCATATAATGATTTCAACCATCAAAAGTATCCCTATTCCAAACTAAAGATGTTGAATTGTAATCTGATCATGAATCAACTAGAAAATAAAATGACTGATCACACATATTTATAGTGGTAAATATATATGCATATTTCATTCATTCATCCATTTGTGCTTTTCAAAGCCACTCAAAATATAAATACAAATTCATAAACTAATCATCATCAATTTATGAAATTAAAAATATACATCTAAATATACTATTAATTGACTAGGTCTCAACGTAGTTTTAAACTTTATGACTGAATCTTCTCTATGGTAGAAAAGTATTAGTTTTAGAAAAAATGAGGAGAGTGTGAAAAATAAGCATAATAATAGGTACTTATGTGTTATGAGCTATAAGGGCTTGGTTGTATCTGTAGCTAGCACCCTGATGCCATTGCTCATTGAAATCTTGATTGAACTCAGTGTTTGGGATAATAGATTGATCGAAAGACCGGTTCGAAGGCATGGTACCCTTAACTTTTTGAGCAATGTTGTTCTAATTGGGGACCAAAGTATTAGAGGTACTTGTAGCATTTAGATTATAATTTTTTTGCCTAACATAGTTAGGTTTCCCTTCTCCTTGGAAATTTCCTTTGTAGGGTGGCTTATTTTCTTGATAAGACTATTTTTGGGGCTGATAAAGAGATTGATAAGGTCTATTGAACTAGGCTTACTACCTCTTCATATTCACCAATTCATTTCCAAAGGATTGAAACATGCTTTTAAGCTCTTAGAAATTTTTGTTTTCTTGGGAATCACTAGATTGACTATTTAAAGCCTTTTCCTAATTTGGTGTATGTATAGTAGTAAGTGTTGGCATAGGAATAATAATAGCAAGGGGAGTAATGGTAATAGGATATGCTTAAATATCAAGAAATAAAGGCATTGGTGACCTAGGTGTAATCTTACCAACTTGTACTAGGAATTCTCTACTCTGATTGCCACCTCATAAGTATTTGGTAGTGTGTTTCCTCCCATAGACTAGATCATTTCTACTATATCATTATTTAAGGAATTTAGACAGTAAAGGAAATCATAATTTAGGTTAGGACTGATAGAGACTAGAATTATGTCCCATGTCTTTTAAAATCTAGTTTTGAAGTCTTGCATAACCTCATGAGGAACCCTCTTGATTGCAGTTAATTATTCTGCAAGTGATAAGTGGTCACTCTTATCTTCAAATATTTTACACAATGCATCACCTAACTGATCCCATGATGTGATGACATTATCAATAAGATTTATATACTAGTTCAAAGCTTTACCCTTGAAAGAGATGGCTAATAATACGATGGCCACATTTTCTTTAGTGATATCATGAATATCATAAAAGTTGGCTATATCTCTGAGGTGCTCAGAAGGGGTTGTAGATTGGTCTCCTATGAAGTAGAGAACACTTTTAAGAGCTACCACTGGGATAGGGTCATATCTTTGGAGGTCTAAATTACTCTCACCATTTAAATCCACAAAATGAAAAGTTCTAGGAGCTACCATGGCAGTGAAAGGACCCAACAAAGATCTTATAGAGGTAAAATTAAAAATTAGTTTAGGAGAAAATATTACTTTATATGGATGTGTATTAGAAAATCTTAACCTTTTTACTGAGTTTAAAGGTAACTCAACAAATTCAAAATGAATACCTCTCGAATCTGATCTTATAGTCACCTTTGGCATGAAACATAGCTACTACTCTACACTAAAATATTGAGTGTTGCTCAGAGTCACCAAATACTAAAATATGAAATCTATAACTACTACAAATTGATCAAACCAACATCAAACTTGACTAATATTATTTGAAATTATTCCCACCAAGAATGCTAAAAACTATTGTGTCTTAGTTTCCACCCATGGAGGGGGTTCTTCAGGATCTCTCTAAGTAAGCCAAAAAATGGGAATAGCCCTAGGTTGTGGGTATCCTATAGTGGGGTTGAACCTCTAGATAAGGTTGGCTTCTTCTTGATGGACCACGTAAACTAAAGCTTCTACTGGGAAAAGGGATAGAGAGGGCGTATAAGTTTAATAAGAGAGATAAAAATGTGATGCATAAAATTTAAATTATAACTCACATAAGCATGAAATAAATATTGATGAAGCATAAGAAAGTGCTTGCTCACACAATCTCACAAACTAGCTAATTATATAAGTATTTAATGAACTAGGCTAGCAAGCAATGAATGAAGCAAGGAATAATTATAAGATTCACACCAAGATTACATTATTGGTGGAAAGAGCATGAGTTTAGAATTGTAAATAGCCTTAAAATACCTTAAAATATGCAAGAAAAAAGGACAATGGACATAGAATCAACTCCTTTACAATGCCATCATGCACAAGCTTGCTAAACCCAATTCAGAGGCAAGAGATAGGTAAAGAAAGTCTTTATTTCTTTAAGAGGTATTTCATATAAATTTTTGACAGGGTCTAACCTTATCCAATTGAGAGTCTCTTTCTTTAAAAATGAGAAGTTAGAGATTGCCTCAAAAAATGAGTCCCCTTTTATAATGGGGAAGAAAATAGAATATATATGAGATAAAGGAAGAGCACACCATCAAAAATCAATAAATGGGCCACCACCACCTTTCAATAAATTCCTAACCACTATTTAATTAATTAGAACCAATCCTTCCTAAACATTTTAACCTTCATTATCTCCAATAACCTTCCAACCTTCTCATTAGTTGAGAAATACACTAGAAGACAAGAATTTGTTGAGGATGATGAGTCATGATCTTACTAAGAAGGGAAAATATTTAAATGCTCTAAAATAGAATTGAATGTTCTACCTGTACTCTCTAATCCCCAAATCTCTTTCTTGAAACTTCTATGCCACCCTCCACTTGGCTTCATTATAAGGACAAAATATTCATATCCATGGACCTAATAGAGCCATGACTATGTCTACTTTAAGCGGTTGTAGGTACATGTTTATCGAAGATATGATCATGTTGAAAGATAACACACTTCTTTTTATAATCAAAACTCTACACCTACTTCAAACTTGGACATAGGTCTACTATAGATCAAAACCAATCCCATTTATTATTTTTCATATAGTCATCATTTCAATGAAGATCTATCAAATTCTAAGCCTCATTCTTTATCTCCATTAGGTTTAAATAAACCTATTCTACCTCTAAACATTATGGAAGCCAATAACTCATTGTACACATGTATCCCCCTTCAAAATAAAATGGACATAGTCATGGAAATGCATTATGAAATTAGAAACCAAGTCATAAAATTTTTAAATATTGAAGCCAAAGATCTAGATTGAGCTTTAATGATAGCCTTCAGACTTGAAATATCTGCTCTAGCTTGACCTAAATCATATTTAGATCTCAGATTTATGCATTTGCCCATCTAGATCCACAAAATATTTTAATCCAACATGCCTACCTATATGAAATCCTTGTCACATTGTTTATCATATTTAAAAATATGACCATCATAGATTCAGACACGTGTCACCATCTTGTGTCTCTTAGAACTTGATTGACTTTTCTCTATTCATCTTTGATTCAAGCTTCCCAAATTGTGACACTTGAAAACCCCATGTTCAATCTATATATCTTACCACTATTATTAATATAGTTACCACTTTTACATGATATGGTAGTCTCATGTGAAATCTAGGCTCATTGACCTTTTGACTTGATTCACATCATAGATCTCTTTTGCATGGTTGAATGCACTCCATCTATCTTCAATTTGTAAGATCAAATATGCATCATTGATCCTTTGATTCACTATGATTATGACATTTGTCACCATTGAATTCCATCTTAGGATCCTCTAACTTGTTGACCTATTGCTCACTATTAGATCTACTTTTGCATGATTGAATGCATATCATTGATCTATCTAGATCCACTAACTCCAGTTTTTAATGTGGATCATCGATTGGGATTTATATGCAAGAATATGCACCATTGATCTTGATTTGAGGAAATTTTAACTTATTGACTTGGTAAGATCACCTACATGCCATTTATATTTTCTTTGATCAAGTGTGGCTTTGACACTTGGCAGCCTATGTTTAATTTCAGGATCTTATTGAAGATTTTAAATCATATTAGCTATTTCCCATGGCTTTAATTTTACATCCTCTCTAACACATCCTATGTTGCTAGATCATTTTAAAGTTATATACTTGGATTGAACCTATGAAATATTTTGTGAATGAACCAAGTAGATCATGACTAGATTTAGAACTTTGGAGGTCACTTGATTATGAACAAGCTCATTTGTCCTATCTATGAAAATGAATTCTTTTATTGGTTTTCTATATAGTTTCACTCATTGAGGAAAGACAAATGAATCAAAACCTTGAAGGGAGTAATTCCTTATATTGATCCTCAAACCATGGCTATAGATGAATATTTCCTGGGCTATACACAAAAGCTTTATATGTGGGCCAATTTTGGCCAATAACAACTTATAGTCACATGTCTAAAGCTTGCACAATCAACTTTATCATAGTCTACCTTGAGGGTTTTATGATGTTTAGAGGTGATAGAGACATAATTAGACCTTGGGAATTTGAATAGAGCATCCTCACAACTTTTAGAATCCCTTCATATCACCCTTTGGTCTATGTCAATAAGTGAAGTGCCATCTATTTTGTCTCAGACAAAGGGCACTCCCTAAGGGTACAAACCTATAAGTTTTGAGAAAAGGAGATAACAGGGTCAGTTGAGGGTTGACGAAACTTTACAAGGGGATATGGAAAGATGTGATAGACATGAAATAATAGGATAAATAATTCACATGGGTTGGAAACATGTCAAAGTGGTCTAATTTATAGTTATGTAGTCAAGTCCTTTAGGTCTAGTTTAGGCCTAAAGCCCAATTAGAGTGTCAAATTCATTTCTAGTATTAGGAGAGAATTTAAAATAACTAGAACATGATTTTATGGATATATCATTTGTGTTAAATCTTTTTTAATGTAAATTAAGTCACAGACAAGTCATCTTTTGGTTCATAGCAACTCACACAAAATGGAGAATAAATCTAAAGAGGCTGACTTAAGATGCTCACACCTACATAGATACTTTGCATGGGAGTTTGAGGAGTTGGGAGATGTTGAAGGAAGTCCTAAAGAAGTCTTTTGTGGATTTTTTTTGAAAATAGAACATCAGACCTACATGAATAATCCTTAGAGGGAAAAATCACTCTAAACCCTCTAAAACCCTTGATAGTGAATTGATTGGGAAAATTAAGAAGAAGAGTCATCTATATGGGATATAATGTCTTGGGAAATGATTTAATATTATATATTAATCTCCAGGGCTCCTTTCCATCAACTTGAGTTTTACCCTACTTGTATGGATAGGGTGTAAATTAGATTTTCTTGACTATTTTTTGTGTTGTATAGGTATGGAAGGGTTTAAAAATATTAAATTAATTTTAAGAGATAGTTTTGGACCTAATATAACCCCTAATGTCCATTTAATGCATCACAAAATCTGAAAAGTGTCTCTACAAGTACCTTCATCTCAGCCAGTCAAAACTAGCATAGTGAATAAGCAAGTGAGAAGATGAAAACTCTAAATGGGAGTAATTTTAATGTCTTAATAAGGAATATAAGACCATGAGGTATCTTTAAAAGTGTCATACACTCATATATATGGAGTGGTTTGTAAAAATGAAGGCAATTTTGATGCCAAGTGTGCAAGGTGAGTGAAAGAGGAGTTATTTGGACTATAGGTAGTGATAACTCATGTCTAAAAGAATCTTGGTGATTAAGAACAAAGAAAATATATGTTTAGGATTTTTTATAACCCATAATACTTATTTAAATCATGTTATATGTCAATAGTATGATTTGGATCATTCCAAGTAGGCCAAATGATTAATACAATTTCTAGGCATGCAAATGAGGAGTCCTACACCACATTTCAAGAGTTTTATGACTTTGAGGGACATTTTTACTATGATACCTTACATGGTTTTTATCATAATTAAGTATCATACATGTTTAATTCCTTATCTCATTTTTAAAAGTGTTCTTATGACTCTTAGACTTCATTATCTTCTTATCTCTCTCTAATTCTATAAGTAGTAGTCATTTTGGCTCTTGTAGAAATAATAACACACCATGTATGGCAAAGCCCTACTAGATTTACATTGTATTTTGACTTTAAAAAATAAATTAAATTTTGTTTTTGAGTTCATAAACATTAATATAAGTGTGTAAAGTTATGTAGGGTGATGTTAAGTAATAATCTTATATCCTTGCTTATCCTTATCCTCACGTGTTTATGCAAGAGTTCCTATTCTAACAGATCATATAGAGTGTAACTAATGTATCAAGCTCATTTTAAGTGTAAAATTTTCCTTAGAATGTTCAATATTACCTTTGGTTCACTTACCTTATGATATCTCATGCATATCACCACTATGTTGAAACAATTATGTTAGAACCCCATAGGACTTGGAAGCTAGTTTGTAGGTCTTGTTTCATTATGATAGAAGTATGATGGTCTTGTGGAAATAATTATAGTGTATCAACCCCTTAGATTAATTTAATTTCATTTAAAATTATATATATTTTCCCATAAACAACTATTTAAGTAGGTGATAATCATTTCAAGATATATCCAGGGAGCTAACCGTTAAACCTAGAGATCTACTTCTGCTATAGGTAAACCCACATACCTAGAAGTATTCCCATGTTGCCAAAATTTGGAGGAGGATTTAACACCCTCATCTAAGGTACAATATTTGGTGACAAAATATCCCTTCATGCAATGGGGCTTATACTTTATTGTCATTATTCATCCCCCATCAAGTTCTGGACATAAGTGGGTTTTGATAGCCACTAATTACATTATCAGTTAGGTGGAGATAGTTACACTTAAGTAAGGAAATGATAAATTTTTTTTAGAGTTTTATAACAGCCTGGTGATTTGTTTTGGGGTCCCCTAAACCATCATATTAGATAATGCTTTGGATTTTAGTAGTGCAAAGGTGTGTGAGTGGGCCCTTGATCAAGGTATTTATCTCAAATCCTCATCTAATTGCTATCCTTAGGTCAATAAACTTGCAAAGTCCACCAATAAGAATTTGATTAGGATCATTATGATAACAATGGATGGCATTCAAAGAGGATGGCATACTAATTTGAACACTCCATTTTGGGTAGATATAATTACTCTAAAGAAGGCTATTGCTCACTCTCCTTACCTCCTAGTTTATGATAGAGAAGCCAAGCTACCCATTTCATTGGAATTTCCATCATTAGAACTTGCACATCATCTACAACTTATGGAGAATTATGTAATGGAGGTATGAATGAATGAGTTGAGAGAGTTGGAAGAAATAAAGGAAAATGTTATGCATACTATGTGGTCTAACCAAGAACAAGTCAAAATATCTTTTTATAAAAGAGCTTCATCCAAGACCTTTTAATAATGTGATATTGTGCTCAAGTGAAATGAAGATCATGCCAAACTAGGTAAACATTCCAAATTTGATAGTCTTTGGAGTGATCCATATATCATTACTAGTTGTAAGGAAAGTAATGCTTTTTAATTATCCAATTTTATTAGTGAATATCTCCCTATTATTATCAATGGGATGTTCCTCAAGTATTGTTATTAGGAGAATCAATCCTCTTGTCATAGTAGTAGTTTATTTCTTCTAAGTGTTGCTACGCATGGCTGTTAGTTGTTATTTTTTAAAGTTGTTTATTGTTGTTTTCTTATTTGTGTCTTGTTTGTTTGTTTTGCGTTCAAGTCTACAAGGTTGGATAGTTTTAGAGAGTAGTCATGTTTTGTGTAACTATGTGTGATAAGAAAGAGATTCTAAATTATTTTGACCAACAGGTTGGTTAAACCAATTGAGTTTCCATAAATGTTGACAACCTTTTGTCCTTAACTCTATAAAGGTGTCAACTTGAGCATTGGGATATTTGGTCTGTTATAAAAAATCATAGTTGTCATGTATCTTGAGGAAGTAGGGAGACTTAAAGGACTATTCATTAGATATCAAGTGAAGGTAGGGCGTCTGAGTCTCATGTCTTAGTTTCATCTTGTGTTAGGTCTCCTCATGGTGTGTGAGTATATTTTGATGGCTTTGATAATGGATTGAATTGGTCTTATGATCTACACCGAATGAGATAAGATGGTTGAAGATGGTCACTAATGACTCACTATGAGATTCTTTGATGTATTTGGTATATGCAAGGTATATGGACTATAAACCTTGAAAATGTGATTAAATACATAGAGTCTTAATTCAAACCTTTAAGAAATATATATGGTATTCTTTTAAGATATTGATTAGCATTTCTTATTATGACTCAAGGTGTATAGTGCATAAAAGAAGGTTTTGGTCTTGAAAAAACAAGTTTTGACCTCATAAGGCTTTAAAGCATCACTAAAATATTATAATCACCCACTATGGTACTTATATGACTTAGTCAAACATTAATGCCTTGAAAATGTCTCTTATGAGATTAGAAGGTTATTTGGCCACCAAAAGAGTTCTCACATGTGAAATAGCTACCGTTTTCTCTCTTTGGCATATTCCTTGATTTGAGATGTCTTTTTTACCCATTTTTCCATATAATGCTAGTTTGAAGCTGAAACAAGAGGAAATAAATGAGATTTTGTAGGTTTCAATAGTGTGTTGAAGTAGTATTGATTTATACTATATGGATTTACTCAAGAGAATCTATGGAGATGGAATAAAGACTTTTTATAGATACATGTTGAATATATTTGATTGTTTGAAGGGTTGAGAAGACAAAAACTGATGTGTTTTCCATGGTTTGTTCATTGGTATATAACAAGAACACCTCATCTTTGTGCTTAGTTTGTACAGTAGAGAGAAAAAGTAGATATGAACCCTTGACCAAAGAAACTAGACTTTATGACCTTCCATTCATGGGTGTTGGTTTTTGGTTTAGACCTCTCAACTTTATGAATAAAGTCTAAGAACTCAAGGGTTTTATTCACTATTCAAATCTACACAAGGCAAGGAAAGTGGTACAATTTTGTAAGCTTTTTGATTGTTTTGACCAAACTAGTGTTTATTCCTATTTCTTAAGGTCTTGAAGAGACCTTTCATTGCTTCCCAAACAATTTGATCCACATGTGTGAGTACATGGAGTTCAAGAAGACATTAATTACCAAATCTATAGTCTACATATACGTTTAAGAAAGGTGTATGGTTTAATGGGTGATTCAAGTTATCAAGCACATAATATTTTATCTAGGATCTTAAATTCATAATAATGTGTCTTTACTAAGGGTGTCTCAAAGTTTCCTCAAGGTCTCATGGCTTAGAAACCATAATTTTTCTTGCAATACCTACATAGTCTTAATTTAGCAGAATTTAAGAAACTTAGCATTTGTTAAGGTAGTTTGGAGACTCCTAGGTTTTACTTTTAATAGTGTATGATAGTTTAAGGACCTCCAAAATTATGTATTTGGTTAAGTCATATACCTATGCTTCCCTAATATCCTTCATGATTTTTTAGATGTTGGATTCATGTTTCATTTCACTCCATCGTGTTTCATCCCATTTCATAGCCTTATTACTACCATTCACCATTGTTGTAAGCTTAGTATTCTATCTTCATCCTCCCATATAGCCTATTATCATCATATCATTGCTATCCATACACATTCACCTCATGGATCCACTATTTTAGAAGAGTAAAGAGTGTTAGAAACCATTATGGTCATGAAGTTGTGTTGTAAAGACTTGAACCTTACTTAAGAGGTCAATTTCCACCTATAGCCAAGGCAAATAAAGTCAAGAGATGTATAGAAGAGGCTAGATGATATATCATAGAAATACTTTGTTTAAAATATATTTCTAGGTTGTAATGGATGGATGAGAGGTTCATAAACCAAATTTGTTTTTACCTTCTCAAGGTCTCATTCCATCTCAATTCATACAAGCAACTATGGATCATCACCTATAGTCACACTAAAACATAGTCAGGCTCTCTCTTCCAAGAAGGTTCTATGTATGAGGATTGGAAAAAGATAGAAAATATGATTTTGTTGTTCTGATCAAAATGAAAAGGGCCTATATGGTGATCCAAGGAGAAATTGTCTATAATCAGTCATGGACAATAACACGCAGTCATATCCCTGCTTCCACCTATAGGCCTTTTAGAGAGATCTTCAAGGTTTATTCCAAAGAGGGAAGATAGAGTCTATATGAAACATTTAGGGATTAATCCAATTCAATATTAAGGAAAACTCAAGGATGAATGGATAAGATCCTAGACTAAATGAGATAACCAATGTGAAGCTAGAACTAGCTTAGTGGATTTATGGAACTAAGAAAGGAAAATTTAGTCTTGACCAAGGAGTGAAGGGTGGACATGTGGTGTATGAAACATGATGAGGTGTTTAGACCTAACTAAAGGATCACAAGCAAGTTCAACTATTGAAAGGGTTTAAGGGGTTATGAACCAATATATAATAGTCAACTTTTCCAAGGACACCTGCAAGTGTAATACTTTTCATGATGAGTAAGATAGTAGGTCAATAGTGTTGGCAAAATATAAAAGAGATGGTTGAAGCCTTTTTAATATTTTAATCATATTCAAAGGACTATGGAAAACTTGGTTATCAATTGAAATGGTCCTAAAACATAGAACACAGTCAAAAGTGAACTACAATCTATTATTCTCAAGATCTATCATTTGCAATGAAAGAAGAAGAGGATTATTGGTGTGTTAAGGGAATGGAGTCTATTTTTGGATGATGATTACAAGGGTTTTGACACCCCTATACCACTCATAAACCTTGTTATAAACATGAAATGGTTGGGATATGGCCTAAACCTATTGAAACCTAAGAGAACTTGCATACAATCAATTTATAAAGTATTTCTTGAGAAGTTTGAAAGTTTTGAAGAATTTATATAGAGTTAAGCTCTCAAATTAAGTATAAATGGTCTTCATGACTAGTTTTAACTTTCCATGCTGTCATCAACACTATACCATTAGTGGAAACATCCACTCTTTTATTTTAGAGCTACCTTTGTCAGTTGACAGTCAATAATGGAGCTAGGAGGACTATTTGAAGGTCTATGGATAAGACAGGGGGTTTTAACTTCATGTAGAAGTTTGTGAGATAGAGTAAGGTAATTCTAAGTCTTCATACATATTATGATATTTATAAAACTCATGTTTTCATGTTAATATGCCCTTGAGGTCTAGTAGATGCAGATAAATCTATTAACCCTAAGAAACCTTACCATCATATGGAAACTAATATAGATGTTATTTCACATTGATGTTCATAAGAGTGTTATGGAGAGATATTTTAAGTCTTGAGGGAAGTTTTGTATGGATGGAAATGTAATAAACTTGTCATTTTGTCCCTTAAACCTTTTTTGTTTAAATATTCTGAATAAGCAATTGAGGTACCTTTTCATTATGTGTGTATCTTGATACATACTATGCATGGGAACTTGAGTTGGTTAAGGTATTTGAAAGGGTCGGTATAATTTAAATCCATGATAAGAGTTTTTACTCTAAGGGTTTGTATGCTATGAATCATTTTTAAGAGTTATAGACCCCTAAAACCCTTTTAGAACCCTTAAAGACACTTGATGAAGGAAATATGCCTCAAAGTGCATCCAAATGAAGTTTTTGAGCCATGAAATGATGTTTTTGGTCTTCCTAACTCTCTTGAGAATCAAAATAGCCTATTAGTTGGCACGTGAAAGAGTCAAGTTGTATGAACTAGGCCTAAGAAGGCTAATTGAGCCTATAAGAAAGGAAATGATTGGGATTTCCATATATAATGAGATATAGAAGGAAGAATGGGTCCTAAACTCACTAAATAACCTTGAAAGAACCATTTATAGGGGTCTTTATGATAGTTTCTATAGACAGATGGGTCTAAGTCTTCAAACAAGAGATTATGTGCATACAAATAAAGGGTGAATGGCTCATTCAATCCAATTTCATAAATCCAAATGACCTAAAAGAATTTATTCATGATATATACAATGATTAAGATCTTTTCAACTCATAATGAGGTCATAATTCTAAAAACCCTACATATACATATGCTTGTCTGTTAGCATCATTAGATAGTGTCATAAATAAGGGGTAGTAAAAGACAAAATAGGGTCATGAGGCACTTCCAATCTTTATGAACAACATAATAATGTTTTAAGATGGGTGTCTATCATATTTTAGTGACAAAAGAGGTGATATGACTAGTCATTTAGGCCTTAAGACACCAAACACTGATCAAAAAACTTATTTCTTCCTCGAGAGGTGACTTCACATGCTCACCATGGTATGGAGATTTACCATGGGAGGATGGGAACTTTGGGAGACATAGAGGGCTTAGTATACTAGTGTTTTGTGGCATTGGTTTAGACATTCAATGCCCAAACTTTATGAATCATTGTTAAGAGTCCTGAGTACTCTTAAACATCTCTAAAACCCTAGTTAAGACCTAATTGGGAAGAATTGAAGGAAGAGGCATCCAAATATATTGAAATCACCTGAATAGCACCTAGATTATTTTTTACACTCAAATAATCTCATGTCCATGACACTTTTTTGTATAGATGGTGTACAGACCTATCATAAAAAAGAGTTTTTTGGAGAAAATTTGTAGAAATAGAAGTATGAGATAGTTTAAGAAGATGAAAATGATTGGAAGAGGATTTATGGGAATTTTTTCACTTCTTCAAGTCATTATAAGATCAAAAAAATGCATAGAAGTATCTTTGTAACTCCCTTCTAATTGGCTAGTCTGTGAGACATAGTCAAGTTAGCCTAATTGATCAAATAAGGCTAAGTTGCAGATGAAGGAGCTCTTGGGCTTATAAAAGCTATTTGTGGAGTTAATAAAATATCTAGAGACATCCATTATTACCCTTAAATCAATCAAATTCCATAGTTATGAGAATTCATTGTTTTAGTTTTAATTATTAATATCTTATAGTAGTGATCATTGATCTTAGTAGCTCACCCTACTAGTTGGTGCTTTAAGATAACTAGGTGCAAGGATTTTAGTAGTAGTATAAGCACAACATTTAGTACATATCTACACTAGCATCTAATTTATTTAAGATGCAAACCTTGAGCACTCACCTGAAGTGTAGCAATGAAAGGACTGGGGCCCACATTGGGATAGTTGAAACATGGTGCAACTTTGGTTTGGTCAATGGGGCATGTCATGGGGATTCATCAACTCAAGGTTGTTTTAATGATCATGTTAATGGTCACTTGATGAGTTTAGAGTTTTATTCTTGACCATAGCAGTGTGCATCTAGTCTAATAATTGATCTAAGCACTAACTGGGTCAAGATGTTCAGGTGACCTCATCTTTTCTTGAGCTACTTGGTTCCTTTATTTTGATAGGGTCAGGTTCACTTGGTGCTAATCACAAGTTGGGTCATTCCTAACTATGGATTACCATGCATCATGATGGTCAACTAGATTTGGCTCCATAGATCCTCACATGACTTATCTAATTACCACTTAAACTAACATATATATATATATATATATATGAAAACTATGTTCAATTATTAAAGATTATACCAAAGGATGTATTCAACACATATTTCCTACAAGTTATTGGTTTCATTTGTATTTCAAAGTGATAATTACAAGATTAATTTGGGCCTCAGCCTAACATGATACCTTCATGTCCAAAAGCTCACAAGTGAGTGTGGAGTAGTCAAGGTTGGGTCTACTAATAATAAACATAAGCCATCCTAGTTTGTATTACATATATGCCAGTCTTCATTATGCCACATCCTTATCATCATCATTGATATCTCTCTCCCATTTTTGGTCTTGGAGCTCATTTATTTTTATATGTGTTAACCACCCTTCTGGCTGACTAGGTAGGCATGTGCCAATACATGGTTAGGTGGTGGTAGCTCGCCTATTTATTCTACCATTCATACCTCCATTCTCTTTGATCCCTCAGCCATCATATGTAAGATTTGGCAGGTGAGCCTCAAGGCTTGTAATGCTCGCTAACCATCAACTTTATGACTCTACCACTATGTTCATACTTTAAGATTCATCCATCCAAAATTTGGGTGAGAAGTAACTACTTGGTTGATTGGCACAATTATTTGTAGGATTCCTCTCACTGGTATAACCAAGACAAAACTTGAGCAATTTTTACACAATATTTCCTCACACCTAGTTTTGTCATGTTGGCATGAGGACACTACTTAGGGAAAAAGGGCACCAATTTTTACCCCATATAAAATCCTAATTTGCCGTAGACTAGTCAATTAGCCTCTATGCATACAAAACTCAGGTGCATATTTTTCTAGTCTTGCTCAGAATGTCTCAAATCCCTAAATTGTAGTCTTAAGTTCCTCAATGGAACCATCCATCGAGGTGGACTAGTCGATTAGCCTCTAGGCATACAAAACTCAGGTGCATATTTTTCTAGTCTTGCTCAGAATGTCTCAAATCCCTAAATTGTAGTCTTAAGTTCCTCAATGGAACCATCCATCGAGGTGGATTCTACCTCAAGACAAAACACATCCATGCCTTCCATACCTTTTATAGGCCTTGAGTCATTCTTTGGTGTTTTTTACTACACCTTCCAAAATTTCACCTTGATCACTTGCACTTGTATAAAAGTCATAGAAGACCACCTCCAATTCTTACTCCTGTGTCTTCAACTGAGAGATCAGGTTGTTTACTTTTTTCATAATTTGTTGGCACTCACTTCTACTGACCATAATGGCTTGCTGGACTAAGGCCTTTTTTTCATCCTTTATTTTCTTTAACTACATGTTAATGACTTCAAATTGGTTGACGAATTTATAGAATATTACATCCACCTCTTCTATTTATGCCTCTAGCTAGCTACAAAGCTCTTCAATCATTTTAAGCTTCCCACTCAAATCTATTCTAAGGTGATCACAAGGGTTTTCCAGTTCTTCCTATGCCAACTTCATCCTTAGGATCATTTGTTCAACTAAGGCACAAACTTGGTCTATTTCATCCATTCCTTCAAAGCTTATGTTATCCAAGAGGAAAGTTTCCACCTCTTTTATGTGCTGGGAAAGTTGTTGGAGATTGGACTTGGTCTCTTGGAGTTATTTTTTTTATCCTTCATTATTTTATTCTAGTTTTGAGCTCGAACATCATTGATGATGTTCTTACAAGACATGAAAGATTCCATCTTGATTAGGGCATTGGTGGAGCACACGAGATTTATGTTTTTGGGATTAAGAAGTTTGTAGGAGTACCCTCTCTCCAACTTCAAGGGATCTCTAATTTCCTTTGTTAAAACTTTAAACTCAGGTTCATCCATGAATTAATCGAGTGTCCAAGATACCTAGTGGTGCATCATCATAATTACAACCTTCTGAGGCATGCATTCTTGTAGATATTAGTCATCCTCCTTAAATCCCTCTTTTGCCTACCCCTATTCTTAAGTGTATTCCTCTCTTTTTTTACCATGTATTATTCCTAACTAGAGCCAATTTGGGTCCTTCCTCATCTCCAATTTATTTTTCCTCTTCACTATCTCCTTCTCCTTCCTCTTCCCTTCTTTCTTCCTCTCTTCCTTTTTCTTCTCCTTTTTCTCCCTCTTCACCATCTCCTTTTTCTATTTATTATTATTTAGGGTTGGTAATTCCTTCTACATTCTTAGGCACCACTTTGGGAAATGAGCATGCCTACTATGTAGATTCATCTACTATCTTGGTGGAGGCACTAGGTTCCTCTTCTATTTATTTCTTTCTATGTTCCATACCAATGGCAACTTTCTCCTTCTCGACCTTCCTTTATGTGGTGCACTTTTCTTCACTGGCTCTAATCTCAACGGCCTCAATTTTGTCAATGTTGGCCTAGGGTATATCACTCTCTCTCATCTTTCTATGATTTTGATCTAATTTTGGCATTACCTCAACTTTTTGTTGATTCAAGCCCATGGCCTTCTATTTATGCCTTAGCTCTTCATCTATTAGCATGCTAGTTGGGGTAGTCTCAACCCCTTTTTCTTCATGGTTGCTTTCCTTTGCCTTCATCAAGTATTCCACTCCTTTCATCACTTTGGCCTCTATCATCTCAATCACCTCCTTAGCCACCCCTACCCTAGACATATCCTCCTTTTGTTATTTCAACTCCTGCACCTACGCCTTCTAAAGTTTTACCTGGCCAAGGGTCTTTCGCTTGCACTTCTTTTTCTCTATCTCAGGTTGAGGGTGTGGAAAGGGGGCTCATTCCTCAAATGATCCCTCCATAATATATGTGCCTATCCCCCATTCTCCTTCTTTTGAATCCTCTAGATCTTCTTTAGATATAATTATTGTAGGCATAGAAGAGGAGGGCTTTTCCCTTTTCACCTCGATCTTCTTGCCCCTTTTTGGTGGCTTTGAGGTAGACACTTCCCCTTTTGAGTTGATCTTCCTTTATCATGCATCTAAATTTTTTCCAAGGTTTCTACCCTTTTTTTCTTAGAGTGTTCTTCACTTGCATCAGGAACTAGGGTCCCCTTTTCTCCTATTCCAACCAAAGGGTCAATGCTACTTTCTACGCTAGATTCTTGAGCCACCTTATTCCTCAGCTTCATCTCATTGTAGAACCTATAGATATAGATAATATTGATACTATGAGGATGGGAGTGATGTCAAGGTTATCTAATTTTTCCTCCTCATCTTTGGTGGCTTTCATATTGGTGTGGATAAATTGGCACCTAAGTCTACACCTCTCCATATCTAGTTCTCCATTATAGTGCCTTGCTAAATTATTTTTCTAAGAAGGTGTAAGGTAGTTTTAATGACCTAGACCTTATGCCATCTTTTAGTGCTAGGTACACTACACAATAGTGGTTCATCATGTAAAAAGTCACCATTTTGAACAAACTCTTTGGTAACCCTTGAGGAATACACCATTTGAGCTTAAAGGCTTTAGGCGCACCACTTAATCACTTGCACTTTATACTTTACATTAGTAGAGGTATGGTAGGTGAATTATAGATACTTATGCATTAGGGATCTATGATGTTCTATGAAAATACATAAGTTATTTCCCTCCCCATTTGGAACTCCTATCTCCTCCACGATGGTGAGGATGAGGATAGATCCCCACCTAAAAGTTCCTTTAGAGGTGTGGAACTCGATGGCATTTTTCACAAATTCATTTTTTATGAATTTGGATATATTAAATTGGACCCCTTGCTCTATATGGTATATGACTCATAAGTAGGTCTTACACACATCAATCCATCACCCTCCCAGACATAACTTGGTGTTGACTAGGCATGATGTCGCTCTCATCCTAGGGTCAATGTAATCTTTGATAGGGAAGGCAAAACCCCCTTTATAGTATTTTAACAACTGGGTGATGCATTCCACTTCTTCTTCATCATTAATTAGTTGATGAATGTCCCTTCCAATATTTAGGAGCCTAGTTATCCTCTTGATGAATTGTACCAAGATTTTCATGCACCTGCCTGTAAAGTAGATGTAGCCCTCATGGACATGTGAAAGGAGAAATTGAACAAGTTCTTCTAGCTTCCCAAAATAGGGCAAATGATAGAGCTAAGTTACATGTAAATATGTTAGCTTATCTCTAATTGAGATATTGAACAATGCATCCCCCTATGGAATTTTACACCCAGTATCTACCATCCAATCCTATGCCAAATATTGGAGATGGCTAGAAGTGTGGTGGTTGTACTCCTTAACCTAGAAATTATGTTCAAAGGAGAAAATCATTTCTCCTACCAATACCTTAGGGGGAAACTACATGTATTGATAGGACATTTTGGTGAGAACCTCTAGGTTGATCATGATGATGCTTACTCCTTTGATGATGTGTACCATGGTCTTTACAGCCTTTGTCTCCTTGAATTAGACCCACTTTGATTCCATATGTTCTTTTATAGAGCTCCCATTTTTTTGATCCCTCACCTTTCTTAAGCATTTAGAATTAAACCTTGAGATATGAGTTTTTTTAAACCCCCTAATGGTAACCCTTGAGTATTTAATTTAGGACTATCTTTCTGATCGTTAGCTTCTTTTGAGTATGTACTTTCCCTCACTGATTCTTGTGGATGCACTTCCTTCTCATTGTGCCTTAGTTTATGCCTAGTTTTCCATGTCATGTCTTTTTTAGCAATCTAATTTTCTCTTCAACTCTCTTTGAGTTTGTATAATCTCTAATTTTGCAATAGAGTGTAACTTAGCTCATTTACATGACCATGCCTTTATACCCTCTTGGTTGACCTACTTCCTTTATTTTAGGATTATATGATGGGATTTATACATATTTTAGAGGAAATGAAACAAATCTTCAAAATCCTCCAATATCCTTGATCATCCCTACATTTCGTGCATGGCATCATGTTGCCACCACCTCATTTATTATTTCTAAGGGTATTTTTGGCAATGTGACTAGTGGTTCAAATCAGTCATTTCTTGCCAACTCATGGGTGGATGCCATCTATCTTAAACAACTTATTTCTATGCTCATCACATAGCATGACCTTCACCTTTCTTATGGTAACCTAAGTGTAGCACCTCATATGCATACAATTTAGCCTCTGAGGTCCCATGTTCTTTTCTAGCTACATTTTTATGTAAAGCATCCTTTTCTCTCCTTGGTCAAATTTTTGCATGTCATCTTACCTTGGCTCATCCTACCCCATAAAAATTCCTTGCATTGGTCCTCTGGTCTTGGTATATTCTCACCATCTCACTATGTGCCTCTTGCGTGGATGTTTATTTTTCTAAGTACTTGATTTATAAACTTCATGCACCCATAACTTAGGTGTCTAGCTTCATGTGCTTATTGGTGAAAGTGCTTGACTCACCCAATTGAATTTATGCATGGAGTGTATAACCTATGGATATTTATAGCCATATTGTGCTACCTATTACCAATCTATGAAAGAACTAAAACTTAGCTTACCTATGGGTTTGGCTTGTGCCAAGATTATGTATGGTCATTACACTCAATCCAACTTATGACCAATAAGTTAGAGTTTTTATGGTGCAAGTGACAATTTATTACTTATATAACTTTAAGTGATTACCATTAAAATGTCCAAGGAGCATTTTTCTAGCAAGCGTGTGTAGTTTTCACATGTTAGTATCCAATATGTGATGGATGTAGGGACCCATCTACCTTATCTATAGTTTTCCTAGGTAATTAAGATACTTGAAGTGATAGATAAATACTAATTCCCCTTTAGCTAATTCTTTGCACCTGATGTGTTTATTATGCCAATTCTTTTGGCATGCTTTTTTGATTTGTTGACTCCACCTTCCTTGAGCGTACTTCTCGTCTAAACACTCCAAGTCCTCTAGTCTTGCTTATAATGAATCTTGGTCATCCAAGTGACCAATGCACACAATGTGCAATGATGGGATGATAAATTTATCAATAGTATGACTTCTAGACCAAATAATAGTTGAAATGGTGTTACTTTGTTTAGACACTTATAAGTTATGTGGTAAGCCCATAGTACCATGGAAATACAGTCATCCCAATCTTTGTGCCCAACATTACATATCTTAGTGAGGCACATCCCTAAGATTTTATTAAAAGATTCAGCTATACTATTGGCTTATGGGTGATAGGGAGTTGTTTTGTGGTGCACCACCATATACTCAAGAGAATTCACACCATTTCATTGATGATATGGGTACCCCTATCACTCATCAACTTAATGTTGATCTACTACCAACCAACAATATTCTTTTACCTACTCTTTCTTTCCATAGGACCGTAAGTGACCATCTATGCTTTTCAACTCCTCCATTCTTAGCTTACTTTGATCTGTCATTGCTCTACTCCCACTCAATTAGAAACCCCTGAGAGTGACCTGTAACCAAACACAAAACCTATTCCTTGCAACCTTAGCTCTGATACCACGTGTTGGGATATAAATATACTAGAAGCACACAATTGATTACCAAATACAAGCAACTTAATATGCAGAAATTAACCAGAATACACAAGTAACTAGAATCCAAAAATAACACATGATATGAGAGACAATACACAACTTGTATTTAAACTCTTTCAGAAGGAAATACAACAAAAAAGGCTGCCACAGTTCTTCTTCCTTACACACCTCTAGGGCTCCCACACCTCTAGGGCATAAACAGTAAATCTTCCCTCAAAGCTCTCTCTCCTAGGTCCCAACACCCAACTCAAACACAGAGTTGGTGTTCACCTTACACCTATGCTCCACGCACTCCACAAGTGCTCCACACACTCCACAAGTACACACTATACTCAAAGTAGATCCCACCTGATTCTACTCCCTATTGTGTTGCTATCCTCTTTGATCTTACACACCTGCAAATCAATTTGGTTCTGCACACATGTGAACCTTGACCTTGCACACACATACATCTACAAATCAATGATCTTACTTACCATGTAGATCTCCTATTGTAGCCATGCTCACTTGATGACCAAGATCATACATACATGAATAACCCTACTGATTCTCCAATCCAGCACCCACACTTGGTACTGTGGCACTAGGAAGAACACACCATTGCTCTCCTCACACATAGAAGGAGCTTATATTATTGCTCTCTTACTCTCTAACACAAGTTTACAATACAACCAATGAGTCTCTTAAATAGATCTCATGCAAACAATAATTAGACACCTAATTACAATAATTAGATCCGCAGCTTCTAGTCTAAAATTGGCTCTCAACATGCAAACACTTGGTTCATTAGCTAACTGCCCATAATATACTCATAGCTCAAACCATAGGTGAACGACGTCAGTCCCTATCTACCTAGGGGTGCCGATGCCGGCTGACTCTTGACCGATGTTGGTTGCTTCCTATCTCTTCCCTGCCGACATCGATTGGCCTGACCAATGCCGACAACAATAACACTCCATAACCCTTCTGCAACCTCCTCCATGTCTGCATCAGTGAAGCTTTTAGCTCCATAACCTAACAATCTCCCACTTGGAGATAAATAGCTGCATTGTACCTGTACCTATACCCCATCTAATCTATTTCCTAGCTTGTATCCCTCTTCAAGATCAATCTTGAAGACAACTCACCACACAACCTGTGATGTACCTCTTGTCATCTGAGTACCCTACCACATCCGAACCTACAATCCCATGTAGTGAAGTCCTAACCCTGAATAGCATGAATCCCTACTACTGGTCCCTCTCAAATCCCTGAGAACCCACTTCTCTGAATTGGCTCCTAACTCTCTGACAACACCCACTG
This sequence comes from Torreya grandis, assembly GCA_037957365.1. Classification (NCBI taxonomy): domain Eukaryota; kingdom Viridiplantae; phylum Streptophyta; class Pinopsida; order Cupressales; family Taxaceae; genus Torreya; species Torreya grandis. Next base: position 1,938,004 of record JARHVA010002212.1, read on the forward strand.
CTTGGGCAAACTCAGGTCTATACCAGACCTCATGTGATTTCAGACACTGAACTATCCAGCCCTTAGTGTGCTCTGGCTCTGCATCCTACACCTCGCCAACACCTAATTCACATTAGCTCCCACTAGAGACAAAATTAACCTATGATCTCCATGTCTCCCATGCCAAAGAATTTTGTTGCTCCAAATTCTTCATAGCAAACCACTGAACTAATCTTACCCTTAGCTCAGCAAAACCCTATATGTACAAACCTACTAGCTAGCATACCATCCACATACAGCAATAGAATGATGTCATGACTCATCATCTACCTAGTAAGACAAACCACAGTAGTTACCCTAATGTTGACTAAAGCCATGCTTTGTCATCCACCTATCAAAACTTGTACCACTGTCCTACAGCTTCCTCAAGACCATATGCCCTGGTCTTTTGTCTCACGTGTCCATTCTCTCTATTCTTTAATTAAGGTATCCATTCATCTCTGTGCTTTCATACCTATTGGAAACCCTACCAAATCTCTTGCTTGGTTTTGCATCATAATCCTGCCATGCTCCCACTGTTTCCTAGATCCTTCCTACTCTGCACTCAGCAACTAGTATAAAGAAGAGGAACAATGAATTTGAGGCTTACTTACCACCTTCAGTCCTCCATATGGGCATTTGAGACTCCTTAACAACTTTTTGTCCACCCAAAATATATTACAGTGACTGACCTCAGTCACCACACAGTCTGCATCCGATCGACGTTGGTTCCTGCGCCTGTCCTAACTACCAATCCTGCCAACATCAATGTCCTCCTGCTACTGACATCGGTCCTCGTGATCAACATTGGTCTTACCTACTATCAACATTGGTTTTCTTACCAACATGGGTACCTGTGTTTTCCTGTGAGTGATGACTTTTTACCCGTGAGCTCCTTTGAATCAAAACCCATGTCCAAACTACCCTGCTCAAAAGTATCCAGCCCCATCCACTGGTCTCTGTCTGCCATCTCCTCCAAGAATGCCAAGGCTTTCCAGTTCTTAAGCCTGTCAAATATATCAGTCTTCCGCTTAAGAACATGCATCTCCTTCCTACTCATGTGACCAAGCCTATAAAGCCACGTCTCTGCAATAGAAGAAGAATCAGTAATATAAACAAGTAGATTAAGAGTACCTATTTTCTTACCACCAGCTAATTCAAGTGCATATATTGTGAGAGTTTTTGTGCATCTCTCATCACCCAACTCTTCTAAAGAAATTAGCCACATCTCTAAACCTAAGACCTGCATGACCTCCTTCAACACCCATGTGTTGGATGCCTGCAATTTTAGCTTCACTTCCCCTTTGCATATTCTTTGGCAAGGCTCACTAGCTTCTCTCCCTAGGGCTGCATGGAAAGAGGCAACAGAATCTATAAAAAAAGATTCTACTTTATCCAAGAAACCTCCCAGAGCATCCTATGCCACATCACCTACAACATCTACTTCTTCAGTTCCTTCATGTTGATCTGCTACCAACCAACAATATTCTTTTACCTACTCTTTCTTTCCATAGGACCGTAAGTGACCATCTGTGCTTTTCAACTCCTCCATTCTTAGCTTACTTTGATCTTTCATTGCTCTACTTCCACTCAATCAGAAACCCTTGAGAGTGACCTGTAACCAAACACAAAACCTACTCCTTGCAACCTTAGCTCTGATACCACGTGTTGGGATATAAATATACCAGAAGCACACAATTGATTACCAAATACAAGCAACTTAATATGCAGAAATTAACCAGAATACACAAGTAACTAGAATCTAAAAATAACACATGATATGAGAGACAATACATAACTTGTTTTAAAACTCTTTCAGAAGGAAATACAACAAAGAAGGCTACCACAGTTCTTCTTCCTTACACACCTCTAGGGCTCCCACACCTCTAGGGCATAAACAGTAAATCTTCCCTCAAAGCTCTCTCTCCTAGGTCCCAACACTCAACTCAAACATAGAGTTGGTGTTCACCTTACACCTGTGCTTCACGCACTCCACAAGTGCTCCACGCACTCCACAAGTACACACTATACTCAAAGTAGATCCCACCTGATTTTGCTCCCTATTGTGTTGCTATCCTCTCTGATCTTGCACACCTGCAAATCAACCTGGTTCTACACACTTGTGAACCTTGACCTTGCACACACATACATCTACAAATCAATGATCTTACTTACCATGTAGATCTCCTATCATAGCCATGCTCACCTGATGACCAATATCATACATACATGAAGAACCCTGTTGATTCTCCAATCCAGCACCCACACTTGGTACTGTGGCACTAGGAGGAACACACCATTGCTCTCCTCACACATAGAAGGAGCTTATATTATTGCTCTCTTACTCTCTAGCACAAGTTTACAATACAACCAATGAGTCTCTTAAATAGATCTCATGCGAACAATAATTAGACACCTAATTACAATAATTAGATCCGTAGCTTCTAGTCTAAAATTGGCTCTCAACATGCAAACACTTGGTTTGTTAACTAACTGCCCATAATATACTCACAACTCAAACCACAGGTGACCGATGTCGGTCCCTATCTACCTAGGGGGTGCCGATGCCAGCCAACTCCTGACTGACATCGATTGCTTCCTGTCTCTTCCCTACTGACGTCATTTGGCTTGACTGATGCCGGTGACAGTAACACTCCGCAACCCTTCTACAACCTCCTCCATGTCTGCATCAGTGAAGCTTTTAACTCCACAACCTAACAGATACATTGATTTTGTATGCCTCCTCTACCCATTGATTGCATGTTATGTCTATTGTATCAAATACTAATTGGACATCCTCCCATTCAAGCACTTCTTGATCATCAGGCTATAAAAACTCAACACTCTAAATCATGATATTGTATATGTGGTTGATCTCTTCCTCAAGGTCAATGCTCTCAACATATGGTGGTCCTTGATATTTCTAAAGGGGGATCACTACCTTCTCTTTCCCATTATCAAAATTCATGTAATGCTTCTTAAATCACATGTCCCCATTAGTCATGTAGCACTATGGTTTGCATAGGAGCATTGGGTAGTTATCATGCTCTACCAATTCTATCACTTTAAAATTGGCCTAGAATTCTACACCCATGATATTTATGATGGTACCTTTTAGGACCCCAATAGGTTTCACTCTAGTCTTCTTTTCCATGAATAAGGTATGAGGAAATGGTTTTAAGGGTGGTCTTCCCATTTTTTCCTAGGTAGTTTTGGTCAAAATGTTGACCTTGATGCCTATGTTGATGATGACTTCACATACTGACCATCCATCGATGGTTTCACTTATCATCAGTTCCTAGTCATACTCAACATTTTGAGTATGGCATACCTCACATGAATGCTTCAAGTGTGGTGCCATGATTTTAATTCATTGAAGTGCAACCTCATCTTTCAGAATTTTTATTCATTTCATCAACAAATTCTTTAATAAAGGCAGCATTCCTTCCATCTTCATGAGGTGTAAGATTTCTATTAATTCTTGAACCTCTATCTCCTAGTTATCCCTATTCTTGAGTGAAGCTATAGCTTGCACCTCCAAATATCTAGATAATTAAAGATCTCCTTGGAGGTCTTGAATCATGGTCATGGACTATTGTAGGACATCCTTATAGCATGTTAGATTAAGATATGGTGATGCCTTAGGTTTAGGTCATACCATGCACTTGGTTTAGCTTGATTCACCATATTCTAGGTGTAATTCCATGGTTGGTTCACCAGTTATTTGAGAAGTGAATCTACTTCTTGTAGTGACTTGCACTTTGGGAGTCTCCTTGCAGGTTGGTTGTGGCTTTGTAGCCCACTTTTGTACCTTGGGTTCTCACCTAATCATGGGATCACCTTTATCAAGCCAGCTCTAGGTTAACTTTTTGTATAAGTCAAGGCATTCTTTGACTTGATGTGGCTCATGATAGTACCCATAAGTGGGATGCATTAGGCAGTCATATTGGTAGTGATTAGTTGATCCACATTTATAACATGATCATGGGGGGAACCTTCCCCCACCATGTCCTCTACCTCACCCTCTTGCACCTCATTGGTTTCGATAGTTATCACTTTTCTAGCCATAATCATCATCACCTTAGTGCATCTATTCTCTAGCTATAGTGGTTGCCTACCATGTGCCCCTCTTTATATTCTAATATATTTCATCAATGACATGATAGTTTTTTATTGTGTGGGTGTATGCATCACACAATTTTTAATATATAGAGATGTTTACTTGGGAATCAAATTTTAATAATGGGTAGTTGTGGACATCATGGTATTTGTGGTATAATTCATAGTATAGAAGTAGCGCTCAAACATTTTTGCTTGGGAAAGTTGGTCTTACTATGCCCTTTTTCCTTACAAGTAGTACACCACATCCCATTACAAGTGTCATGTGCTAATCATATTGTTAATTTTTGAAATTATGAGGTTATTGATGTGATCTATGCCTCCATAAATAGACTAATTTTGGTGTTTATGCTTCTGACTAATTTAGCCCTTAGTGTGGCCTCTAGTGCTTCTTTAGGATCTATGAATGTTTTCATGGACAATGATCATTAGAATGGTACAAGCAAGCCCCCAAAAAACCACTTCATGTGTTGGGAGGGGTGGATGTCATAAGGGAGTTTTGAAAGGAGGGTTTTGAAACATGCATCATATAGGTGCATGTTCTTAGATATCCCCTAGATAATTTATTTTAATGCAGCTATGCTTTGTTAATTGAACTCTAGGATGTCAAACTCCTTGAGAAAAGCCTCCTTTCATAGGTAATAATCCACCATGGCCTGGTTGGGATCAAAATTTTGATACCAAGTGTGTGTACAATCTATTAAGGTCATCACAAAGTAAGTGGCCTTACACTCTAACTGGGTAATCCCCCTAGTGTGTCATTATAGTTCAAACTTGAGGACATGTTCAGTGCCAATTTTAGTGCCATGATACACTGATAAATGCATTGCCATCTAATAGTAAATCTATTGAGGGGTTTCTTGACCCTATGGCACTTGTCCTCCTATATCTTGGGTGGGAGGTGCTCCTCTAATTCCTAGGTTGGATTTCATCCCAACCACTATTGGTTACATCATAGATCTAGTGGGCATAGAAATGCTTCTTGGTTGTGTAGAGCCACCTCTACTAGGTTATTTCTCAATTGGTGTAGCTAACATTATTTGAATTGGGATGGTAGGATTTATCTTATTAATTATTTGACTATGGGTCCTCATGCTTTCAATTTTCAAGTTATCCTTTAATCCTTCATAAGGGATTATTTATTCAATTACTGGTTCTTCCCTTAAGAATTTTAATCTATAAAAATCTATTGTGGTACTAGGTTCAGTTATTAAATTCCTATCTTCTTGTACTAGATCTAGTGCATGAGTATGTGCTTCTAGTTCAAAGGGGGTGAGTTCCTCTTGTGCATCATATGACGTTTGATCTTCCAAGAACCTACTGTAAACCTCCTCTATGGACTCCTAAGCTCACCCCACAACTTCATCCCTTCTTTCATGATCCTACTATATTTCAAAGGATCCTTCCCCATGCCCTTCCTATTCTATACCAATTTCCTTGGCACTTCTAGGTTCTAGACCCTTTATCAATCTACACCTTCTTTTATTATAATTTTGCCTACAAAGCTCTTGATCATCTAGTTGCTTGTCCCTTTCCATCTGTACTTCACTTTCATTTCCCTTTCTTACTATTTGTGCCTACCCATATGCACTTGGATTTTTGTTGATCATATTGATGGTCTTCATTATATAATCTACTAGTAACTTCTTCAATTTAGTGCTAAGCTCTCTCAAAAATGCACCTTTGGGTTCATGATAGAGTTCATGCTCCACTTTTTTAGGGTAGGAGTATGTTGACACTACATATTATATCACATAACTATTTAACACCCCATTCCACTAATGGTCAACAATGCACGTCCACTCTTCATCTATGTTTTTAAGCTTTTCTAGGTACTCTTCTATCCACTTCTAACATTGGCCATATCTTTACCATTTAAACATGCTATAAGAAATCAACCATTTGTATATGTGTTCTAGTAACTCATAAAAGAGCACTTCATATAATGGATCGTATAGGTAGGTCTACACCCATACTCTTGGCTCATGATCTTGGTAGGTTGGATGACTTTGTGTGAAGCTATCTTCAACTTGTTATAGATAGTGCTCAATGTTATCGAGTGAGAGTTGATGCATTACTCTATCACACCATTACAATAACAAAATTCAATATGGGTATCAATAATATAACTAGAATGTTGTAGTTTTAATTATTAATCTCTTATAGTAGTGCCCATTACTCTTAGTAGCTCACCCTACTAGTCAGTGATTTAAGATAACTAGGTGAAAGGCTTTTAGTAGTAATTTAAGCATAACATTTAGCACATCTTTACACTAGCATCTAATTCACTCAAGGTGAAATCCTTGAGTTCTCACTCAAAGTGTAGCAGTGAAAGGATTAGGGCCCACATTGGGCTAGTTAGAACATGGCACAACTTTGGTTTAGTCAATGGGGCATGTCATGGGGATTCATCAACTCAAGGTTGTTTTAATGATAAAGTTAATAGTTGTTTGATGAGTTTGGAGTTTTATTCCTAATCATAGTGACATGCATCTAGTCTGACAGTTGATCTAGGCACTAACTAGGTTGAGATGTCTAGGTGACCTTCTCATCTTTTCTTGAACTACTTGGCTCCTTTCTTTTGATAGGGTCAGGTTCACTTGGTGCTAAACACAAGTTGGGTCATTCCTAACTATGGATTATCATGCATCATGATGGTTAACTAGAATTATCTCTGTAGATCCTCATGTGACTTATCTAATTACCACTTATACTAATAGAGAACACACACACACACACACACACACACACACACACACACACACACACACACACACACACACACACACACACACACATCAGAACTATATTCAATTCTTAAAGATTATACCAAAGGAGGTATTCAACACATATTTCCTAGAAATGATTGGTTTCATTTTTATTTCAAAGTGATATTTACAAGATCAATTTGGGCCTCATCCTAGCATGGTCCCTTCGTGTCTAGCAACTCATAGGCGAACATAGACTAGTCAAGGTTGGGTCTATTAGCAATAAACATAAGTCATCCTAGTTTGTATTACATATGTGTCAGTCTTCACTATGCTAAATTTTTGTCATCATCATTTTTGTCTCTCTCCCCTTTTTTACTCTTAGAGGTCACTTCTTTTTATAAGTTTTGGCAACCCTTCTTGTTGATTGGGTAGGCATGTGTCATCAGATGATTAGGTGCTGGCAGCTCACTTATTTATTCCACCATTCATACCTCCATGCTCCTCAAGCACCAATCCATCGTATGTAGGATTCATTAGGTGAGCCTTAAGGCTTGTGATTATCTTCAACCATTAACATTATGACTCTACCACCATGTTCATACTTTGAGAGTCATCCATCCAAAATTTGGGTGAGAAGTAATTACTTGGCCAATTGGCACAAGTATTTGTAGGATTCCTCCAGTTGGCATAACCAAGATAAAACCCAATTAATTTTTACACAAGATTTCCTCATGCCTAGTTTTTTCCTATTTGCATGAGGACACTACTTAGGGAAAAAGGGTGTCAGCATTCATGAAGGTTTCTTGACACTTAAATGGTTATGGTCAACCCACAAAGAAAGGTAGTTAGTTGATGCTTTATTGAAGATGGTTGTTATGAATATTCAATGTTTTCAAAATATAAATGGGAAATAATTAAATTAATATGGTGTGTATAGACCTTTCATGGGTTAAAGGTTACTAAAAATAGGCTTTGGCCACCTTAAATACTCTTTAAAAGCACTTCAATGAATAGAGATTTATTGTAACTATCATGTATGGTAGTTATGGTCTCTTGAATTCTTCAAGGACTATTACACCACTTTCCTTCTTTCTCTCTTGATGTACTCCTATTTATTGAGTTTGAAAGTCCTATTTTAGGCATCCCTTAGGTTGGCATAAACAAACTCTATTGAAATTGTAACTTACACCTTGAATTAATGAGAAAATATTGTTGTAGACTTCTCCATTGTTATTAGTGTGTATCTTGATTGTTGACTTGTAGATAAGTATGATATTCATCTTCTTTTGTAGGTCCTTTCCTCCACCTAATGCTATGTTATCATCCTTTACAAGTCATATGAAGTGTTAAGAGATAGAATCTATGTTGAAGAGTGAGTGAGTTTGTAGTGGCTCTTATAGACCTCCATTAGTTTACCTTCAAGTTGAAAAACTTTTATCAAACCTTCATCTAAAATACTAATGTTTAGGACTATTTTAATAAAGTCTAGTTGATAAACTATTCCCTTTTGATTCACAAGTGTACTTAAGACCAAGGTTAAGATAGGATCATTAAATAATTAGTGCATCACCATCACTAGTATAGGTTTTCCATTTATGTTATCCTTCTAACAATTTTCACCCTCAAAGAAAATAGGTTTTAGGAAAATGATTAAAAACTAATAATCAGAGGAGCTAGCCTCACAATCTAGAGGTTTGGTCTAGTCATATATAACCCACAACCTGTAGAATGTGAGAATGTGGCTATGATATTATTGGTAACTTATTTTAGAGGTAAGGCACTTCAATGGTATAGGGGTTTAGCACCTGCATCCATTAACACCTGGGATGAGTTTGGAAAACTCTTGTGTAAACATTTTGAAGATAAGAGTGGCCATCTCTCTTTAGTGGAGAAACTTACAAAGATTCAAATAAACCCGTGGGAGTTCATGTTAGACTTCAACTATAAGTTTGAAAATGTAAGATAATATCCCTATAATTATCAAACCCACCCCTAACTATGCATTCTTATATTATTTGAAAAATCCAAATTCAGATGTGGTAGTTATTATATAATCAATTGAAGGAAGCATCTTGATATAAGCCTATGGATTATCCATAAGGGATAAGAATTGCCTAATACAAGTTGGTAAACTCACCCCTAGACCACTCATGCCTTTTTTCTAGATATTCACCCTCATGTGCCTACCATTGATCCATTACTATCCCCAACTAATCTTGATCAAACAAATGGTAACTAAGTGGGCAAATTGGATAAGATAGAGAGTAATCTAGAGAGTAATCTTAAGGCCCATAATAACAAGTTAGTGTCTTTGGAAAGGAATTAAGATACACCTCATAGACCTTATCAATCACCTAACCAATCCTATTAGTATTACAAGCCTCCTTATCATCCCAATCAACAAGGTCAAGGGTAGATTACATAATTAAGATCATATAATGATTATAATCCCAATGCTACTATTAGTTCTAGATCTTTGGTTCTAACTCAAAATAACTATGCTTAGAAAGGTCAATGGTCTGATCAACATGAGTAATCAAACACTATGGTAATAGTTCTAAGTGGTGAGATGAGTCAACAATCTTATATACAACAAGGTACAGTTCTTCCCCCATATGATAGTCAACTACATTCACAATACAAGGAAGTTCCTCTATCACATGGATATGTTTTGTCTATGGCTCAAGGTGAGGTAAAAATTTAGTAATGATCAAGTGGAATAAAAACACCTTTTCAAACTACCTTTGCCAATTTCTAATAAGGTCAAAATCCATTTGATCAGGTGGCAACTAATCAGGGTTAGAATATGGCAAATGTGGAAAACTTAGTTGTAGATCACATAAGGTCCAAAAGAAGGGTATTTGGTGATGGTTTAGGTTTTGAAAAGGCATCTACTCTACCTTATTAACCACCTCAAAATACTACCACTCAAGATGCACCTAAAAATTCACAATCAATTTAGCAAGTACAAATGGTAAGGGGTAGAATCATAAGGGTATTTTCATACCATAGTTTACACAAGATTTAAGTAGCACTTCTAATCTTAAATGAAAACCCAAGATAACTAATCATACTATTAGCATTGTTGATCAGATGAAGAGGTCACCGGTCTCTATTTATATGTGGAACACATTGTTTATTATAGGACAAAAGGATCTCCTACAAGAATATCTCTCCAAGCTTCATATTTTAGAAAAACAAGTAAAAAAGGTTGGTGTTGTTTTTACAAATTCTAGCCAACCTCTTGAGCCTCAATCACTAAAGGTTATTAAAATATCCCCATTCTATCTTTTAGTTATCATAGGTGATTGCCTTGTACATAACTGCATGATTTATAGTGGGGATAGTACATCTATCATGCCTAAATCCATAGTTGATAAGTTTGGACTTTAATATGAGCCTCATGAAAAGGGAATTTTAAAGTTGGATGGGTATCCTACTTAGACCATGGGTTTTCTTAGGGATATTAAGATAATTTTAGCTCCTTTTCCTAATTTTATTCTCTCTTAAGATGTGGTAGTAGTTGATCTTCCTCCCTACTTTGCCTTATGCTTGTCAAGGATTTCATTACCAAAATAGGGGGTATCTTTCTTTTGATTGGTCCTACATGATTTTTAAAACTAGGTATGGGACAAATGTTACCATAAGTTTAGAGACTATATCTATATTCCATTTACAACCTTATATTTCCAACTTATCAAACGTTAATTACACTATTTCAAAGGAAGATGAAGACTTCAATGATCATGAACATTCTAAACCACTTGAAGGTATATCAGACTTACTCCTTGATGAATGGGTAGATGATAATCATGGTTATGATCCATATTAAAACATTAAATACTTAGGTTTAGATGTTTATTTTATGAATGAATAAGGTACCATAATGCCAAGTCTCACTAGCATAACACAAGATCATGAAGGAGTTTGGAATTTGTTCTTTGATGGGTCTAGATAAGAGAATAAGAGTGGGATAGGTGTTATGATAGTGATCCAATTCATTTTTATCTCTAATATTGTATAAAACTAGACCCTTATTCATGGTCTATAGTGGTAAGGAAGAGAGAGAGATTAAGCTTCTACAAGTGAAGGGAGACAGTGAACTAGTAGTGTAGCAGGTAATAGGTATAAGTGCAGCTAAGAATCCAATCTTGAAGGCCTAAAAACATAGGGTTTTGGACTTTATGGATGAATTTTAGGCATTTGACATTTTCTCCATTCCTAGAGGAGCAAATCAGCATGTAGGCCAGTTAGTTATGATTGGAGCATAGTATGACATATTTGATGGGATGAAAGACACTAAAGACTAGTCCCAAATTAAAGTGGTATCTAGGCCCTCAGTCCTTGATAATGAGGTAAGTTTTAAAGTATTTAATATTTATAAAAAAAAATCCCTTTTCCTTCAACATGAGTTAGAAGTCTGCTCAAAGAACTAAGATAAGTTACAATTTCAATATCAGGACCAGATTGTCCCATTAAAATCAAACAAGTTACATAAGGGCCTGGTAAATTTGGAGAGCATATTTAATGAGGATGATGAATTGAGAAAATATAATTTAAACATCTCTACTAAAAAATAACATTATGAAAAATTTACCATAGCTAAAGATAAACTAATCAAGTTAGGAAAAATGAATACTAAGGATGAGAGAGAAGCCTTTGTAGCATTGTGAAAGGATTTTATGGATGTTTTTGCATGATAATATCATGACTTAAATGGGTTTGATCCTAAGTGGTCACAATATACCATAGAGCTAGAATAAAATGCCAAACTTATGAGACAAAAATAAAGATCAATCAACCCCAAAGTTGAGATCCTTATGAGGAAAGAAATAATAAAGCTTATTGAATATAACATAATATTTCACATAAAAAATTATTCATGGGTGGAAAATATTTTACCTATGAGTAAAATTAATGGGGAGATAAGGTTGTGTGTAGATAGATCTCAACAGGGTGTCATTGAGATATCACAACCCTCTTCCATTCATGGATCAAATTTTATAAAGAGTTTCAAGTTCCCAAAGGTTTTCCCTACTTGATGGATACTTAGTGTATATTAAAATATTGGTGAAGGATCAATATCAATACAATATTTCCCTCACAACTAAGTGGGGTGCCTATGCATATAAAAAAATACCTTTTAGACTCTATAATGTTGGGGGCTACTTTGCAAAGGGCAATAGATTTAGATTTCCAAGGGATTATAAGTGAAATGATACTCATTTATCTTGATGATATTATTATGTTTTTTTAAAGATCCTAAGGATCATTTAACACATTTTAGATTGGTATTTGATAGGTGTAGATAGTTTAGGGTCTCTTTGAACCCTAAAAAGTGTATCTTTGTAGTACATGAGGGAAGGCTTCTTGGACATGTTGTATCCAAGGGTGGAATTTATATTGATCTTGAATAAATAGATGAAATACTTGATTTGTATTTAACCAAACATAATAATGGATTGCAAAGTTTCTTGGGAAATATCAATTTTATTAAAAGGCTCATGCCTAGGTTTGTAGAATTGGTGAGACCCCTAACTCACATGCTCAAGAAACATTAAGAGTTATCATAGAGAAAATAAGGTGAGAGATTTTTTTAGGACATTAAATAGGCCATTAATAAATCTCCTAACCTACTCAAACCTAATTTTAGTAAATATTTATTCATGTATGCCTTCTCCACATGTGACATAATTTCTACCATGTTCTTGCAACAAAATAATAAGGATTAGAGCAGCCTATTAATTTTTTCATTCAAGCATTAGAAGGGTATGAGGAGAAATATAATTTTTTTTATAGTCATGTCCTTGTTGTCATAATGGGCCTAAATAATTTTATACATATGATCTCTAACAATAATAATTTTGTGATGGTGGTTCATCCTAGTGTAAAGGATTTTATCCTTAATAGAGACTTAAGTGAAAAGAGGGTTGTTTGGGTGACCAAATGCATGGAATATTATATATAATTTAAGGTTAAATTTTTTTGCATAGTTAATGGTAATTTTTTATATCCCTTAATCATATGTTAAATAATAAAAATAAGTAGTTTTGACATTCCAAGATAGTCAACATGCAACTGCAACTATCCCTCCTTCCAGCTAGACACAAGACATAGAAATATTCCTCTAAATGGGAGAGTATCCTATATGCTTATATGGGGTAAATAGGAGACATTTTATGCTTAAATATATCCCTTACATATTTATTGATGGAGTACTCTTCAATATGGACATTGGAGGTATGTTTCTAAGATGTGTAGAAACTAGCCAACTAGACAAGTTACTAGAATAATTTCATGATGAGCCTATATGTGGGAAATTTGAAGCCAAGACTAAAAAATAAAACATCATAATAATTGGTTATTTTTGGACTACTTTGTTTAAATACTCACATGTTTGGGTTATAATATGTTCCAAGTGTGCAATGTTTACTATCAAACAAAGACTAGATGCCATGCCTTTGAAACATATTCAAGTTGAGCAGCCCTTCACGTAATTAGGCTTAGACTTCATTGTCATGATTCATTCCCCATAAATTATTGGACATAAGTGGGTTTTGATAGATACTAATTATTTTACCTGGTGGTTTGAGTCATTTTCACTTAAGGAAGCAAATGATAACTCATTTTTAGAGTTTTATGACAACCTAATGACTCATTTTGGGGTCCCCTCAACCATCATATCATAAAATAATTTAGATTTTAGTAGTGAAAATGTGTGTTATTGGGCCCTTGATCATGGTATTTATATCAAATCCTCATCTAATTAGTATCTTCGAGGCAATGGACTAGCAGTCCACCAATAAAAAACTGATTAGGATCATTAAGAGAATAATGGAGGACAATCAAAGAGGATGGAATACCAAGTTGAATACTACCTTATGGGTAGATATAATTAATCAAAAGAAGGCTATTGTTCACTCTCCTTACTTCCAAGTTTATGGTATAGAATCAAAGCTACCCATTTCATTAGAATTATCAGCCTTGAATCTTGCATATCAACTAGAGCTTATGGAAAATGATGCAATGGAGGTAAGAATGAATGAGTTGAGAGAGTTGGAAGAAACAAGGGACAATGTTATGCATAATATGTGGAATAAAAAATAACAAGTCAATAGATATTTTTAGAAAAGATATTCGTCCAAGACCTTTCATCAAGGTGATATTGTGCTCAAGTGGGATTAAGATTGTGCCAAACTAGGTAAATATTTTAAATTAAATAGTCTTTGGAGTGTCCATATGTCATTAATGGTTGTAAGGAAAGTAATGTTTTATAATTATCCAATTTGAGTGGTGAGGAGCTCCCTATTCCCATTAATGGGATGTTACTCAAGTATTTATCTTAAGAGAATCAATCCTCTTGTATATAGTAGTTTCCTTCTTCTAAGTGTTGTTGCACATGCTTGTTAGTTATTTTTTTGTTTTAGTTGTTTGTTGTTGTTTTATTATGTGTGTCCTGTTTGTTTGTTTTATGTTCAATTATGCAAGTTTGGTTAGTTTTAGATAGAAATCATGTTGTTTTTAATTATGAGTGACAAGTAAGAGATTTTAGATTCTTTTGACTAGTAGGCTATTTAAACAAGTTGAGTCACCAAAAATGTTGACCACTTTCTCTCCTTAGGTCTAGAAAGGTGTCAACTTAAGCATTGGGATATTTGGTATATTATTAAAACTCATATTTTTCATGTATCTTGAGGAATTAGGGAGACTTAAAGGACTATTCATTGGTTATCAAGTTAATGGGGGTATGAGTCTCATATCTTGTCATGGTCATGTCTCAATGTGCTAAGATGGCTGAAGATGGAAGTCGATGACTCACTCTAAGATTCTTTGATGTATTCAGTATATGCAAGGTATTTGGACTATAAACCTTGAAAGTGTGATGAAATACATAAAGGCTTAATTCAAACCTTTAATAAATCTATATGGTATTCTTTTATGATATTCATTAGCATTTACTCTTATGAGTCTATGTGTATAGTGTAGAAAATAAGTTTTTGGTCTTGAAAAGATAAAATTTAACCTCATAATGCTTTAAATCATCACTAACATCTTGTAATCACCTACCATGGTCCTTATTTAGATGATTCAAATGGTTGATGCCTTGAAAATGTCTCTACTATGATCTTAGAAGGTTCTTTGGCCACCAAAATAACTCTCACATGTGAAAAAAACTATATTTTTCTTTCCTTGGTGTATTACTTGCTTTCAGATGTCTTTTTAATCTATATTTATCTCCATGTTTCCATAAAATGGTTTCTTAAATCTGAAACAAGAGGAAATGAAGGAGATTTTATAGGTTTCAATAGTGTTTTGAAGTAGTACATATTTGTACTGTATGGATTTGCTTAGGAAAATATATGGAGATGTAATAAGGACTTGTTACAAATACATGTTGAAGAGATTGGATTTTTTTAAGGCTTGAGAAGATAAAATTTTTTGTGTTTTCCATGGCTTATTCATTAGCAGATAACAAGATCACCTCAGGTTTGTGCTTAGTTGGTATAATAGAGAGAGAAAGTAGATCTAAGATCTTAACCATAGAAAATATAATTTATGACCTTAAATTCATGGGTGTTTTTAATTGGTTTATTCCTCTAAAATTTATGAACAAAGGCTGATAACTTAAGGATTTTATTCACTATTCAAATCTACACAAGGCAAGGAAAGTGGTACAGTTTTGTAAGGTTTTTTATTTTTTTGACCAAACTAGTTTTTGTTCTTGTATCTTAAGGTCTTAAAGGTACCACATGTGTGAGTAAATGGATTTAAATAATATATTAATTTCCAAATTTTTATTCCATAGATAGGTTTGAGGAAGGAGTAAAATTTAATGTGTGATTCAAGTTGTCAAGCACAACATATTCTATTTTAGGTATTATATTCATAATCATGTGTCTTTACTGAGTGTATATCAAAGTTTCCTCAAGGTCTCATGGCATATAAACCATCATTTTCCTCTCAATACCTTCATAGTTTTAGTTTATTATAATTTAAGGAAATTAGCATTTGTTAAAGTAGTTTAGAGATTCATCGGTTTCACTTTTAATAGTGTATACTAGTTCAAGAACCTCCAAAATGATGTATCTGGTTAAGTCATATGCCTATGCTTCCCTAAGATCCTTCATGACTATCTAGATGTTGGACTCATGTTTCATTTCACTTCATCATGTTTCATCCCATTTCACAGCCTTATTATTGACATTCACCATTATTGTAAGCTTATCATTCTATTGTCATCCTCCAATATAGCATATTATCATCATATCATTGCTATCCATACATATTCACCTCATGTATCAACTATTTTAGAAGAGTCAATAATTTTAAAAAACCATTATGTTTATGAAGTTGTGTTGTAAATCCTTAAACCCTACTTAAGAGGTCAATACAATCAATAATATGCTTCATGAAGTGATGTATAAAAGAGGCTAGAGGATATCTCATTGAAATAATTTGTTTGAACTATCTCCTTGAGTTTCAATATATGGATGAGAGGTTGATAAACCATGTTTTTTTTACCTTCTCAAGGTTTAATTCCATCTCAGTCTATACAAGAAACTATGGATCATCACCTATAGTCACACTAAAACACAGTCGGGCTCTCTCTTCTAAGAAGGTTCTATGTATGAGGTTTGGAAAAGGATATAAAATATGGTTTTAGTGTTGTGGTGAAAATTCAATGGGTCTATATGGTGATCTAAGGACACATTGTCTATAGTCAATCATGGATAGTAACTCATAGTCATACCCCCACTTCCACCTACAGGCCTTTTGGAGAGATATTCAAGGTTTGTTCCAAAGAGGGAAGATAGAGGTTGTATGAAACATTCAAAGATTAAGCCAATTAAATATTAAGGAAAACTCAAGGATGAACTAATAATATCCTAGACCAAATGAGATAACCAATGTAAATCTATAAAAATCCTAGTGGAGTTATGTAGCTAAGAAAGGCAAACTCAGTCTTGACCAAGGAATCAAGGGTAGACTTATGGTGTATGAAACATGATGAGCTGTTTAGACCTTACTAAAGGCTCACAATCAAGTTCAACCATTGAAAGGGTTTAAGGGGTTATTAACCAAGATATAATATTTAACTTTTCCAAGGACACTTATAGGTGTAATGTTGTGCATGATGAGTAAGGTAGTAAGTCAACAGTGTTGGAAAAAGATATAAGAGATGGTTGAATATTTTTAAAGATTTAAATCATATTCAAAGGACTATAGAAATCCTAATTAGCATGTGAAATGGTCTTAAAACATATAACATATTCAAAATTGAACTACATTATGCTATTCTAAAGAGCTCTCATTTGCAATGAAATAAGAAGAGGACTATTGGTATGTGAAGGGAATGGATTACATTTGTGGATGATGCCTAAAAGGGTTTTAAAAGTCATACACCACTCATAAACCTTATTACAAACATTAAATGTTTATGATATGTCCTAAAAATATTGAAACCTAAGATAACTTACACATAATTAGTGTATAAAGTCTATCTTGAGAAGTTTGAAAGTTTTGAAGTTTCAAAATTCTAAAAACCCTGCTTATACATATGCTTGTCGGTTAGCATCATTAGATAGTATCATCGAGAAGGGATAAAAAGACAAAATGAGGTCATGAGGTCACTTCCAATATTCATTAACACCATCATCAGGTTGTGAGAGGGGTGTATGTCAAATTTGATCCACATAAGAGGTGACATGATTGGTCATTTAGGCCTTAAGACAACAAACACTACTTAGAAAGTATGTATCTTCCCTAAGAAGTGACTTCACATGATCACCATGGTAAAAATTTGTTACATGGGAGGATGGGAACTTTGGGAGAGGTAGAGGGCTTAGTACACTAGTGTTTTTTTGTACTTCTTCATACATTCAATGCCCAAACTTCATGAATCATTGTTAAGAGTCCTGAGCACTCTTAAACCTCTCTAAAACCTTAGTTAAGACTTGATTGGGAAGAATTGAAGTAAAATACATAAAAATAGATTGAAATCACCTATATATCACCTAGATCATTTGTTACACTCAAATAATCTCATGTTCATGACACTTTTTTGTATGGATGGTGTATGGACCTATCAAAAAATAGATTATTTTGGAGAAAAAGTTTAGAAAGAGAGGTACAAGGTAGTTTAAGAAGATGAAAATGATTTGAAAAGGAAGTTTTGGAATTTTTTCACTTCTTAAATTCATTATAATATCAAAAACATTCATGGAATCATCTCTACAACACACTTCTAATTGGCCAGTTTGTGAGACCTAGTTAAGTTGGCCTAATTGATCAAATAAGGCTAAGTTGCAGATGAAGGAGATCTTGGGTGTATAAAGGATATTTGTGGAGTTAATTAACTATCTATAGATATCCATTATTACCCCTAAAGTAATAAAATTCCATATTTATGAGCATTCATGAAGGTTTCTTGATAGTTATATGGTTTTGGTCAATCCACAAAAAGAGGTAGTTAGTTGATGTTTTATTGAAGATGGTTGTTATGACTATTAAATGTTTTCAATAGATAAAGGGGAATTAATTCAATTTATATGGCACATATAAAACTTTCATGGATCAAAGGTTACTAAAAATAGGCTTTAACCATCTTAAACACCCTTTGAAATCACTTCAATGCATAGAGAGTTGTTATAACTGTCATGTATGGTGGCTATGGTCTCTTGACTTCTTCAAGGACTACTACACCACTTTCCTTCCTTATCTCTTGATTTACTCTTATTTATTGAGTTATAAAGGCCTAAATTGGTCATCTGTTAGGATAGAATATAAAAACTCTACTTAAACTGTAACTTGCACCTTAAGTTAATGATAAAAGATTGTTACATACTTCTCCATTGTTATTAGTGTGTATCTTGATCATTAACTCATAAATAAGTATGATATTCATCTTATTTTTTAGGTCCTTTCCTTCACCTACTGCTATGTTTTCATCCTTTACAGGTCACATTAAGTTTTAAGATATAGAATTTATGTTGAAGAGTGAGTTAGTTTGTAGTGTCTCATATAGACCTCCATTCCTTCACCTTCAAGTTGCAGACCTTTTTATCTAACCTTCATCTGAAATACTCATGTTTAGGACTATTTTAAGAAAGTATAGTTGATAAGTTATTCCCTTTTTATTCACAAGTGTGCTTAGGAACAAGGTTAAGAGAGTATCATTAAATAATTGGTGCATCACCATCACTATATAGGTTTTCCTTTTAAGTTATATTTCTAACTATTTTCACCCCCAAAGCAAAATAGGTTTAAAAGGAGTCAAAATTGATACATCAAAGGAGATAGCCTCATAATATATAGGTTTATTCTAGTCATAGGTAACCCACAACCTATAAACCAATCCAATGTTAGTCCAAGTTTGAAGGATAATTAAACAATCTACTTCACAAGGTGAAACTTGGGTTGCTAACACTACCAAAAAAAAATCTACATTTTGATACTTTTTAGGGAAAATTCTACTAATGGATTTCCCTAATGCACAAATTTCCTAAATAGATTATATTTCACTCTATCTACTCAAATAAAATAATAAATTCATCACCTACCTACATTAATCCTATGATAATTCCCTAGGGACCTCCCATGCATCCACCTCACTTTCCTTTAACCATCATCTCTCGTCATGCTAGAAATGGTGGTCATGATCTCTAGGTTTGCAAAAATAACAAATGAGCAAATGATTTAAATTTTTACATATTTATACCTCTTAATTGATTTTAAAACCATATTTAATCCTTAAATAAATCAAACTATTTTTGAAAATAGATGCTAAAAATATCAATTCCCTGAGGTATTTAGAATTGGATGCAAAGTTTTAGGAATGAATGAAAAGTGATTATAAACTCTATAACTCATTTCCTATTTAAAAAACTTGATATGTGTCATTTTATAATTTCTCATAATAAATCTTAGTGTCTCATTAATTCATTTTCAAACTGAATTAAACAAATTGAAACCCAGAAATAACTAAAAGGAAAATAACACAATCTTGATAATGGAGTTCACCCTTTTAAAGGATACATCTTCAAGTTTGTGAAACAATGAACAAATCCATTAAAAATATGAAAATATCATCAAATTAAAAAATTACATCAAAATGTGGATTTAGACCTGTAAATAGTGTTGAAATTGACTTTGAAGACTCTGAAACTGGTCAACAATAACATCAATCAAAATATATAGCACCTATGCATTATCTTTGTGGCTTCTCCATAAAGAGTAAATGTAAAATCTTAATAAAATGGGAATTTCAACATTGGAGGAGTATCTTTGGATTTTAAAGCCCTACAAACTCCTTTAAATAACCCTACAATAATATTCAACAACCTTCCATGGATAAATGCCTTACAACATAGAAGAACATTCAATAACATATTATCTTGGGTCTATTCAAATATAATTTCATAGTATATATACTAGTGCATCTTGATTGGTCTAATAGCAAGACATATTATTTTGCAAGAGATAGATCATAGTTGGAAGCACATACTAACCCTTTGATCCTCATGGCTTTAGTCTTGTGTAATCCCATCTTGGGTCTATCAAAAACCTTTACCCATGGCTCAAAGACTTCCAAATAGGATCTACCATTTTCCATTGGCTTAAAGCTCTACACAATAGGTGTAACAAAAATGATAGAATCGGATCTCTTACAAAATTGATGCATAAGCATCAAAATAGCTCGAGTCTCTAACTATAAATCAGCCCATTTATTCCATGACTCAATGGCATATTTATATAGACATGATGCTCCTTATAGCTCGGTCTACATTCTTGCAAAGATGTATTATTCATCTTTCACTTAAAGGCCTTACACGAGAGATGCCATAACCTCCCAGGCTTAGCTTTTCCTTAATTATAAATACATAGTCATATACATATCTTCCTTGGCCTAACAAACTTTTACCAAATACAATAATATTCCAAAAAAACATATGCTCGATTCTAAATTAACTCTACAACATATAAATGTCATTCACCCATGCTTGGGTCTATGTCTCTTCACAAATTTAACTTTGCCTCCCACATTCAGGACCATTCCAATCGACTTCACCCTATCTTAAATTCCTTACCAAATAAGTGTGTTCTCCCTTTCTAATATTTGAGACTATGCAAAATGACAATCATGCCATCCACCATAGACTTGGTTCTATCCTTTATCATGACACAGTCTCATCCATCCATGTTATCAATGTTAATGTCTTTACCAAATAGGCACATATCCATCATTTACCTAACTTGTTAAATGGTGAGATCCCATTCCATCCTATGGATTGTGTAATATTATTTGGGACTGTGCCTAATAGTCAACTATCCCTTTAGATCTTGTGTTCCAAAAATAAAACTCACACTTTAAAAAATAGATTTGCGCTTTAATATCAGCAACATATTTATTTTAAGGGATTTTATCCCACATTCAATGGATTTAAATGCATTAAAGGCTTTAAATAACCTTCAAAACAACATTTAGTTTATGGCTTAGGCCATATGTAAAACCATTTTTCTTGAGTTGGATTTAGTGCAAAATTTAGAAGATCTGAGATTAGTTAAGAACCCAGTGAGTTGACTCACTTAGATTCGATTGGAAATAAACTTGATTCAGTTGATTGAGCTATCAATGATAATATCAAACTCATCATAGAGCATGAGTTTCATAGAAAATAACATGAAGTGGTGGTAGGTCAGGTGGTGGCCTAAGGACCCCCCACATGGACCTCTCCAAATGCTTGGTCTTCATTGAGACTTGGGCATTGAGATAATTAGATAGGATATCCCTAATTCACTAATAAAACAACACACATCACAATATGAATAACACAAAATGCCAAATGATAGACCTTGATTGGTCCACTTGGCAAAGGTATACTGGTCCATTTTACTACCACATCATTAGTTTTACCAAGTTTGACCACAACTTTGGCTGGCCATAACTTTAACATATACAACCAGATTTGGTCTGTTTGAAGTGCATCAAAAAAAAATTATAATGTTATTCCATTTTTTAGTATTTTGGGGGGATCTTGGGAACATATGAAGGATGAAAAATCTTTTAGATCAAACCTCCCTACAAAGAGGCTTTTGGTCTTTGAAAGTCCAAATAATCCAACTAACCTAAAAATAGATCTATGTGAGTTCTCTTCCTTTCCATTGACAATCTTCCTACATTGATTCAAAACATACATGAGCTAAAATTAGCATATGAAGGAGTTATGAAGTCAATCTATCAAAATGATGCAATAAAACTCCATTTGAAAAACACAAGTCTACATTAGTGTAATAAGACATTAGAAAACCTCCTTGCAAGAAGTCAATTGTCTAATTGAAATTATATCCTAATTATGGAGAGTAAAACAAACTCTTGACTCATTCTTCCAAACTAACCTATTACCCAAAATAGTCATTATACTAATGGATTCTCCCAACCCTTACATCGTATGAAGGTTAAGGTATTCTCCTTGTTATCAACATCACACAAGGGAAAACAAAATGTGTTACATACCCCTATAGGAGTTGTAAATAAATTTAAACACCTATATACTTGCATTTACAAATGTTTCCCATATATGGGTCTTTAAAATTACATCTACATGACATGTTAGGTTGTGGAGCTAAAAGCTTCACCAAGATGCAAACAGGAGAAGTTATGGAGGATGCAGAGTTGCAGAGAGTTGCAGAATCAGTTGCAGGGAAACCGACGTCAGTCTGATCAACCGACGTCGGTCATATGGCAGTGAGGAAGCAACCGGCGTCGGTCACCAATCGGCCAACATCGGTCATGGAGGAGCCGACGTCGGCAAAACAGGCAGTTTGCATGTTGATCTCAGAGAGTCTATTTTTGGACTGTTAGTTTGCATGTTGAAGGCTAGTCTTAGTCTTGAGTTGTGTGTCTAATTATTGTAATTAGGTTAGTCTAATTATTGTAAGCATGAGATCTATATATGGACTCATGGGCTGTATTGTAAACTTGTAGCTAGTGAATAAGAGAGCAATAAGCTCCTTTAGAGAGAAGAGAGCAATGGTACGTTCCTCCTAGTGCCACAGTACCAAGGTGGGTACTAGTTTGGAGAATCAAAAAGGTTCTTCGTGTGTGTATGATCTTGGTCAGCATGTGTGCATGACTTTATATAGGAGATCTACAATGGTGAGTAAGGTCTAGTGATTTGCAGGTAGCAGCAGAGAGCAGGAGATCTACTTAGAGTATAGTTGTGTACTTGGTGTACTGGCAGCGTGTTATTGACTGGTTGGAGAGGTGAACATCAATTCTATATTGGAGTTGATTGTTGTGACTAAGAGAGAGAGGGAAGAAGGTCTTGAGGTGTGGCGAACCTTTGAGGTGGAAGAAGAAGTGGCATCTTCTTTATTGTATATTATTCTGAGTGATTATTAATACAATTGTGTATTGTCTCTCAATTCCTGTGTTATTTCATATTTCTAGTTACTTTATATTTTTGGTTAAATTTCATGATTAGTTGCTTATACAAGAAGTAATCATATGTGCTCTAATTGGTGGAGCAAGATCCTGACACAAGTGGGATCAGAGCATGTTTATTGTTCTAGGTTCCCTGACAAGTGGTATCAGAGCCTTGGTTGTAGGTTTAAGAGCTGATACCAACAAGTGGTATTAGAGATTTTGGTTGGGTTGACTAACAAGTGGTTTCAGATCTGGTAGTGTTTTTGATTACAGGTCACTCACAGGGGTTTTAGATTGAGTGGGAGTATAGCAATGGCAAAAGAAATTAAGCTACGAATGGAGAAACTGAATAGCACGAATGGTCTGATTGATGGAAAGAAAGAGCAGGTAAAAAGAGATTGTTGGTCAGTAGAAGATCAGCGTGTGGAAGCATATGTTGCAGGTAATGTTGCACAGGATGTTCTGGATAAAGTGGAATCTTTGTTTACAGATTCTTTTGCCTCTTTCCATGCAGCCCAAAATAGAGCATCTTTTCATGGGTATGTCTTTGGAGACTTTGGAGAGATTTATTTAGAGGTTGGAGAGCCTTGTCAGATTATTGACGAAGGGGAAGTGAAGTTGAAATTGCAGACGGATGACACACAAGTGTTGAAGGAGGTCATGCAGGTTCTAGTCTTGGAGATGAGTCTAATTTCTTCAAGAAATTTGAGTGATGAGAGACGCACTGTAACTCTCACAGTGGATATACTTGAATTAGATGGTGGTAAGAAAGTAGGTATCCTTTATCTATCTACTTATATTGTTGATTCACCTTCTATTGTAGAGATGTGGCTTCGTAGGCTGTCACATATGTAGAAGGAGAATGCAGGTTTTGAAGCAGAAGTCAGATGTTTTTGACAAGCTAAAGAACTAGAAAGCCTTGGTGTCCATGGAGGAGATGACGGACAGAGATCAGGTGAGGAAACTAAATTATTCTGAGCAAAGCTATGTTGATTTGAACAGGGTTTTGATCCATGGAGAGCTCACGGGTAAAAAGTTATCAGTCACGGATGAACACAGATACCGGTGTCGATCAAACAGTAACTAATGTTGGCAACAGGAAGACCGATGTCGATCATGAAGAAACCGATGTCAGCCAGGGAAACGACATCAGTAGTTAGGGTCAGTATAGGGAGCCGACATCGGTCAGGAGCAGACTGGGAGATGGCTGAGATCAGTCACTAGTACAAATGGTGGGTGGACAACAAGCTGTCAACAAGTCTCAAATGCTCATGTCGAGGTCAGAAAGGGTAAGTGAACCTCATATTCATTGTTCACCTTCTTTATATTGCTTATTTATAGTCAAGAACTAGGAAGATGGAAGAAGCAATGCAGGTAAAATCTAGATACAGTGAGAGCTTGGCATGGATGAGGAGTGTGAGTCCTTGGAGAAGAACCAAACATGTATCTATTGGTAGAGTTGTCAGCTAGAAGTAAGCACTGAGATACGGAATGGATTCCCAAGTTAAAGAAGAGAGTGGATGGATACGAGAGATAGAAGGCCAAGGCATATGGTCTTGAGGAAGCTGCAAGACAGTGGTACAAGTTTGACAGGTGGATGACTAAGCATGGCTTCAGTCAATGTCAGTGTAACTATTGTGGTTTTGTCTTATCAGGTGGATGATGAGTTGCGACATTATCTAGTTACTGTATGTGGGTAATTTGCTAGCAATTTTTATACATACAGGGATTTGCTGAGCTAAGGGTAAGGTTAGTTCAAAGGTGTGTCATGAAGAATTTGGAGCAGCAAAATTCTTTGGCATAAGAGACATGGAGATTTTATCTCCAGTGGGAGTTGATGTGAAGATGGTGTTGGCAGGGTTCATGATGCAGGATGCAGAATCAGAAAGCACACCAAGGGTTGGACAGTTCAAGCTTAGCTTGAAACAGGGTTTGAAATCACATGAGGTCTAGTGTAGACCTGAGTTTTTCCCAAGCAATGGGGGTTGTCAGAAAGTATGGAGCCAATTCGGGGAAGGAGTACTGGAGGGCAGTTCAGTGGGACTAGCAGTAGGGATTCTTGTTATGCAGGGTCAAGTTTTTCACTACATGGTTATGTAGGTTCGGATGTGGTAGGTTACTTGAATGATAGGTGTAGCATCACAGGTTGTGTGGTGGTTGGTCTTCAAGATTGATCTTAAAGAGGAATACAAGCCAAGGAATAATTTAGATGGTGTACAAGTACAGGTACAGGTGCAACTATTTATCTCCAAGTGGGAGATTGTTAGGTTGTGGAGCTAAAAGCTTCACCAAGATGCAAATAAGAGAAGTTATGGAAGATGCAGAGTTGCAGAGAGTTGCAAAATTAGTTGCAGGGAAACCGGCGTCGGTCTGATCAATCGACGTCGATCATATGGCAGTGAGGAAGTAACTGGCGTTGGTCACCAATCGGCCGACATCGGTCATGGAGGAGCCGACGTCGGCAGCCTATGCGAGAACAGGCAGTTTGCATGTTGATCCTAGAGAGTCTATTTTTGGACTATTAGTTTGCATGTTGAAGGCTAGTCTTAGTCTTGAGTTACGTGTCTAATTATTGTAATTAGGTTAGTCTAATTATTGTAAGCATGAGATCTATATATGGACTCATGGGTTGTATTGTAAACTTGTAGCTAGTGAGTAAGAGAGCAATAAGCTCCTTCAGAGAGAAGAGAGCAATAATGCGTTCCTCCTAGTGCCATAGTACCAAGGTGGGTACTGGTTTGGAGAATCAATAGGGTTCTTCATCTGTGTATGATCTTGGTCAGCATGTGTGCATGACTTTATATAGGAGATCTACAATGGTGAGTAAGGTCTAGTGATTTGCAAGTAGCAGCAGAGAGCAGGAGATCTACTTGGAGTACGGTTGTGTACTTGGTGTACTGGCAATGTGTTACTGACTGGTTGGAGAGGTGAACATCAATTCTGTATTGGAGTTGATTGTTGTGACCAAGAGAGAGAGGGAAGAAGGTCTTGAGGTGTGGCAAACCTTTGAGGTGGAAGAAGTGGCATCTTCTTTATTGTATATTCTTCTGAGTGATTATTAATACAATTATGTATTGTCTCTCAATTCCTGTGTTGTTTCATATTTCTAGTTACTTTATATTTCTGGTTAAATTCCGTGATTAGTTGCTTATACAAGAAGTAATCATATGTGCTCTAATTGGTGGAGCAAGATCTTGACACAGTAGGATCAGAGCATGTTTATTGTTCTAGGTTCCCTGACATGACATGCATGACAAACATACATGTGTGTACAAAAAATTTTCCAACATTGACCAAGATATAGTGGGAATTAAACATATATGTCAAGTATAAAAATGTGCAATGAATTTGTCTATCCTAAGGTTATAACTGCATAATTCATAAATAAGAACCTCTTTGAAAACTCACAAACTCTACAAGTATTTTTAAGACATATCATAAACATGAGGAGAAAACTAATAATTTTAAATATGTCTCAAAGTTTCCTCACTATTGACTGCTCCCTAATTTATACCTCCACTCTCATCCAAACTGAGTTAGTTTCCCAAAATGTTTATCACAATGAAAAACTAAAATAAGAGATAACAAGATATATCCTTCCAAACAAAATTTTATCAACAAATCTTTCCCTAGGTCCAATAGTTATGAATTCTTTAAAAATAGTGTTTGAAGTGAATCTAAGCATACTATGCAATAATATAGTTATGCTTTCTAAAACCATTCATGTTGACCATTTTTATCAATAAGGATTATTCCCTCTGCATGGTTTCCAATAACTAAATAAAATTTGGTTTCATATTATCAACTCTATCTTACTAAGAGTTAGATGATCCATTTTTTCATTTTTTTAAGGCTTTAAAACAATTCCACCTAAAGACATATTTTAATCCCAAAACAACCTTACACAAAGGATTCAACCAAAAATTTTGCAAACATAGTTACATTTGAAAATAATTTATACCTCTAAAGAAACTATGAAGTGCACACCTATTTGTAGACACCAAAATTACATCACACACATGTGCATAACTCCCTGTCTCAAAACCCCCTTAAGACAATTTCCAATAAAAAAAATTAGCCTCTCTAACCCATGCTTTTACCCCTCACACATTTAATTAATTTAAAATACTTAATTAAGTTAATTAAAAACCCCTTATGCCACCTTACCTAGCCACCTCACCCTAAGACTAATTCTCACCTGATGAGTCACCTCAAGACTTGGTCCCCTCACCTTAACTAACCAGGACTTATTATCACCTTAAAACTAAATTCCTAGCCAACCACATTCTTCTTAATCTCTTATTTTTACCATTTTTTTATATGTGCCACACTTGGCATGAAGAGTAATAGAAAATAGGCCAAAAATAGTGAGTTTTATGTATTCTAAGGCCACCAACATCGGTCAACCCATGATCAATGTCAGTGGGATCACTAACGTTAGTTATATAATCCAAACTCTAACCTTATGTTCAAAACAGTATAAATCAATAAAATTCATTCTTACTTACATTAAAGCTCTCAACATTAAACTTTCAACATCTTGGCTTACTATTATCTTGCATAAGTCCATCACAATCAGGAACCAAGCTCTTGAAGACTAGTAGCACCTGCTTGTTCTCTCTATTCAAGGCATAAGTTTAGACTACTTGATAGGAAGCCATCAATATAGTATTTATCATTTAATCACCATTATAGCTAAGTACATCACTTATTCTATAGGTCATTTAAGCATTTACTTTGCTACCATTTCATATATACTATTCATTGCTTTACACATTCCTAACCAAACCTCTGTGAGGGAGTTACCAAGCTTCCCCACTTATTTCCCCTTGACTTGACACACCAAACATCTGAATATATACATCTAAGCCATACTCTCTCTCTCTCATAACTCTCCCCAAACTGTTAGACCTAATCAAAACCATTTCCCAGACCTAGAAAATCCTTCTGCAAACTCCTAAACAATTATTACCCCTACTGACCTCGGTAGCATAATAGACATTTATCACCTTCACCCATTGACCTTGGTATAATAACTGATATCAATCACTTCCTTACCGATGTCAGTGACTATGGATTCCCTAACCTCTCCAAAACCTACCCAAATACCCTCTAAAATACAAACAAACATACCACTTTTACCTTGTTACTTTCTACTACACTCAGGTTGTGAATAACGGTAATATTATCTCTCTTTCACTCTCTCTTTACCTCTATTTTAGTTATTTATTACTGTCTTGTCTCTCAAAAGTGGACTGTCATCTCTAAGGAAGTTTCACACTTCTTGGAACAAGTGTGTAGCTTGGTAGCCCACTCATTTATCTACTAACAAACATTTTGTGGTAGTACTTTCTTACTTGCAAGTAGTCTTCCCCAGCCAAAGAAGAGTGCTCACAACATCTAGATACAACATGCAAACAAATCTAGGTTCATTATAATCACTTATCCCTATCATTCTTCTCTATTTTCCTTAAACTTGAAATAGACAAAATTTAGTGAAACATTTCTGGCACACCCGCTGGGACCCTAGAGTTTTCCTTGGGTTCATTTCTTGTTTTAAGCATTCATATAGGTGCATTATAGTGAAAACTTTATTTCTTGCACTTTTTCCTTCTCTTCTCTCTTAAAACAAAAAAATCAACATTCTATTTTCTTTTTAAACTTAATAAATTGAAATTTTCTTCTTTTCTCTTTGCCTTTAAAAGTAATACATCATTTTTTATTACAAGTTAAAAAGAATCTCTTTTTACTTCTTATTGCATGCACATTAGGATATTGAATTTCATTCGATATTTCTATTTCATCTTTGTTTTCATTCAAATCTAAACATTTTAGATTTGGGATTAAAACTTACTATACTTCATTGTTTGTTTGTTGCATATTATCTCACCTAGTTAATTACAAGCATTATGAATAAATTGTAGTGCACCTATGTTACACAACCAAATCACACTCACACAAACAAACATTTAAACCCATTTGAGATAAGGCCCATCAAGATTTCATCACTTGGTGGATTACCTTACCCTACCTAGCTATCCTAGTTAGATTTCACCACTAAGGGGAGAACCCACTCCATTCTTTGGCAGAGTATAAACTCTAGGTAGAAGGTATATTTTGGCTAAGCAGCTTGGCTTGGCTTCAATTATATGAAGTCTGAAGAGCAAGCCCCTATAACAAGTCACATACCTAGTCTAACATATATTTCTTCTTGAGCACTAAAACTAACCTAAAACTAGATCTAGATTACTTTCCAGTACCTTCGATAACCAAATTTTTCTTCTCACTATCTGATTAAGGCATAAGCCAACATGAGACTAAAATTAATCTCTAGGAGTTAATAGTTGCTAGTTGTATGTTCTTTTTCTTCTTTTCTATTACTTTCTATATTTTAGAGTTGGTAAGGATGTTTTCCTATTGATTCATACAATCAACACTATTTCTAATACTCAGTCTTTATAACCTATTAAATTAGGTTTTTTGAGTGTTCTTCCTTCTTACACAAACCTCTTGCATCCACCATTTTACCTAGTTTCTACCTATAGGTTTCTAAAACTTTGGATTTACCATCTCCTAGGATATCACAATGATCAACATCAATTGCTTATACTAACATAAGTAGATCTTTAGCTACCAACATCGGTAAACTTTTACTATCGACATCAGTCAAGTGACTGATATCAATGACTATGTAATTTTCATTTGCTCAAAATAACAAGCTAAAATAACCCACTTACCTACACTCAAACCTAGTTTTTCCTTATTCTATCACTAATATAGGGTAGTAAGACTATATATACTTCCTCTTGCATGGTATTGACATGAGCTCAAGCCAAAATTATTATGTATTACGCAATCCGGTAACCACTTCCACTTTCCCCTCTTATTGTTGAGTATGTCAAAGAGCATACTTAAGATACAAAGCATATGCCCAACCCCAACCAAACTCCCATTTTACATAAAGCAGATCAAGTTTTTTCCAAATTTCTTGATCACAATGTGGCATCTCTTCATCATTACCTTTCCATGAGCCGAACCTACAATTCTTTAGGTGACCCAATCTATGGTATGCCAACCTCTCTAATAAAAATAACTTCAAATTTAACTGCCTCCACTATTTTCCCTATGGTTACTCAAACCACCACTTTGACAAGTAACCTAACCATAAATAATGTTTAGATCTTAGCATCACCAACTGCCTAGTCCCACCTAAACCTTGGCATGACTTCCCTGCGTTCACAACCACAAGCAATTTAGTCAAGTCTTACCCCATTCCAAAATTGAGTGGTACCTATTCCATCTACCCTCACACCTATAATTATCCAAGTTATGACTCACCCTTCATCCAGTCTAACCATGCTAATAACCCAACCTGTAATAACAACAACCAACCAAAGTATAGTCTTTAGCCCAATGGGACAAGCCCTTTTTATTTTTCCACCCTAATGTATGACTCATTATCCTTATGTTGCCCCAACACAACCTCAACAAGCTATGGCATATGATCCCCCTACTTCCTATCAAGTTCCCTATAATCTAGGAGGTATCCCCCAAACTAATCCCCCTCTAGACCTTACTAAGATGTTGATGGACAAGATGTCTAATCTAGAGACATCTATTTCTAGTTCAAAGAATGTATTATCTTATGATCAGATATGCAATGAACCTATCCATCCTTATATGCCTATTCACCCCTATCCAAGCCAATGGGAACTCCCTAAATTTACTCATTTCTAGAGTAAAAAGGACCCACAACAACATTTGTGAGCATTTAGACATGCTTACTATTTAATAAGACATGATGATGCATTACTACATTGCACTTTTGGTATGTCTCTTTCAGGTGTTGCCTTGGATTGGTATAACTCTATAACTTAGCACTCCATTTTCTTATTTACCCAATTCACACAAATATTCTTAGACCATTTCTCTATTAACATTTCTAAAAAGGTTTCTATAATAGACCTTTATTTTATTAGTAATTTGAAGATGAATCTATCACATATTTTATTACTCATTGGAGAGGCTTGATTAATCAACTCTCCTTCTCCTTACCCCAACCTAAACTTATTGATCTCTTATCAAGGGAATGTGTTAAACACATCTCATCCACCCTTTGAGTACAAAATTTTTGCACATTTGATGAGGCCTTTACAATGGCACATAAACTCAAGATTTAGGCTATTGATGAAAGCAGAGTCAGGTTATGCAGTAAGAACCCCAATTCCAAATCAAATGACTCCTCTTCTAAAAATTCTCCCTCTAACCAAAAATCTAAAGGCTCTGCCAACATGGTGGTTTTTAAGTCAACTTCTTCTACAACCACAAACCAATCAACCTCCTAAAATCCAAGCAATTCTAACAATGGTATGAACAAAGACAATACACTCCTATTAGGGAGTCATATACATTTGTTTTGGAAAAACTATTGCAACAAGGTGTCATAACCCTTCCTTAAATCAAACCTCCTATATAGTTTGACCCCTCCCATCCTATTGTAACTTGGTACAAGGAAGATGAGTTTTGTGGCTACAATCGAGTTAAAGGCCACAATTTCAATAGTTGTAAGACACTCAAGAACATTGTTTAAGACATGCTTGATAGGGGTGATCTCATCTTGGATAATCCTAATGCACCCATAAATCAAAATATGGATGTGTTCAAATAGAATTTTCCTAACCATTCACCCAATCAAAATATTGTTCAAACCACAACTAATTTGGGTGATCATAATATCTATATGGTTAATATGGTTTTTCCTTTACCTCTAGTTCAACCTCCCCCTCAATAAGAGACACCCATTTTATCAACTCTTCTCCCACATTCAGTGGCATTTGTTTTACCCATTCTTCCTCCTCAATTAGAAGAGCCTATTTCACCCATTCCATTCCCTCATGAGGAAGAGCCTCCTTTACCACTTATTTTACCACTAGAGGAGCCTGTAATGCCAATTCCTTTTGTACCAATATTACCTATCCTCTTACCACTTGAAGACCACACCCTACCCATTCCTTAACCACATGTTGAAGGGAACAACATTCCTATGTTATACCCTCTTGAGGAACCCTCTTTGCCTACCTCTCCTCCACCAATAGAGAATAGTACCCCAACCACTCCACCTTTACACCCAAAAGAGTCAGTGTTATATGCTCCCATATTAGATGAGAGACCTATTGTACCTACTCCAATCGTACCACTCTTACCCCTTATTTTACATATGGAGGATCATACTTTACCTATTCCTCACCCAAATGTTGAGGGAGAAATAATACCTATGCTTTACCCCCTTGAAGAACCCTCTTTACCTACCTCTCTTCCACCCATGGAAGACCATGACTCTTCTCCTATCTCTGTCAAAGAAGACCCTGTTGTGGCTTTTTCTCATCTTTGGTCTGAAGTAGTAAAAACTAATAATTTCCCTCTTTCTCAAACACCTTAACCTTATAAAGATACAACCTTAAATCCTACATCAACTACATCTAAGCCCTTCTTGTGGTTGGTGAAAAGTGTAGAATTTCTTGACTCCATGAAGTTAGATCACATAGCATTTTGGGACCAGCTTAAAACTCCTTATCTGACACAATGAGTGTTGACCTTTACCACCAACCCTCTCACTACCATTTACCCAAAGGTATTCAACAAATTTAGAGTTTCTCGACCAAAAACCCATCCATCTACGTCAAAACCATTACCTTCATAGGCATCTACAACATTAAAGCAAATCAAGCCTATAGGCATATGCCCCATCTCTAATCTGATTAATCCACAAGTGAAATTAGAATTAACTCTTCAACCATAATTTGGAGTTTCATGGCCTAAGCTATATAAAATGTTAAGCTCCCTAGGTTTCCCTAATCCTTCCCCCTTCAACCTTCAACTCTACCATCAATTTTAGGACCACACCCCTCTACTTTAATTAGAATATCACTAACCCAAGCAAAACAAAAGGTTAAACTAACTCCACGACTACCTTTGCCACTTGTTAGGCCTTTCACATCTAACACCATGATACCTAACACCAGCAAAGTGTCAAAAAAATGTGTATCTCCACCAAACAAGGGACCACATAAAATCACCCCTATGACTCCTAAACAAAAGAAGGTGTCCACTCCTATTAGCACAATAAGTGTGAGCCCACCTACAGACTCTCAGAGCTTTTTCCTATGTCAATTATTGCAATCTTTCATAATAAATCTTCCTCCCATTAATCCTTATAGTCCTCTTAGAATGATTCCATCTTGGTTTGATGATACACAAGTGTGTTTATATCATCATTCCCCTAGACATGATACTAAGAGTTATAAATCCTTCATAGTAGTCATTCGATAACACTTTGATGTTGACACTCTCTTTGATGATACTCCCATTAACCTTCCTATTATTCCACCTTTGGCATCCACAATACCTCCTAGTATTTCACCTAAATAAAAACCCAAAGATGTGGTTGTACCCCCTTTTCCACCCCCTTCACCTATATTTCAGATCAACATAGTTAATTTGCCCACATGGTCAAAAAAAACAAATATAAATGTAAGGAAAAACCCATGGCTCCTTGGGCTCATCCCTTTTCTAAAGACACTCCTCCTAATCCCAAGATTTCCATCTTGGGTGTCCCAAAACTGACATCTTTCGATGTTAGTTAAAGCTCAATGGTGAAACAACTTCACCAAACTCCTATGAAAAGGTCCTTATATGAGTTAATCGAAAACTCATCCTAACACCGTCAAGTTTTCATTAGTGCATTGAAATCTATTTAAGTATAACCTGATGATCCCCAACCTCATATAGCTTTGGTTAGCTCCCTTAATTCCATCTCCCTAATTTCTTTCACTAATTCAGAAATTCCACTTCAACACCTTGAAGATCAAGATTATATCCTTTTTATTATTGCATATATTGTTCAAACTCATGTCAAGAGAGTCATGATTGATGGGGGATTAATATTAATATTATTTCCACCCATGCCTACAAATAGCTATCCCTTATTTATAATTGCATGTCTCAAACTGATGCAGTACTCTACTCCTTTAAGGATACTATAGCTACTACAGTGGGCACTATTATGTTACATATCTCTATAGGTCCCCACACTATTCTTGAGATCTTATATGTTGTGGAGGGGGAATTTTAATATAAAATACTACTTGGGTGACCTTGTATATGTATTATGGCATGTGTGCCCTCAACTTTGCACCGTTGTGCCAAGTTTGAACATGATGGACAAGTGCATGTTATACTTGTTGACCCATCTCCATTTAAAACATGCAACATGAATTATAGTCCCAATTATGTCCTCATGTTTGTCACTGTTTGTCACTTTGGGAATCCCATGGAGGAAATTTTTCAATGTTTGTCACTTTGGGAATATCATTTATTGACACTTGACATGTTCTACACTCCACAAGAGTATGGAAAGCTTCACATGCATCCAAATTATGATCCTTGTATTGGGATGGTCATTCCTTATGGGTCCCCTAACCTTCAAACCAATTTCACATATGGAGGAATTAATCAAGCTCCCACTATTGTAAATCCATCTTCTTCACCACAACCATTTACCTGTGACTTTTCTTTCCTAAGCAACCCTAGTTTCACACACCCCTATCTCTATTGGTGTGCTTGGAAAGGATTTGGTTTGGGTCGTTACAAATAGGGTGTCTATATGTCTATTGAATATCCTACTAGTAACACCATTGAAAATGCCAAAAAGAGGCATGGAGTTGGTTATGATGAACCAAATAAACTCACTAAAAATTCCCATGAACCAATTATTGAAGAACTAGTCTCTCCTTCTCCACCTTCTTCTCCACCATCACCTACTGAATTGGAGGTATCTATACCTCCTAAAATTTTTTAATAAATACCATATATTTGGGGCCTTCCACCTATCACTAGGGTAAGGAAATAAGGTCTCTTCCTCTCATTCATCCTAAAATAATTGATGAATATTATCCCACTATTAACACTATCCAATGTCAAGATGATGATGTAATTCTCACATACATGGGTGCAGATGATTCTTATATCCAATGATTTCTCCCATCTAAAACATAAGCTATGTTAAATGAATCAACCATTGACATCAACCTACCCTCTCATGATAACCCCTACATCCTCAAGCTTGGCTAATCTTTGGATTCCTCTGAGCAAGCTAATTATACCACATTTCTTACTAACCATAGAAAATCCTTTTCTTGGTCTTATAATGACATGCCTGGCATTGGCCCCTCTATCATTACCCATAACATTATCACCAATTGAGATGGCAAACCTATAAAGCAAAAGCTTCGCAAGATACATCCTTGTATTGTTTTTCTTGTCAAAGAAGAGCTATAATGCCTCCTTTTTGTTAACTTTATCCAACCCATCGACTACCTGCAATGGATTTCCAATATCATTCTTATCACAAAAGTAACCAAGAGAATCCATATTTTCACTTACTATCATGAAGTCAACCTTTTTTATCCAAAATATGACTTCCCATTGCCAAGTATCAACCAACTTGTTGATCTGACAACCAACCATGAGATGTTATCACTTATGGATAGATTCTCTAGATATAATCAAATCTTGATTGTTCCTAAGGATCAATACAAGACAACCTTCATTACCCCATGAGGGACTTTTTATTATTGGGTCATGCCTTTTGGTTTGAAGAATGCTAGTGCCACCTATCAACGTGCCATGACTTACATTTTCCATGATATCCTACATAAAATTATGGAAGATTACATGGATGACTT
The DNA here is from genome assembly GCA_037957365.1 of Torreya grandis. Lineage (NCBI taxonomy): Eukaryota > Viridiplantae > Streptophyta > Pinopsida > Cupressales > Taxaceae > Torreya > Torreya grandis. The sequence continues at coordinate 1,974,021 of JARHVA010002212.1, forward strand.
GCTCAGCAAGTCTAAACTTTGCCAAGATCACTTGATGATTCTCCAAATTATATTTTCTCATCTCCTCCAATATAACATTTGACTAAACCCAAAGAAATGTGTCTTTGGTGTTATTTTTGGTAAGCTCTTAGGTTTTATCATTTCTCTCTATGGTATTGAGGTCGACCCTGTTAAGGTTAGAGAAATCTTAGATATGCCTCTAACTAATAATATCAAACAACTCTATAGCCTCCAAGGAAAACTTTAGTCCATCCACCACTTTATTTCTTAGTTGTCAGATCATTGCCAACCCTGTCACCATCTCCTCAAAAAAGATGCCTCCTTCCTTTGGAATACAAATTGCTAGGAAGCTTTTGATGTACTTAAAAAATATCTCTTTTCCCTACCGGTTCTTATTTCACCTAAGGAAAATCAGCCTTTGTACCTTTACATCTCCATAACAGACCATTCTCTAGGTGCTATGATTGCACATTGAGATGATCAACATCAAAAGTAGATAGTTTACTACATAATCTACACACTTATTGATTATGAGACTCGATATACCCATACCAAAAAACTTTTCCTCACATTAGTCTTTTCAGCCTCCAAGCTCCACCATTATCTCCTAAATCACAAAACCTACATGGTCAGCCTCTAAGCCATATCACAACCAATGTGTAGCTCAGTGGCTCATACTCCTTGCAGAATTTGACTTAGAGTTTATTCAACAAAAGTTTATCAAGGGGAAAACAATTTCTAACTAGTTAGCTACTACCCATTTACCTGACATTCAACCTTTAAACCTCAAATTCCTTGACAAATCCATCATAACTCTCTCCATCGATGACATCTCCTATCAAATGATGATGTTTTTCAATGGGTCTGAATGTCAACATGATGGGGGTGTGGGGGTCATTCTTATTCATATATATGGAAAGCCTATGCCTTTGTCATTTAAATTAGATTTTGAATGCACTAACAATATGGTTGAATATGAGGCTTTGATCTTAGGACTTCAAATAGATTTCTTCTTGGGTATCAAATCTATAACTATTTTTGGTGATTCTCAGCTAGTGGTTAACCAATTTAATGGTTCCTACCTATGTAAAAATGAAATTATATAGTGCTATAAACATCATGTAGATACGCTCTTAGGATCATTTGACTCTTATCTCTTACAAACTGTTCCTTGATCTACAAACGAGTTTGCTAACACAATGGCTTCACTTGCTTCACTCATACCCTCTTCATCCTCTTCCTCAAGAATATAAATCATCATTCATCACTTAACATTACCCTCATATGTATCAACTAACATCTTATTTATTATAAATGTAACATCTAACCCACATGACTTATGGTACAATCAACTCACAGATTACCTCTCCTTTTTTATTACCCTTTCTAATCACTCCAATAATGGGAAATGTTCCTTCATAAAACATGTCACTCATTACACTATACTAGGGGGACTTCTTTACAATCGAGGTTTTGATGGTCTTCTCCTTAGATGTCTCACTAGTACTGAAACTCCCTTTAATATTAAGGAAATCCATGATGGGATTATATTGGACATTTCAATGGTCACATAGTTACCAATCGTATCCTTTAACTTGGATATTATTATCCAATGCTCCATCAAGATTGTGTTGATTATGTTCAATGTTACATGAAATGTCAACAACATGCTAACCTCCTTCATGTTCTGAGTCATGCCTTACAAGTCACCAAAGACTTTTGGCCATTCTCCTAATGGGGCTTGGATTTAATAGGATAAATTAACCCTCATTCATCCCTTTGTCATCACTCTATCATTACTGCCACTGAATACTTCACCAAGTGGATCAAATCTATTCCTCTCATCTCCACTAAAGCTGAAAAAATTATTGATTTTATCAACCATCACATTCATTTATCATTTTGGTGTTTCACATAAAATTATAATAGATAGCAATAAATCTTTCAAAAACAAGACTATTCAAAATCTTTGCAATACATTTGGAATCAAATTAAGATTCTCATCACTGTACTATCTACAAGCTAATGGATAGGTAGAAGATTCTAACAAAACATTGACCAAAATTCTCATGAAAGTAGTCAACGATACGGGCAAGGATTGGCACACGTGCATTCCCTTTGCTTTATGGGCTTATCGTACTAGAATTTAAACCCCTATAGGTGATACCCCACTTTTCTTTGGTCTATAGGATGGAGGTGGTTTTGCCTCTTGAGGTCTAAATTCTTTCTCTTCACATTTTTCTCAGAGACATACTTACTAATGATGAATTTTTCCAAGAATATTTGGCTCAACTTGAATTTCTTGATGAGCACCATCTCATAGCCCTCAACCACCTCCAAATCTATCAAGAGCATATCAAACATGCTTATAACAAAAACCTCAAAGAGAAAGATTTCAATATTGGGGATCTCATCCTAAAAGAAAATCAACATGTGAAAAATATAGAGAAAAGCAAATGGGGTAAATCTACTCCTAATTAGCTTAGACCCTATATCATAACTCACAATTATGGCTTAGGAACTTATCGCTTATCTTTTCTCGAAGGAAGGCCAAAAATTGAGCCTTTAAATTCTTTATTATTTTGTTAACCAAGCATCATTTCACCTCATGTTTAACTTGATCTCATCTCTTGATCATCCCTATTACATTCATTTCCCTTCTTCTTCACCCTTACTCCTATACACTTAGTTAACTTATGTAGTGGTATGGTTTTTCCCTCAAAATGGACAACCCCTAAGTCTCTATAGTCTTGTTTATGACTAAAAATTGAAAAAAAATGGGATATGTGACAAGTTATAAACTCTCAAGTCTCAATGTAGACTTCTCCCCTGAAGGATAACTACGTAACTTATCTTTGCTACTATCAATAGATTGTTCCCTTGAAGGACATCTATTTAAACTTAAAAATAAAGGCTTAGACCACTCCCTTGAAGGATGGCTAAGCCAAGATTTGTTCTCAAAGGGAAATACAAATAAAAATATTCTCATATTGATTATCTTTATATGACCTTAACACATACAACATCCCATTGTAGGCTTCCCACATTGATTAGCTTACATGTAAAAAAATGCTTTTAGTCATGGACTTGCCTATAGTAGCTCTCAGGTCACCCACAGTAGGGGCATATTATCCTCACTTCAAAGGTTATGCTACCCAAACATTTTCCCTCATTTTACCCTTTTTTCCTCATATTCTTTTAAGGGACTTTGAACTCACTTAACATAAGGTGAACACAACACTTCTCTAACAAACATAATGGTCTAATGATATAAGGCATAAAAGAGGCTCAAGTTCTTGAGCCTATTTATGTTTTGATTATGGTCTTTGTCAATACACAAGAATTATACCTCTTTATTTTCCCATCCACATCACATGTATATCTCTTTATTGAGATGAAAAATAATGTCATACCAACACTATCAAAGCCTACTCCATTTATTTTACACATACACCATCACAAATATGGAAAAATTCTGAAATAAAATAATATAACCAATCCATTCATTTTAAGTAGACACCATCACAAATATGGAAAAATGTTAAGATGAAGCTAACCAACCAACTATGTATATACCATCACACATATGGAAAATGCTAAGTACACCTCAACTAACATGCTTAACATTAACATCAAATTAACATAGCATAAAATCATCATCATCTACATTAATATCATCTCAAAATTAGAATAAATACATCTCAAAATCACAATAAATACATCTCAAAATCATAATAAATAAATATCTCATGTATATATATATGCTCAAAATACATGTCCATCACTACATCATCATAATATCATCTCTCTCTCTCAAAATATACATCTCACATCTTCATCTCATAGGCTAGTGTACATATAACATATATAACCCAAAAAAAGTGCAAACTCTAGCACTCAGAGTCCTTGAGGCTTTACATGTGGTTGTGAAGAAATAGTGTCATTAGCACTCTCTGCCTATCTGTGTCTGTGTAAGCTAGAAGCTATGGCACATGACATAGATCTCTCCTACTCTCTAAACTTTGATTATCTATAAATCTATAAAAACTCCCTAATGGCCCTCTTGTAATAAGTAATTTCATCCAGGATAGTCATATATCTCACCAGAGACATGGTCTATAGTGGTCCCATCATACCCACTAATGCCCTAGCCTGAGTTAGTCCCTATGATGGAGGAGTAACCTGACCTACTACTCTCAGACTATCTCTCTCAACTGTTAGTGTAGTAAACTACCCTTGTAATACACTGACTTGGCCTTGTAGTGCCCAAACCTAGCCCTGTAGTTCCCCCACCTAACCCTATAATATCTCCACATGTCCCTATAAGGCTAATACTTGTGCCTACACTACATCCCTAGCCTACACTACTGTATCTCATACTTATAAAACTACATCCCTCTCTCTCACCAACTCTTATAAATTTGGTGGTGGCCTCCTGACCTCCACCATGGGATGTAAACCTACCCACCAAGCTGTATACACCATTGTGCACCTTGGATCTCTAAAACCTAGCCCTACTAGCATCTCCTCAAAATTTGGCCCATCTATCTCCTATGGTAATGGTAGGGGTGCCTCTATGTCATCCCTCCTATATTGAGGGAAGGCAAGTGGTATATCTTATAGTAGACCAAACTAACTCCTGACCCATGCCATGGGTACCATCTCCAACTCACTGGCTCGTCTCCCCCTAACCCATAGTGAGCTCTACAATCCAACCAACTATTAGGCCTATCATGTGCATATGGGATATTTCAGGTAGGGTCTCCACAAAATATCTATAGGGATCAAACCCTCAATCATGCACCTATAATAGGCAATAGCATGCACTATGTCATCTACTCAAGTTTGTGCCATGCCCTCTCTCTACCATCTAAAACCAACCCTAAAGCTAGCTAGAATAGTGGTAGGTAACCCCAATAGTCATGTCACCATGATGTGCTCATATGCCCAACATTATATTAGATGATAGACACATAAACTATATCATCATTATAGTCTCAAACCCCATAACTCTCTATATAACTATGCCAAAAACACTAAACCCCATACAAAAATAGTCCATTACTCAACCATCTATGCAAGCACACCTATCAATGTAATCATAAATCTACCACTATCTACATCTGGTAATGTATACACTATGATCCCAATCATCATCGAGATGCTTAGTCGATGTTGCTCCTCATCAGCCATATACACTGGCTCATAGGCAAAACTCATTGAATCGTAGGTCACCTCACTAACATGATCACCATGCAATGCCACCATGTGGATATTATGATCCTCTCTCAAGCATGCAAAGAGATCCTCACCTTAGAGTTGCAACTATAAAATATTATAGACATCCTCTTGTGTCACTATCAACTCCCTAGTTGATAGATGGAAGGTGTTGGTGGTGTGATCCCACCTATCGATCAAAGCTATCATAAGGGACACATCTCAGGTGACTCTACAATATCATTTCACTCCTCTTAACCTCATAGTATCCATATGCTCCCACTCATCTAGGGTGACATCCCTCATCTACACTAGAAGCCTTAGTAGATGATCTCATAATGTCAGCTCCATCTTCACTTGCATCTATACACACACAACTCAAGTCACATATTTTCTAAAATAACCTACCACCACCTTTTTCCCTTATTTTTGGGAGAAATACATTAGTATAAGGCCCTCCACTGAGTCATGTAGGTGTCACTCAATTGACATGGGGTCTTCTGAGGTTAGCTTGACCATATACCCTCCTAACTATCTACTCTAATCTTCCCTCTTTACCCTATGATTTACTACCTCTCTATCTTAACCCTAGGCCCAATTGCCTATCATAAATCTAGGCCTCATGACCTATATACTTAACCCTTGACTCTATGTGCTCTATTTTAAGCCCTAGGCCTCCTGACCTATCTTAACCTACCTTTTTTACCAAATTCCATTAACAAAATTTTAATCATACCTTAGATATTTTTTCTAGGCTCTAGGAGAACTACATTGGCTTGAGGCCCTAAACTAAGCTATGTAGGTAGCACTCAGTTGACATGAGGTCTTTTGAGGCTAGCTAAACCATTAGGCTAGTTGACTACTTTCATTAGGGCCTAAACTAACCCTTTGTCTTATTTTTTGACCTTTTATCCTATTTTTGGCTCTTTATAGTCATCAACATTGGTTTTGATGTTGACATTGACACTGGGTATCAATCGACATCAACAAAAACCTATCAACATTAGTACCATGTCAGTAGACATCGATGAAACCTACTGACATTGATGACTGGGTTGGCCCTAAGGCCAAATGACCTATACCCAAAACTATAATTTTAACCTAAAAAACTACCCCAAATTCCCCATAACTTATCCTAAAACTACCCTACCCCATTTCCTACCTCTCTACTAACATTTTCTATTCCCCCACCTCTAAATTAGCCTAAAAACTCTAAATAACCAAATAAAGTTTCAAAACAACTTACAGAGACTCTTACCTCATGTCTCTATCTCCTCTAGGCTGCCATAGCTAGCTCTTGTGGTGGCATACCTCCCATTGGGTTCCCTCCTTGCTTTGACATATTAATAGCTCTCATAGTTCTTTTTATCTCTAATGAAAAGTTAAAAATGAGTTTGGTCAGCTACCAAACCCACTTTTGTTAGGTTTGGTCAGTCATTGATATCATCATTCTTGACTTAATCCACCAATGTTAGCACTTATGCCTACCAACATCAGTAATGTTACCCTAATATACTGATGTTAGTATTATTTACTACTAATATTGGTGATATCACTAACATTGGTGATATCACTAAAATTGGCAACATTGCCCTAATATGCCAACATTAGTACTATTTACTACCAACATTAATGATATCACTGACATCAACACCATTGCATTAATGTTTCCACCATCAACCACTACTCTTTCGACTCTACCGATGATTGGGTCACTTTAGATATTACATATATCTCTCTAACCACAACCACCAGCTTGGAGATCATATATATCTCCCTAACCCTAACAATCACCCTTGGAGATCACTTAAATCTCCCCCATGACAACTTTGCGTAGAGATCATGAATATCTCCTCACTCATTGACCCTTTTACACCAACCTTGCATCATTTGTCTTGATCACTTATGCTATTCTGCTATAGTTGGCTATTGTGCACATGCATGTATATTAGGTTTTTTAGATGGAAACCAAGATCATCCTATCACTTGTAACCTTTTGTGTTTTCTAGGGGCACTTCCTAACTTGGATACCTGGGACACATCAACCATTAGAGCTATAACTTTGATTTGTTTGACCTATTAGCTATTACTTACAAGCTGTGCTTTGGTTATTTCTATCTGAGTCCTCCTCAGCCTTACCTATTCCTGCCTTTGTCAACTATATCTTGTAGTAGTATATACACATGAAGTGATACCAAGTTCTCCTCCACTCATCCAATTACCTTTTTATCAAACTGATACCTAATTCTAGTTTCTCCTCTATCAATTCCCATTTTGAGGGGGCATAACTCACCCAATAATTAGAGTATCTAACTCTTATTTTTGTCTTGCAACTTATCAAGGAAAATTAAAAGATAAAAAGGGGCAAATGTAGACACCAAAATTATGTCACACACACATGCATAACTCCCTATGTCAAAACCCCCTTAAGCTCATTTCCAATAAATACCATAGCCTCCATAACCCATGATTTTACCCCTCACACATTTAATTAATTTAAAATATTTAATTAAGTTAATTAAAAACCCCTTATGCCACCTTACCTAGCCACCTCACCTTAAGACTTGGTCCCCTCATCTTAACTAACTAAGACTTATTCTCACCTCAAAACTAAATTCCTAACCAACCACGTCCTTCTTAACCTTTTAGTTTTACCAGTTTGTAATGGGTGCCACACTTGGCATGAAGAGAAATAGAAAATAAGCCAAAAATAGTAAGTTTTACCTATTATAAGGCCACCAACATTGATCAACCCATGGCCAACATCGATGGGATCACTGATGTCAGTTATATAATCCAAAATCCAACCTTATGTTAAAGTCAACAAAAATCAAGAAAATTCATTCTTACTTGAATTCAAGCTCTCGACATTCAAATTTTGACATCTTGACTTATTATTATCTTATGTATGTCTATCATGATTAAGAACCAAGCTCTTGAAGACTAGTATCACCCGTTTGTTCTCTTTATTCAGGGCATTAGTTTGGACTACCTGATAGAAAGCCATCAATCTGGTAGATATCATTCAATCACCACTATAGCTAAGTACATCATTTGTTTTTAAGTCTTTTAAGCATTTACTTTAATACCATTTTATATCTATTGTTCATTGCTTTACACATCCTAAACTGATCCCTCAGGGGGGAGTTATCAAGCTTTCCTACTTGTTTTCCCTTAACCTAACACACCAAACCTTTGACCAGATCCATCTAAACCATACTCTCTCTCATAACTCTCCCCAACCTCCTAGACCTATTTAAAACCATTTCCTAGACTTAAAAAAGTCTTCTACAAACTCTTAGGCAATTATTTCCCCTACCAACCTTGGTAGCATAACTAACATCAATCACCTTCATCTATCAACCTTGAGAGAATAACTGATATTGATCACTTCCTTATCAATGTCAGTGATTTTGGAATTCTTGACCTCTCCAAAACCTACCCAAACACCTTATAAAATACAAACAAACATACCACCTACACCCTATTACTTTTTACTGCACTTAGGTTTTGAATAATGGTAATATCATCTCTCTTTCACTTTCTCTTTACCTCTATTTTAGTTATTTATTACTCTCTTGTCTCTCAAAAGTGGACTATCATCTTTAAGTAAGTTTCACACTTCTTGAAACAAGTGTGTAGCTTGGTAGCCCACTCATTTATCTACTAAAAAACATTTTGTGGTAGTGCTTTCTTACTTGCAAGTAGTCTTCCCTAGCCAAAGAGGAGTGCTCACAACATCTGGATATGACACACAAACCAATCTAAGTTTCTTCTAATCATGGAACATTATTTTAACCAACCCATTTATTTTACGCATACACCATCATAAATATGGAAAATGCTGAAGTAAAATAACATAACCAATCCACTCATTTTAAGTATACACCATCACAAATATGAAAAAATGTTAAGATGAAGCTAACCAACCAACTATGTATATACCATCACACATATGGAAAATGTTAAGTACATCTTAGCTAACATGCTCAACATTAACATCAAGTTAACATAGCAGAAAATCATCATCTATATCATCATCATCTACATCAATATCATCTCAAAATTAAAATAAATACATCTCAAGATCACAATATATACATCTCAAAATCATAATAAATAAATATCTCATGTGTGTGTGTGTGTGTGTGTATATATATGTTCAGTATACATGTCCATCACTACATCATCATAATATCATCTCTCTCTCTCAAAATATACATCTCGCATCTTCAGCTTGCAGGCTAGTGTACATATAACATATATAACCAAAAAAGGGAAAAATCTGGCACTCAGAGTCCTCAAGGCTCTCTATGTGGTCATGAAGAAGTTGTTTCATCACCACTCTTCACCTATCTACGTCTGCATGAGCTAAAAGTTGTAGCACATGACACAGATCTCTCCTACTCTCTAAACTCTAAATATCTCTAAATCTATGGAAACTCCCTAATTTCCCTCTCATAATAAGCAATCTCATCTAGGGTAGTGGTATATTTCATTAGAGACATGGTTTATGGTAGTCTCATCACACTCACTAATGGCCTAGCTTGAGCTGGTCCTTATGATGGAAAAGGAGGAGTTGTTAGGACCCTGGAAGCACCATTGATTACCAAGCAACTTAATATGCAGAAATTAACCAGAAGTAACAAGTAACTAGAATTCAAAAATAACACAAAATATGAGAGACAATACACAACTTGTATTAATACTCATCTAGAAAGAAAATACAATAAAGAAGATGCCACTTCTTCTCCACACCTCTCAGAGGCTTCCCACACCTCAAGTGTATAGTAATTCTCAATCAAGAGTTATCTCTCTCTTACAGTCCCAACACACAACTCAAACACAGAGTTGGTGTTCACCTCTCCAACCAGTCAGTATCCACTACTGCCAGTACACAAGTACTCCATGTACTCCAAGTAGATCTCCCATAAACCTGCAATAACCTGCAACTCAACAGACCTTACTTCCACATGTACTCCACGTACAAAATGAACGAGTATTCACCGTACTCCAAGTAGATCCCTCCTGATCTTGTTACCTGTTGTGTTGTGATCTCTCTGATCTTGTTGCCACCTATAAATCAACTGGGTTCTACAACACCTGCAAACCTAGATCTAACATACACAATCATCTACAAATCAATGATCTTACTCACCATGTAGATCTCCTAACCTTGGCCTTGCACATCTGCTAACCAAGATCATACATACATGAAGAATCCTTCTGATTCTCCAAACCAGCACCCATACTTGGCACTATGGCACTAGGAGGAACACACCTTGCTCTCTTCACTCTGAAGGAGCTAATATTTGCTCTCTTACTCTCTAGCACAATTTACAATACAGCCCATGAGTCTGTTATATAGATCCCATGCATACAATAATTAGATCTGCAGCTTCCAGTCTATAATTGGCCTTTGACATGTAAACACTCAGTTCATTAACTAACTTTTCATGCAATCGACAGTTCCAGAACCACAAAAGCAACCAACGTCAGTCCCTATCTACCTGGAGTTGATCGACATCGGTCGACTCCTACCGACGTCAATTGCATTCCTATCCACCACTGGCCGACGTCGATTGGCCTAACCAACGCTAGTGACTGTGACACTCAGCAACCTCCTTCCCTATTTACATCAGTGAAGCTTTTAGCTCCACAACCTAATAGGAGTAGCCTAACCTACTACTCTCAAACTATCTCTCTCCACTGTCAGTGTAGTAACCTTCCCCTATAATACCCTAACCTAGCCCTGTAGTGCCCTAACCTAGCCCTGTAGTGCACCCACCTGGCCCTATAATATCTCCACCTATCTTTATAAGGCTAATACATGTGCTTGGATTACATCCCTAGCCTACATTGCTACATCTCATGCTTATATAGATACATCCCTCTCTCTCACCAACCCCTATAAATCTAGTGGTGGCCTCTTAGCCTCTACCATGAGATGTAAACCTACCCACCAAGCTATATACACCACTATGTACCCTGGATCTCCAATACCTAGCCCTATTGGTAGCTCCTTAAAATATAGCCCATTTATCTCTTAGGACAATGGTATGGGTACCTCTAATCATCCCTCCTATATCGATGAAAGGTAGGTGGTATATCTTGTAGTAGACCAAACTACCTCCTAACTCATGCCATGAGTACCATCTCCAACTCACCAACTCAGCTCATACCCAGCATGCCAAAAATGTTTTACTAAATTTTGTCTATTTCAAGTTTCATGAAAATAAATAAAAATGATAGGGATAAGTGATTAAAATGTACCTATATTAGTTTTCACATTGTATCTAGACATTGTGAGCACTCCTCTTTGACTGGGGAGGACTACCTACAAGTAAGAATGCACTACCACAAAATGTTTGTTAGTAGATAAATGAGTGGGCTGCCAAGCTATGCACTTGTTTTAGGAAGTGTGAAAATTCTTTAGAGATGCAATACACTTTTGAGAGACAAGAGAGTAATAAATAACTAAAAAGAGGTAAATAGAGAGTGAAAGAGAGATAATATTACCATTATTTTCAACCTAAGTGCAACAAAAAGTAATAGGGTGTAGGTGGTATGTTTGTTTGTATTTTAGAATGTGTTTTGGTAGGTTTTATAGAGGTTAGGAAATCCACAGTCACCAACATTAGTAAGAAAGTGATCGATGTCAGTTATTCTACTGAAGTCAGTGGGTGAAGGTGATTGATGTCATTTATGTTACCAAGGTTGATAGGGGAAATAATTGCCTAAGAGTTTGTAGAAGGATTTTATAGGTTTGGGAAATGGTTTTGATCAATTATAATTCTTTGGAAACTTGTAAGGCATGACTTGAAATATGAAGGAGGTTAGCATGTTGTTGACATTTGATACAACATCGAACATAATCAGCATAGTCTTGATGGAGCGTTAGCCAATAATATCCAAGTCAAAGGATACACTTGGAAACTACGTGACCATTGAAATGTCCATCATAATTCCCATCATGGACTTCCTTAATAGCAAAGGGATTCTCAGTACTAGTGAGACATATAAGGAGAAGACTATCAAAACTCACTTGTAGAGAAGTCCCCCTAACATAGTGTAATAAGTGACAAGTTTTATGAAGGCACGTTTCCCATTATTGGAGAGATCAAAAGGGGTAATATAAAAGGATAGATAATATATGAGTTGCTTGTACCATAAGTCATGTGGGTTGGATGTTACATTTCTAACAAAGAATATGTTAGTTGGTACATATGAGGGTAATGTTAAGTGATGAAATGGAGTAGTAGGTAAAGGAGGTGTTGTTGGTCTTCAAGAGCTTGGTTCCTATGATGGTAAAGGAGGTGTTGTTGGTCTTCAAGAGCTTGGTTCCTGATCATGAAGGAATAGGATGAAGAGGGTATGTGTGAATCAAGTGAAGTCATTATGTCATTAAACTTGTTTATAGATCGAGGAATAGTTTATAAGAGATAAAAGTCAAATGATCCTAAGAGCGTATCTATACGATGTTTATACCACTACAAAATTTCATTTTTTCATAGGTAGAAACCATTAACTTGGTTAACCATAAGCTAAGAATCATCAAAAATGGTTATAGATTTGATACCTACGAAGAGATTTGTTTGAAGTCCTAAGATCAAAGCCTCATATTCAACCATATTGTTAGTGCATTCAAAATCTAGTTTAAATGACAAAGGCATAGGCTCACCATCTAGAGGAATAAGAATAACCCTAACACCCCCATCATGTTGACATTTAGACCCATCAAAGAACATCATAATTTGATAGGAGATGTCATTGGTGGAGAGCATTGTGATGGATTCATCAGGGAATTTTAGGTTCGAAGGTTGACTGTCAGGTAAAGGGTAGCATCTAATTGGTTAATGATGGTTTGCTCCTTGATAGACTTTTACCTATTCTAAGGTTATTGATATTGAAAACATTGCCTTAATATGTTGATATCATTAGTATTTACTACTGACATCGATGATATCATTGATGTCTATAACATTGCCCTAATATGCAGATGTCAATACTATTTACTATTAACATTAGTGATATCACCAATGTTGACACCATTACATTAATGTTTTCACCATCAACCACCACTCTTTTGACTCTACCCATGACTGGGGCACTTTAGAGATTACATATATCTCCCTGACCACAACCACAAACTTAAAGATCATATATATCTCCCTAACCCTGAAAATCACCCTTAGAGATCACTTAAATCTCCCCCATGATGACTTTGCTTGGAGATCATGAATATCTCCTCACTCATTGACCCTTTTACACAAACCTTGCATCACTTGTCTTGACTACTTATGTTATTTCATTATATTTGGATATTGTGCACATGCATGTATATTAGGTGTTTTAGATGACAACCAAGCTCATCCTGTCACCTATAACCTTTTATGTCTTCTAAGGGCACTTCCTACCTTAGATACCTGGGACACATCGACCATTGGAGATATAACTTTGATTATTTTGACCTATCATCTATCACTTACAAGCTATGCTTTAGTTATTTCTATTCGAGTCTTCCTCAACCTTGCATGTTCTTCCCTTTATCGACTATATCTCATAGTAGTATACGCATATGAAGTGATACCAAGTTCTCCTCTACTCACCTAATCACCTTTTTATCAAATTGGTACCTGATTCTTGTTTCTCCTCCATTGATTCCCATTTTGAGGGGGATACCTCATCTAATACTTGGAGCATCTAACTCCTATTTTTGTCTTACAACTTATCAGTGCAAATTATAAGACAAAAAGTGGAAAATATAGACACCAAAAATATGTCACACACATGTGCGTAACTCCTTATGTTAAAACCCCCTTAAGTTTGTTTCCAATAAAAAAATTAGCATCCCTAACCCATGATTTTACCCCTCACACATTTAATTAATTAAGTTAATTAAAAACCCTTTATGCCACCTTACCTAGCTACCTCTCCCTAAGACTAATTCTCACTTGATGAGTCACCTTAAGACCTGGTCCCCTCACCTTAACTAACCAAGACTTATTCTCACCTCAAAACTAAATTCCTAACCAACCACATCCTTCTTAACCTCTTATTTTTACCATTTTATAATGGGTGCCACACTTAGCATGAAGAACAATAGAAAATAGGCCAAAAATAGTAAGTTTTACCTATTCTAAGGCCACCAATGTGAGTCAACCCATGGCTAACATCAGTTGGATCACCGACATCAGTTATATAATCCAAACTCCACCCTTATGTTCAGGTCAACAAAAATCAAGAAAATTCATTCTTACTTGTATTCAAGCTCTTAGCATTTAACTTTTAACATCTTGGCTTACTGTTATCTTGTGTAAGTCCATCATAATTAGGAACCAAGCTATTAAAGACCAACACCTACTTGTTCTCTCTATTCAAGGCATCAATTTAGATTTCCTAATAAGAAGCCATCAATCTGGTATTTATCATATAATCACCACTATAGCTAAGTACATCACTTATTTTATACGTCTTTTAAGCATTTACTTTGCTACCATTTCATATCTACTATTCATTGCTTTACACATTCCTGATCAAACTTCTGTGGGGGAGTTACCAAGCTTCCCCACTTGTTTTCCCTTGACTTGATACACCAAACCTCTAACCAAATCCATATAAACCATACTCTCTCTCATAACTCTCCCTAACCTCCCAGACCTGATCAAAACCATTTCCCAGACCTAGAAAATCCTTCTACAAACCCCTAGGCAATTATTTCCCCTACTAACCTCAGTAGCATAACCAACATCAATCACCTTCACCCACCGACCTTGGTAGAATAATCGATATCGATCACTTCCTTAACTAATGTTGATGAATGTGGATTTCCTAACCTCTCCAAAACCTACCCAAACACCTTCTAAAATACAAACAAACATACCACCTACACCCTGTTACTTTATACTACACTCAAGTTGTGAATAATATTAATATTATCTCTCTTTACCTCTCTTTTAGTTATTTATTACTCTCTTGTCTCTCAAAAGTGGATTGTCATCTCTAAGGAAGTTTCACACTTCCTAGAATAACTGTGTAGCTTGGAAGCCCACTCATTTATCTACTAACAAACATTTTGTACTAGTGATTTCTTACTTTTAATTAGTCCTCCCTAGCCAAAGAGGAGTGCTCATAATGTCTGGATATGGTGCACAAACCAATCCAAGTTCATTCTAATCACTTATCCCTATCGTTCTTCTTTATTTTCCTTAAACTTGAAATAAACAAAATTTAGTGAAACAATATTGAGAAATGGTTGGCATCCTGTTGGGGTTTAAACAACTTCCTATTTTCTTCTTACAACTCTTTAAAAAGTTATGAAACATAAACAAACTAATGAACCAATTAAAAATCTCAATATTCAAAGTGAAAAAAATTGTTCAATATCTTGAACAATAACCTATTTACCATTTCTATATCTTACCATGGAAATTGGTCTTTTCACTTATTCCTACAATTAAGGACATAGGCATCCATAATATGATTAATTATTCAAAAATAAAGGATATACAAATGGTTATCAAATACCAACATATTTATCAATACCAATAAGAAATCAGATCACTATCATACCTTAATCTACCCTGTATATAAGAATGATGATAGGATTGCAACTAATTCCTCTTGGATGTGCATCACTAAAAATGCCTTGAATTTTATCTAAATTCATCCCAAGAAATAAAGGTTGATCTTATCTCAACACCATCTCACACCTTCAAGAAATAATGTGTTTGTGCATCATTAGTGTTGATCTTGCAAGACTAGTGCTTTTAGAACCTTGGCTGTTAGAAGCTTGTCTTCTTCTAGTGAATTGGAACATCGTCCAATTTTCCTTTGCACTAGCCATCCTCTATAATCAAATCAACAGAAAAACAATACAAGAATATGATATCTAAAATTTCCAAAAATAAAGTATATCAACAACTGAAGCAAGTCCTGTATCAACCTACTCTAATACCAAAATTGACCCAAAAACTAGATTTACTCATTAAATAAATCAAATAGTTTTTTGAAAATGAATACTAAAATATCAATTCCTTGAAGTATATAGATTTGGATGTAGAAGTCTAGGAATAAATGAAGATTTATTAGAAAACTTTGTAACTCATTTTTTATTTAAAACTCCTTATTTATGCCTTTGTTATAACTTCCCATAATTAATCTTAGTCTCTCATTAATTCATTTACAAACTAAATTAAAATAAACTAAAACCCAAAAATAATTGAAAGGAAAGTGACACAATCTTGATAATGGAGTTCACCCTTTTAAGGGATACATCTATAGGTTCATGAAATAATGAACCAATCCATTAAAAAAATGCAAATGTCATCAAATTATAAATTTACATCAAAATATGAATTCAAACCTGCAAATAGTGTTGAAACTAACTTTGAAGACTCTAAAACTGGTCAACAATAACATCTATCAAAAAAATTAGCACCTATGTATCATCTTTATGGCTTATCCATAAATAGTAAATGTAAACTCTTAATAAAATGGGCATTTCAACATTGGAGGAGTATCTCTAGATTGTAAAGACCTAAAAACTCCTTTAATAACTCTGCAACAATATTCAATAACTTCCATGGCCAAAGGTCTTACAGTATAGAAGGATATTAAATAACATATTATCTTGGGTCTATTCAAAAATAATTTCACAGTATACATACTAGTGTATCTTTCTTGGTCTGATGACAAGCCATATTCTTTTACAAGAGAGAGATCATGATTCAAAGCACATACTAACCCTTTTACTCCTCATAGCTCATGTCTTATGTAATCCCATCTTGAGTCTATCAAAAACCTTCACCCATAGCTCAAAATCTTCTGAACAGGATATATCATTCACCATTTACTTAAAGCTCTACATAATAGGCATAAAAAATATGACAGACTTAGATCTCTTACAAAATTAATGCACAATCATCAAAATGGCTTGGGTCTCTGACTATAAATTGACCCCTTTTTACCATGACTCAATGACTTATTAAAATAGATGTGATGCTCCTTTTGGCTCAGTCTGCATGCCTAGAAAGATGCATTATGCATCCTTGGCCTAAAGGACTTACATGAGAGATGCCATAACCTCCCAAGCTCAGCTCTGCCTTAATTCCAAATACATAATCATATACATATCTTATTTAGCCTAATGACCTTTTACCAAATAGAATAATATGCCAAAAGAAACACAAGCTCAATTTTAAATGAAATCTACAATATATAATTATCATTCGCTCATGCTTAGGTCTATATCCCTTCACAAATTGAATGTCACCTCTCACATTTAGGACCATTCCAATCAATTTCACCCTGGCTTAAATGCCTTACCAAATAAGTGTGTTCTCCCTTCTAACATTTGAGACTATGCAAAATGACAATCATTTCATCCACCACAAACTCAGGTCTATCCTCTATCATTACATAGTCTCATCTATCCATTTTATCATTGCCAATGGCTTGACCAAATAGGCACGTATCCATCATCTTCCTAGTTCATTCAATGGAAAGATCTTATTCCATCCCCTAGATTGTGTAATAATATTTAGGACTATGTATAATAGTCACCTCTCCCTTTAGAGCCCATGTGTTCCAAAAATAAAACTCACACTTTTTAAAATGGGTTCACCCTTTAATCTTAGAAACAAATTTCTTTTAAATTATTTTATCCCACATTCATTAGAGGTAAACTCATTAAAGGATTTAAATAGCCTTCGAAATGACATGTAGTTTGTTGATTCAGCCATATTTCAAACTATTTTTCTTGAGTTGGATTTAGTGCAAACTTTGGAAGATTCAAGCTTGGTTAAGAACTTGGTGAGTTGGCTCGCTTGGGTTTGGTTAGAAATCAACTCAATTTGGTTGATTGAGTTAGCAATTCTAGTCTTAAAATTGACATAGAACATGAGTGTCTTATAAAATAGCATGAAGTGGTGGCAAGCCATGTGGTGGCTTGAGGACCCACCACATGGACATCTCTAAATGCTTGGTCTTCACCAAAACTTTGGCATTAAGATAATTAGATAGTATCTCCCTCATTAACTAATAAAATAACACATCATAATATAAATAAATCAAAATACCATGTGCCAGACCTTGATTGGTCCACTTGGCAAAGGTACATTGGTTCATTTTACTATGCCATCATCAGTTTTGTCAGGTTTGATTGGCCATAACTTTCACATATGAACTAAAATTTGGTCTATTCAAGTGCATCAAAAATATTTCAAAATGCTCTTCCATTCTGTGCTAGTTTAAGGAGATCTTGTAAACATATGAAGGATGAAAAATCCTCTTGATCACCAATTCAAGTTTAAAATTTTCCTTATTTTACCTCCATATTTTTTTTTGTTTTTCTCAAATCTTTATTTCCATAGGTCATTTTCATGAATTAAAATAATCATTAAGATCCTATCAAAGTAAGGAATTTTGTTGTGCTAATAGTTTTTTATAGAAAATAGATTTCTCTTATTTTTACGTATGTCCATCAAGATTTTAGATTAGCACCTTTCATTAGCTATATCACACACAGTGTACTCTCTACAATCAGAAAGGTAAGTGAAGGTATGTATTTATATTTATTTATATAATTTAATCCTTATTTTTTATTTTTTATATAATTTTCTCATGTGCTCTTTTGTGTTGCTATATATCTTTACCAAAGTACCATCTCATGTTACACTATACATGTGATGAGATTTGGGTGGGGCATATGCATAAACTTGATATGGTTTCCTCTATATAACTTTATTGATAGCTCTTTTTATAGGGAATTGATGGTGCATCAATCTCCTTGAGTGCATGTCTTAAGGAGTGCACTAGGAATGTGGTGGGATCAGATTTTAGTACTTTGAAATACATGTTTACATACTATATTTTCATACCTTCATTACTATCAATATGACCTCCTCCGAGTATCTTTTTGTCATACCTATTTGTCTATTTTTTGACTAATATTTTTTCCCACCTTATCTCTTATTATATCAATTAGATAAATATAGTTTATTTCATGCCTATCTTTTGATGAAATAGATCGGATTATCTGATATAGTTTTGAGTCTATCCCTATCTTCCCAATTATAATGGCATGGATGATATAATTCTAAGTCAACTAGCATCACATCTAAATGTATCATTAGGCTGATACATTATGTATACACCTAATATGTTTCACTTTATCACTTTACTGATGGTTTTTATTAAAAGAGATTATTAGTATGTCAATCTCCCCAAGTTCATGCCTTAAAGGGTGTAAAAAAAATGCGGTGGGATCAAATAATGTTAATTTGTGAGATATGTTTGCATACTAATATTTCATGCCTTCATTACTTTCAGTCTAACCTCCTTCGATTATCTTTCCATCTTACCTCTCCATTTACTTTCCATTAAATTTTGATGGACACCTTATATTCCTATTATATCGACCAAGATGATACAATTTGTTTCATACTTATCTTTCCTTGTATTGTATCATCTTGGTCGATAAAGTTCTAATTCATGTCTTTATCAATCATATTATATCAGCCTAGCTAATACATTTATGTCTATTAACATCTTTCCAACTATATTAGCATGGCTAATACCATCAACATAAATTCCATGGTTAGTTTTGGGTATCATAACTATATATGTAGGGGAAATATTTTAGTCTTAAACCATACAACACACTCATCTACTTTAATTTCACTCACATTTTTTCTCTTAAGTAATAAAAGGAGGAGTTAGAGGTTTGAGTCTTGGCTAGAGGTATAGTATTGCATAAAGGTATACGAATATCAATAGGAGGAGTCATGCTAAAGATGTGTCTAGTATTTAGAGTCCCCAACTAAGAATATCTAGGTCTTATTCTTACCATTCGAGGTGTTCAACCTATAAAATCTATTTCAAAGTGCCACTTAAGCCAAAGGGGGATACTAAGGCACCAATAAGTCCATCCAAAGGTCAGTATCTTTATCCATACTCTCTTTCCTTTATTTACTTAGTAGATAATATATTGCTTTACTCATTGCTATTGTAGATTTGTTGTTTATCTTTGCTTATACTCCTTATATTGAATAAGTTAGTATAGCTATAGGGTTTCTTAGGATTTTTATTATCACATTAAATTTCATAGACTATCCATTGGCTGACCATTACACCACTTATCTTCTTATTATTTTAATACTTATAAATATCTTGGATCTAGGTTACCCTTTTCATCAATTCCTTGAATGTGGTATCCTTATTATATCCTTGGCACACCCATTTACAATAATTTATCAATATTGAGACCTAGTGATATATATACCCCATATCATAAGGTTAGGCTTTAAAACCCTATCCTTTAACATTTTAGTGTAGATTATCCTCTACTAGGTCTATGGTTATTCTAGGTCCTTACCTATTATTCCAAGTATACACATGCTCTATTGTTATGACCTTGTTTGTATCCTAATCTATTCAGAGAAAGAGGATTGTTACAAGTCATCCTATATCATGTATACACATTCAAATTAGATGTGAAGGTTATTTATAGGTTTGAATTTGTATATATAGGGGCCATATTTATCATTCCAAGCACACACAACACTCATTTTATCTACTTGCACTCGCATTTATGTTCTTAAATGTAAAAGGATGAGTTAGAGGATAAATCATTATTCTTAGAGGGAAAGTATTACTCAGGCTATTTTAAGCTCATTAGGAGAATTCAAATTGATGAGGTAAACCTAGAATTTAGAGTCCCCAGCTAAGAATACTTAGGTCTTCATCTTTCCAATAGAGGTCTTCATCTTATAAAATATCTTTCAACTTGCCATTAGATTTAAGGGGGAAATTGATGCACTGACAAGTCACCCCAATGTTAAGTATCTATATCTTTATTCTATTTCATGTATTTACATAGTAGATAGATCTATTTTACTTATTATTATAGTAATATGTATGTTGTTGTTCTTGCCTAGTTTCTCCATATAGCTAATAGGATAGTATATCTATAGGGCTTTTAGGTTTGCCATTAACAATTCAAGTTGCATAGACCACTCGTGGTTGACCATTACACCATTTAATTTTTTTCTTAGTTTAATCTTTACATCTATCTTGGATATAGGTTACCCTTGTGTATCAGTTTGTTGCATGCATTTTCCTTGTTATATCCTTGATACACCCATTTTTTAACATTATTGCATCATTGATTTATCTTGGGATCTAGTTATAACCATACTCCGCATCTTAGGCATAGGATTTGTAACCCTGTACCCTTGACATTGAGTGTATAATTCCATTTTCTATATCTATGACCACCTTGAGACCCATCTCTATACCATCCAAGTATATATAGGCTCCATGTTAAGATTTCTTATTTGTATCCCAGTTTATATTGATAAAAAATATTGTTATATTAGTCATCCTAACCCATACATACATATTATATAGTGCATAGGAAATATTAACTCGATTAATATACCAAGGGACATTCGAGATAAGCAAAACAGTGGTATGTAAGAATGTAAATTATATTCAATATGTATTATAGGAAAAATTAAATATATGTATAATGAATTGGTAAGGCCAAGGGTGAAAGGTATTTTATAAGAAGGGGAATAGTTCCCTATTGATTGCCTAGAGTGCTACAAAATAATTAGGATGAAAGATGTGTTTTGAGTCTTAGAGAAAATTCAAAATAATATTTTTGGTATGTGTGTGATCTATCAAAGTCATGTATGCATTAATGTGTAGGTATTTAGATTGATTCTAACATGTTTTCTTACAATACACACACACATACATGTATGATTTATAAGATTATGATTAAAATAGAAAACAATTGTTAGAAGAATAATTAAAAATTATCTTTATCTTCCCTAATTGAGTGATATTTTTAATCCAACATGGAACATGATATGAAGATGCCCTATCATGGCATAGATGTGGAGTGTGCCATCTGTTGCACTACATAGCAGTGAAGTGATATCAAGTGAATACTAATATGTAATAGTCATGTATATGTTTATAGTGACAACCTAAATATAAATAAGAATGAACAAGATGGCTCACATATTGAAAGGATGCATAGTGATGTGAAATTGTGTAGATGATATGTGGTGACATGTAATATTATATAAGATATGACAATTATGCATGAAATCTAGGGTGAGGTAGAAGAATATGTGTGTTATGACATGAGGTGTGAAATACTATAAAATTTATAAGTGTTATAGAGTGATTGCATAGAACTACCAAATATGAAAACACTATGAAGGAAGAGTGTGACATGCATTGGACTATGGGGGATAATGCATCAAGGTTTTGAAACACTCATAGAACTTGAAAAGTGTTGGGTGAGCTATGATAAAAGTGAAATATGAATGGAATTATGCAAGGCACTATGCCATTATTATACATTATTACAAGTCTATATACTTGACATGAGATGTTACAAGGGTGGAGAACTCAATCTCAAAAAGAGGAGTGAGGAGAATTACTTAGATATGAGGTAAGATTAAAGGTTTCACATAGATCACTCATCGTTTATTAAGAATAAATGGTCTCCATTACATTTTTGGTTATCTATGTGAACTAAAATTGAAGTTTTTGAAGGTTGTACCACTTGGCTTTATCAACATACTAATCAACATTGACTACTTGAAACAACTAATGTTTACCATGGTGAGTGTGTGTATCTATTAGTTCAGTGATATGGTCTTTATATGTGGGACTATAGTCATACTAAAATGTAATTTGTATAACTTGAGCATGACTTGTGACACCAAAACCATAGGTCTCTCCTACTCACTTACACAGCCCACTTAGGTATGTTTTCACTATTTCCCAGTCATCTAAAGCCTTCTAGATTCAATCTTGGACTTCTCTCCTAGGCCTAGATCTATCCCCTAGGGATCTTTCCCCTAGAAAATAGTGCCATAGGTTGGACTATAGTGTTGGGACCTAGGGTGTCCACTTTTTAGCACTATTCTCTAAGTCCACAATAGCCTCAAATGATCAAATTTTCTTGAATCCTTATCTTTTCCCTTGTCAGCCTAATACAAGTTCATTTAACCTAGGATCACTAGTTTATCTATAAAATCCCATTCAAATGTCATTTATAAGGTTTAGTAATCATTAAAAAGGCACAAGCTAGAAATATATGAAAGCAAACTCAAGTAAATCTTCTTATTCTCTGCATATTGCCAACCACTATTATTTCCAGCCTATCCAAGCTCCCACACCAGTCATGAATCATCTCAATCTTGCCCAAATTTTCATAAACCTACATTGCATACATAATTTTACATAATACACATTCAAATTAGGAAATCTACATTGGCCTTGATCCCTCTTCACAGTATTTGGTATGTAGGTAGTGTGCTCACACACGGGGTGTGATCACACATTCAATGCATATTACACACTAGCCCCTTTTTTTAGTTGGATTTAAGATAACCTATCAAGAATGAAGAGGAAATAAGACCCTTGAAGACAAAATCAAATGCACATGGAGCTTCATGAACAACTAAGACTTGATAGTTTAGGTACAGGGTCTCTCAGAGCAGATGAATAGAACCTATAAAGCTCAAAAAGCTTAGACACTAAGGACTATAGCACCAAAACTTCGACTACAGTGTTGGACCTCAAGGTGCCCCATTTTTAGTGCTCCTATCTAGGTATAAAATATATTTTTAGATCCTATTTTTGATAGTTTGTCTAGCTAGATTAGTAATTTAAAGCCTCTATCTCCTTTGTCTCAGCCCAAAATCAGCTAAGTCTTACTCTCTATCCCCTTGTTTGTTATTTTTAAAAATCAATTAAGCACTTCTAGATTAAATAAATCATTAAGATAACTAAGGCACATTTATTTAATAATTTTTCCCTTAATCTAAACCCATTTACTATTTATGAAAATAAACCTATAGTTTCCTAAGTTCAGTAAAACATTTGGTGAACCTGACTTCAAATTTTCACACAAAAACCCTAAAAACCCTAGGGATAATTACTTTTGATTTTTTGCAATATTTTCTTGATTTTTCCTAAATGTAAAAATTAAAAAACTACAAATTAATTGAAATATTTTCAATAATTCACTTAAACCCTAGTTTGCACATACTATGCCATATTTTCTTACAAACACTTTCAAACCACTAGGAAAAATATATTGCTAATTTTAGAAATATTTTCAAAATTTTCCTAAATTTTTCAAGCTCAATTCTACAAATTTATAGCAAAATTTTCAAATTATTACATTAATTTTGAAAAAAATCATTTCAAATCCCTTGTTGCATCAACTAAATTCCAGTAATTTTCAAGTAATATTCCACTTATTTTCTACAAATTTTGATTGAATATTAAAATCAAAAAATCACTTCAAATTTCAAAAAAATTATAGTAAATTCCAAAAAATTACTTGTCTCAAAACCCTAGTTGCATCTACTAGGTCCCATTCAAGCAAGTAATTTCTCATAATTTTCTGAATTTTATCTTGCATACTTAGCTCAAAAAATAATTTCAAATTCAAAAGTTCATAGTATTTTGCAAATAATATTTTTAAAAAATCCCTAGTTGCATACACTATGTCCTATTTCTTCTTGAGGTATCACCTTACACCCATAGCTAAATTGCAACAATGATGTCACTTATTTACACATGCTTATTACATTTCTTTAAAATAATAAAGAAACCATAACGGGCCCTATCATGTACATGAATGATGAAGTCTATCATATGTTAGTACAAAGTTTCATTCTTTGCTTTGCATGTTTACTTTTTATAGAATGGAATGATATCCAAAAAACTATCTATGCATATACTAAGACACCTCTTCTCCCACCTCCCTTGGAACCCATCTTCCATGTTGACTACTATTGCATGGTTGATTTCACCATCCCATAGGTTACTACCCATCACTAGATATCCCAGCTAGCACCTTTCATCCCTTCACCTCCTCACCCTATCAATTATCTATGCTCTCTTCTCACACACACTACTAATCCTATACAAATAGTGGATAATATAGTTAGATATGTTACTCAATGTGTCATTATTCCACCTCCTTACCCTATTGATTATCTACAATCTCCTCCTGCACACACTACTAATCATATATAGATAATGGATAATGTAGTTAAAGATATTAGTTGATGTGCCATTATCCCTCCTCTACCCACCCAGGAACTACACAACTCACTTGTTCCATCATGTCCCTGACTTAGGCCCCTTACACAAATAGATTCAAATAAGGCATATGATATTGTGGATCAATTGTACAATACTCCAAAAAAAATTCAATGTTAAAATTGCTCCAAAAATCCAATGTGTTTAAGGACATTCTTTATCAGGCACTCATTTAGACTTCCATGCCAGCTAACTCTAATCCTTCTTATTTTGCATCAGTGGTCAACAAACTAAAAACTATCAAAGATGCATTTATTTTTATAAAGAGGACACACCATCTCAAGAAGTTATTGATCAAAGTTTACCACTATTCATATAAATTCAAATCAAAACTAATGTAGTAAAGAGAGTTCTAGTTGATAGTGGTGCTTAGATAAATATCTGCAATATCACATTCTTACAGGATATGGGTGTAGATATGGCATCTATGCAAAATTCATATAAGACTATTAAAGGGTTTGATGACATACCATGATAAACATTAGGCACCATTACTGTAGATATCATGGTAGTGCCCAAAACCCTTACTACCTAGTTTCAGGTAATGCCTAGTCCTCTCCATTATAATATTTTACTTGGATAACCATGGATACATGCAATGCAAGCCATTCCTTCTACTCTACACTGATGTGTCAAGTTCATCCATGACAGATATCTCTACACATGTCTAGTAAATAATCAACCATTCACAATATTTCTAAGTTACAGAGTCATCTTTGACTATTTCACTAGATGGGACACCTCTTATTATGTAGTCCCACTTCACCATATTCCTCTTGATAAAATACATATATGTGAGGTGGGAGAGACTAGCACCTCTCACATTCCTATAATTCTAGATATATCTCCAACTCTAGATGCTTAGCTAGTTATAACAGCTCTAGTCACTGTAGCAGTCACAATAACTACACTTTTTACACTTACACCATCACCAATAGTAGTTTTAGTAGTGCCAATTGCTCCCACAAATACAAACATTTAGGCCAATACAAATACTCTCACAACATTGTCATCTTCTCCTACTATAGTTATTGGGACTCCTATTTCATTGTTACCCTTGTGGTAAATTCAGAGTTACCTTACATATATGATGTTGATACATATTCCCAAGCTACTTTAGATGATGATGATACAACACCCACACTCACATATAATTATCTATCTGGATTAAACTTTACACCAGTTGGCCCAGGAGAATACTGATATGATTTTAGATTACTTATAAAGCATCCCACATCACTCTTCGCATCTCATGACACATTCTTAAGATATACTCCATATTTACAACCACAAATATATCATTTGACACATAAAGTTAACACGGTTACTTCTATGAATAAAAATATAGTCATTTAGATCCAAGTAGGTATTACATAGCATTAAACACAAATTCAACTATAAATGTTACTTGATCATAAATTAATCAAGATTCCTACAATATGACATAGATCTATCAACAGATTATCATAAAAGGAAGATAACCCATTTTTCCTTTTTTATAGGATCATCAGCCATGATATTGACTCATGTACAACTTTACAATAATGATTAGATAAACTGAAAGATCAAGGCATTGTTTAGATCACAACAACACCTACATCACTAGCACCACTTCCAATGAAATCACTTACCAACAGGTCTAAACAACCAAGAGCATAAGCAACATCTCCACAACTAGAGCAACCCTTAGTTTGTCTTTAATTTGATGACAACATGAACATAGTGCTTATAACATATGATGATCTCAATGTATTCGATGATGAATGAAATCCTTTCCTCCATTTTTATCCCTAGCAACCTCCATCGCAAGATCCCTTCCCACCCCCAACCTAATCTTTTATATTATGACGTGATGTTTATATATAATTTTCTTTCCAACATTGATTATAGATAGTTTCCTCTACTTGATTGTACATAGCTCAAATATTTAAAAATACAAAAATAATATAATATTTCAAATAAAAACATGTCAATTGTATTCATCATCTATGTTTTACATTGCTAACCACTATGCTAGACTTACATTACATTGTTCTATGCTATTGTTTGTCGATTTATCTATATTACCAAGATTCACTTGATCTTCTTTGAATGTGTGCAATGCATCTAGATCATTGATTGCTTCACTCCACCCATTGAGGGGGCATCTTACTTCTACATTCCATCTATATATTGATACATCTACCCACTGGGGGCATACTCTACATGAATACACCATCCAAGTTATGTCATTTTTACACTATACACTCTAGACATATTATTGTAGTACATTCCTTACTTGCTTACATAGATATCACATCAACATCTATTAGCATATATCACACTTTTATATTTCATAGCATATACATTAATCTTATATCACATATCTTATATACTCTTGCTTATTTTTTCCATAGTTAAATGCATGTTTATATTTCCAGTACTTTGCATGCTTCCACTCTTCACTTTGATTAGCTAGATGTGTTTGTATTTTCTAGATCTTGTTAGCTTCATGCTTGTATTTTAGGACATTTTCCAATGTCCTTTGTTCCTGTCTATGTGTGTGTGCCTTTGGACACTTGCCAATGTCTTTTGTTTGTGCCTTTCATGTGCTTGTGGCCCTTGTACCAATATTTTCTTGTTCTCATTATGTGTGTATGTAGCATTTGAACATGCCTTGGGTGCTTATTTGGCCCCTTGGCCACCCTTGCAAGTTTCTTGCTTCTTGCTTTGTATGTTTATTACTTGATTGCTTATCTTTATGTATAATGCCATGATTCAAATCATGTATTTATCTTTCTTCTTGGATGCCATAATGGACATCATGCTCCATCCCTCCATGCCACTAATAACTAATAACTAACATTTTGAATCCTAGTTTACTCTTATGCACATGTTATTACAGTTGTTATAACTATCTAGGCATATCCCTATGGATCTAAAAATCTCTCTCTATAAATTTTGCTATATCTTGAGATAATCTATATCAATGTTATATTAAATGTTTTCATAGCTTACACACTTGTAGGGCTTCTTCTTCTAAGGGCAGTCATTACAAGGTCTTCATTTCTACCCTCAAAAGAGGGGAAAACAAATAGGGGTTTTATCATAGAAATTAGAGCTCTTAACGGTTGAAAAATTAGTTTCAAAATAGTACAGTCTAGAATCTAGAACTCAACACAGGCAAACCAAACCAAGTAGACAACAAAGAATCTAGATTAGTCATCAATTTTGGCTCTGGACAACAACACCAAAAATGGGATTACAACATTGGACCCCAAAGTGTCTAGTTTTTAGCACTGTTGTCCAAACAATAAAAATTTTAGTTTTTACAAAATCAAGTAGAGAGGTGAGTTTAGACATAGTTTTGCCATTATATTTCAATCCATAAATCAGTAGTTTTTAGCACTTATTTCACTCAAAGAATATAGATACAGGGGCATCAAGCATGGTATGATGGTTTCCATTTTTAGTTTAGACATGGTAGTTGATATAACTTTTAGTTTAGAATCTATATTATAGACACTGGCTATTGGGGGTAATGTGCACATCACATGGGCCTTCTCTATTACTAAATTTATATCATTTTCTTGCATATTTCTAGTAGTTTCATGCTTTACTCCATTTGTAGGTGGTTGGAATCACATTCAAGTAAACTTTCATACAAGTTTGCTTCCCACATACCCAAGTTCCTGAGTTGCTTCCTAAGCCTTGATTATAGTTTTAGGAAGGGCTTCTATACAATTCCAATCTCCATCTTTAGAAGTGGCCAACAATGGCCTAGTTTCTAGTTTACATTCAGCTATTGATGTCAACATTATTATATCACAACACATTCAGGGGATCTATGACCCATTTCATATGACATTCATCTATACTGATATTTTCTCATTCATCTTTACATCATGGAGAAATTATGGAGCCAAAGGTCTAGCTAACCTTTGTATTCTTGAGCCACCCATTCAAAGGGATTAGACACATGGTCCAAACATCGATTGGCACATGCATGATTCATTAACTTCACATAGTTGGTGATGATGGAGCCAAAGGTCCTATCTTTATATTCTTGAGCCAACTTCTAAGGGATTGAGCACTCAACTCATTCATTGATATAACTCTTGGTTCAACATTACCCAACACAACCCAGTAGCATAACAAGTTTTGTATTGGTTCACATACCCAGTGAGGTGTATTCATTCATTTCTCTCCCTTCATCTCTCTTTACCTAGCTTTGTATGTTCTTATTTTAGATATAGTGTATCTAGTAAGAACTAATCTTTTTTCACTTTCCTTTTATAGACTTACACATTACAACATGCTCTCACTATGCACAAGCCAACATCACACAGCTTCTTGGGTATAGCCTCACAAGTAAGTTCTATTATGCTTCTTTTTTTTTCCTTTATCTTAGTATTTCAATTTGTTACATAGTTAGAATAAAGGGGGGGGATGTAGTCATACTAAAATGTAATTTTTACAACTTGATCATGACTTGTGACACTAAAACCATAGGTCTCTCTTACTCACTTACATAGCCCACTTAAGCATGTTTTCATTATTTCTTGATCATCTAAAGCCTTCTATATTTAGTCCCTACTATCTTGGACTCCTCTCCTAGGAACAGATCTACCCCCTAGGGTCCCTTTCCCCCTAGACAATATCACCATAGGTTAGACTATAGTGTTGAGACCTAGGGTGTCTACTGTCTAGCACTGTTGTCTAAGTCAACAATAGCCTCAAATGGTCAGATTTTCTTGAATCCTTATTTTTTCCCTTATCAATCTAATGTGAGTTCATCTAACCCAGGATCAATCATTTCAAAGGTCATTTATAAAGGTTGGCAATCATTTAAAAGGTACAATCTAGAAATATACTAAAGCAAACTCAAGTAAATCTTCCCATTCTTTGCATACAGCCAACCACTATTATTTTCAGCCTATCCAAGCTCCCACACTAGTCATGAGTCATATCAAGCTTGCCCAAATTCTCATACACTTGTATCTCATACACAAGATTGCATAATACACATTCAAATTGGGATAACTACATTGGCCTTGATCCCTCTTCAGAGTATTGGTATGTAGGTACATTATTACACATGAGGTGTGATCATACATTCAGTGCATATTACACACTAAAACTTTTTTCCAATTGGATTTGAGATCACCTATCAAGCATAAAGAGGAACTAGGACCCTTGAAGACAAAATTAATTACACATGGAGCTTCACGAACAACCAGGCCTCGATATTTTAGGCACAGGGTCTCTCAGAGCAGATGAATAAAACTCGAAAAGCTAAAACACTAAGGATTATAATGCCAAATATGGGACTAAAGT
Organism: Torreya grandis; assembly: GCA_037957365.1. Taxonomy (NCBI): domain Eukaryota; kingdom Viridiplantae; phylum Streptophyta; class Pinopsida; order Cupressales; family Taxaceae; genus Torreya; species Torreya grandis. The sequence goes on from JARHVA010002212.1 coordinate 2,004,696, forward strand.
GCTATACCTCTAGGTGTCCCATTTTTGGTGTTCCTATCTAGGAAAAAAATAGACTTTTAAATCCTATTTCTAATAGTCTACCCAACTAGATCAAGAATTTACAGCCGTTGTCTCCTCTGTCTTAGCCCAAAATCAGCTAAGTATTACTCTCTATCCCCTTGTTTTCTATTTTTAGAAATCAATTAAACACTTCTAGATTCAATAAATTAGTATGTTAATTAAGACACATTTATTTACTAATTTTCCCCTTAATCTAGACCCCTTTACTATTTAGGAAATTGAACCTATAGTTTCCCAAATTCAGTAAAACATGGGCATATTGACCAAATTTGACCCCAAGTCAAATTTGATAACCCCCTCCAAATTCAAACTTGTCATCTATTCATAGCATACTTATATGGTCCCTAAATATCTTCATTTAACCTTGTTAACATTGTTTAAGGTTAGTTTGAAGAAGTTAAGGTAATTTTATATTGAGGTCATAAAGTGGTCTAGGGGTGTCATTGAGAGATAAAACATGGTCAAGTTTTTTAATAGGTGATTAGGGGTTCATTAATGTCATTTCATTTCTAAAATGTCTTTTCACAATGTTTCATGGTGTTTTGGAAACTCTAAGGTCCATTTACTAACTTGAAGGGGTTGAAAATGCATTAAAATGTGATTTTTGGCTAACTTTGATGTTTATAAAAGTTTAAAATTTTCAAAATATATATAAAAAAACCCCTTCTAATTATCTTGTAGCAGTTACTCAACTATGACATCTATCAACTTGTCAAAAAAGGTTAGTTGCTTTGAGTTTAATGCCACTTTAAAGAGTTAAAGGAAGTTGTACAGACATGTTGAATTCATGTACAATTCATAACATTCAAGAGGTGTCCTTTGGTATTATACAAGTCAAAACAAGGGTTAGAATTAATGTATAGATCTAAAAATTGTAGAAAAACACTTCTCTCCTCCATCAACTCCTTCACAAGCTCACATAAGAAAAAATGATTTAATGGTATATCCAAGAAAGAGAAGGTGGGAGCATAAAACTTTGGTCATTGATTTTAGTCTTGTTCAGATTCAAACTTTTCTCATTGGTTCTTATATTCATCTCCTTATCTCTATGAACAATCACTAAGAAATTAAGGGTCCAAAATATGTTAGTCAACCATGACAGGGATCTTTATTGAGATTTTAGAACAAATTTTGAAACATTATCTACATGAAATCAATTTTAATAGCTTATAGTACATTTTTATATGCCTCCCACACTTTATTTCCTCATACTAACATGTTTTGAGGTCATTTTGGTATGAAAAATGGCTCTTGTATACTATCTACACGTGACTATTATTTTCATGCATTTATGAGTTATCCATGTGGTCTGGTACATTTGAATTGTTATATATGTTCATTTAACACCCTCTTAATCCACTCATACTATCTTTATCATCCAAATATTCTATACAGTTTTCAAGAATGGTCAATTCTCCATTCACTTTTATGAACTATGTGTTTCTTGTGTTTGCCTAGTAGAGATGATTTGAAGTGTTTGATTATGTTTTTCAAGGAGAATTGGAGTTATATTATTCATGTAATTAATTTTTAATACTCTCTTTATGAGTTTTTATCCATTTTATTCTCCATGATGTAGTTAGGACCCTAGGCCTAACCCAAGTGTGAACATAGTCAAACTATCATAAACACTGCCTCCATGACTCTATATGTTGATAGTAAGAACAAAGAATATGAGTTATTTTGGAAGTAATATTTTGAACTTGGATGCAGTGATAAATTTTCCCAATGTAACTAATCACTATTATAATTTCAATGATGTAATAGTGATCAAGTCCTAATTCAAGATCATTGTATAGTCAGGTTTCTTGAGAGTGATCTACAGTCAAATTGATAAAAATTGCTCTTAATAGAGAGGCTAATAATTTTTTGAATCCTATAAGATATAAATAAATGTTTAATAATTTAATATCAACAATATATATTCATTTAAGATGCATAAATATTTGTTTAATGGCCTAAAAGAGCTAAAACTCAGTCAATTATTCAAAATAACTATCTATAGTTAGCTAGTCAAGAAATGACCTTGAACAATAAAGTTGATGATGTTTTGGGGTCTTGAAGAAATTAATAATGGTATTTATATATCAAAAAAACATGAAAAATCCTTTTTATATGTTTATAAATAGGTATGAGAACCTAAAGAGACCTTACATAGTCAAGATCTAAATGAATGCATGCACAGTCACCTATAGTCACCTGTAAGTTTGTCTAGGAAATAGGGGTCTCATCAAAGATTGGAAATAGTGGAGTGAAAGGATTTTGAAGTGATTAAAACATTTATGTGAATTAAACCTAAAATAATCAAGACCAAAAGAGTACTAAATATAGGAAGAGGCCAAAATAGGGTCATACACCTGTGTATAGTCACATGCACACAATCATGCCTAACTGCTTAATGAGGAGTTTTGTTTGAATAAGTTTTTAGAGAGATGAGAGAAGATAAATAGGTTTATATTATTGATATATGATTATACCAATGTTTTATCAAGATCTTAGACTCAAGATTGAATAAATAAACATCAAAACTCTACTCACTCAGTCCAATGGGGACCTACAACCTACCTATTCTTGAGAGGTATGGGAATAGTTGAAGGGATACTATAGATAAAAATAAGGGATAATAAATGTTGGAAATTGATTTTATATTAATGAAAATATTCTATCAAACTTGAACATAGGCAATAGTGAAGTAAAATGCATCAGACCCTAACCCTAAGAACACACATAAATTGGTCTGAGCAATTAACCTTAAGGGGAGATGGTAAGGCTAGTGAGGTTGAGATAGACTTGGATAACCTTGAGAATGTGATATGAAACATTTAAAATCATTCCATATGATCCTAATATCTAACAATAGTGTAACTTAGACCTTTATTTAGAGCCTTGCATAGTATAAAATGCATACATAGGCCTAGATTTGTTTTGACAGTCGGGTCTTGAAAAAATCTAGTGAAGTGTAAGTGGAGTTGGATGAGCCATTTAAAACATTTAAGAGATAGTTAATAACCTATATATGCATTCCATTAAGTCACATGCATCTGAAAATGAATGAAAGAGTAGAAAATAGTGAGTTAGGGTATGGTAGTTAGTTTGGATTGCAAACCCTAAGCCCTAGCAATGAGAGTGTTTAAAAGTTTGATGTAATAAGGTGGTTTAAAAATCATTGAAATAGGCTATTATACATCTCAAATAAATCATTGAGGTCATTTGAAATCAAAACCAATCTATAAAAACCACCTATAAACTACAAACTTGCTCAGACCTCACATAATGCCCATTTGTAACCCAAGATGGCAGTTTGCTTTGCTTGGTAAAAATCACATGTGTTACATGGGACCTGGTGCTCCTATGGGAATTTCACTACCCTAATTTAATTCAATTTTGTGGAATTGGTTAGACTATTTATACATCTAACTTTATGAATCATCACTAAGAAGTTGAAGCACTTTCAAGTTTCCTAAGAGATTGATAGTGACTAGTTTTTATAGATGGACTCATAAATCACATAAAATGCCACAACTTGCTCTTGAAACCTCTTATATATTATTCTAGACTCTAAGTAGTTCATCCTCCTGTACTTGAGTTTTATAGACTACCCAAAATACCTTATTTTTATGTGTGTTTTACATTTTACAGGTGTTCTAAGAAGGTTATAGATTATCAATATTGGTATGAGGTCAATTAGGAATTTTAATAACTTTTCAAATTAATAAATTATCTCAATAACCCCTATAAATGACCAAACCAACTCAATTTTGTAAGGCAGTCCAAACAAGGTTATGAAGGGCTTATTTTTTGGCCATTTCATGGTTTGGATACAAGCACATTGTTTTAGAAGATCAAACTTGACATAAAGATTGGTTTTTTCATGGTTAAGTTGAATCACACACTTCCAAGAGGTTTCACACATGTAGGAATTTAGATCCATAATTCATTTTTTAGGGCTAGAGGCCTAATTAAGCCTAATTGGCAAAAGAGATAGGCATAAAAAGCTAACTTCCACTTAGACTTAGCTCATGAAATTTGACATGGAATTTTAATGTCATTTAAGGTTATAAAATATGCCTTTATCTTTTCAATATACTCCATAAAATTTCCATATGAGGAAAACATACAAAAATAAACAAGAAATGAGGCCTAATTGAGGCTTTTGGTAGAAAGAGACCTATTGGGGATAGTTTGAGGCCTCAAAATGGATTGATTTAGGTCCAATATGATTTCAATAATCTATCCATTAAGTTTGGATGATCTAGAGTAATTAAATCTAGGTTTTGACACTTGTGTGTAAAATAGGCCTAAGGAGATGAAGAGCCTTCTAGACACCTTACAAGAGAATGAGGTGATGTGTCAAGGAGAACCTATTGGGGTCAATTGAAAGGTGTCAAGTGTAGAGAAAACATGTAGGATAAACTGATATCATCACCAAGAATTCCACTTGTCCTTCAACATGTCAAGAAGGAAAGTTTCAAGAAGCTAGTCAAGGTGTCAAGCATGCATTTCAACCTCCCATGCCACTTGGAGAGCTAGAGCATATGAAGAGAATATAAACATGGATTAGGAAGTATGTTATGATAGTTACCTAACTCCTCTTATTTTTTTAACTTACATGACACTTGTATATCTTTTCTCTCTTACACACTTCTCTTCTCTCACACTTGTGTTATATATTGAGACACTTTGGCTTAGAAATGTATCCTCCACCTGATTATGGTGAATCCCTGCTCATTTTCATCCTTGAAGTCATAAATAATTATCTAGTTTAACTTCTCCATGATTTTTTTCCATTTATATGTTAAGTTATTTGATCTTGTTAAGTGATAGTTTCTCTTCTTTGGTATGTTGTCCTTGCTTGCATCCATATTCAACTTTGAAATTATAATGCAGGTCTCTTGAAGTGTTCTAATATAATTTAATGAGTTTAGTGAGTTGCATCTACACTAGTGTCATGATATTACCTTTTATTTAGTCCTCCTAGCTTAGGTTAGCTTCACAAACCTTGATGAGAAATACTAATGCAAGGATAATTTTGGAATAGTGTCATATGTAGATTAGACTTGTGTTTAAAGCGTACTTGTAGTTGGTTGGTAATTGTTAGGTTAAAATTGGTGCATCACCTTTTTAGGATAGATTTATTTCATGTTCTCTCTATCTCTTTTCATCTAAGCAAGCAAATAGTATAGGTGATAAGCTATTAAAGATAAATATACGAAGTTATCCCTTCAATTTAGAGGTTTACCTATATTATAGGCAACCCATAGGCCTAAAGGTAATCCAATGTTTCACTAAATTTTGAGGAGTCTTGAATAACCCCTACAAGGGTGAAAAATTGAGTGAGAATAGTTCTAGCACGCTCGGTGGGACAAAGGTCCAAAAGAGTGGAAGAAATTTTCGGTGTGTTCTTCTACCTATCAACTTTGGGAAGCATTCAACAAACACCAATGGTGACTTTGAATGCAATCAACTGGTGATAAGTAACCTAGGTACTTATCATGAAATAACTTGCTAATATATTTTGTGTTCATCCAACTAATGAAGTTAGTATGGTTGGATATGATAAGAGTTTCCACTATACACCCCCTACCAACCTTATCATGACCCATATTATGTATCCCAATAGCCCTATCAATATTATTAGCCCTATGGGCTATGACAATCCTATGGTCATCCTAGTTCCCCTTAATATGACCATGATGTTGTTGAGTAACCCTATGAATAATCCTATGAGGAATGCTATCAATAATAGTATCAAGAAATGCCTTCCTATCAACCCTAATATGACTCCTACCAACCTTATCAAGATGTATATCAACCTCAACAGGATTCTTATCAACCTTGTCATGAGAAATTAGATGATTTCATTATTTTGGAAGCAAGATATAAGGCCTTAGAAGCTCAAGTTAGTTAATTAACTCAACAAATTTAATCTCACCACAATCTCCACTATTCCACTCCTCCTCCTATTTCAATCCCATCCCATGCCAAATCCTTATTGGCACTCATGCCAAATCTATTAGATAATGAAGAAGAGATGAGAACATGGGATGAATAGTTTGATGTTCTCCCTATTCATCTCATGGAGTGGTTGAGATATTAGGTTTAAAATTTGATGAACATATGGAGGTTGGTTGAATAAAAACCCCAATATGATATCAATGAGTAACTGTACTTGGCAAGAAATTGTATCCAATGGTCAAAGATATACTAGAAAGGTGGGAAAAATAAGAGATTAAGGATCAAAATAATCTATTTAAGAGTCTTAATAAGGGTATGATAAAAATGAAATTATTATAGAAGAAGGTATCTCTCCCATTGCTCTATCCAACTTGTAATTTCCCCATGATTTCATTCAATAATCCTCCATTACCAATTCCATTCATGAGCCATCCATCACACCTCATATTCCATCTCCAACCCATTAACTTTTTCACCACCCACCCACCACATCCCTTCTTGAAGGAGAACCCATCCTATGGGAGATCAGTGAAGAGGTGCAAGCCAAAGTTGTAGTTGATCAAGAATATGACTCAAGTATTTATGATGAATAACTCACTATAGGGACTCCCCTTGGTGAATACAAGTAAAATCCAAACTTTTTGAGTAAAGAAATAGAAAAATTTGATGATGTTACAATTGATCACAAAGAATTTGATCAAGGCATGGAAGAAAGGGAATTGAATAAGTATATCACATCAACTGGGTTGGTTGATTCTTATGACCATGAATAAGAGTTTGAATCTGAAAATACCATTGAAGAAGAAGTCATTGATGACTTTATTAATCAAAGATGACATGTGGTAGAGTTTCAATGAGATTTATGAATAATTTGATGGCCTTCAAAAGCATACACACCCTATTGGTTAGTTAGAAGACACTCTTAAAGTACCCTTTCCTCTTGATGGTGTGTTCCAAAAATAAGATCTTATGCCACCCAAACTTGTTGAAATTGCATCCAGATGTGAATTTGATCAAGTGCTCAAGGACCAAGAAGATGAAGTTGAAGAAGTTATGGTTTTTGAAGAGATGGAATATAAAGATGATTTGAAGAGATGGAATATAAAGATGATTAGTAGAAGCACGTTGAGATTCTCCAATAGCTTAAAGGTATTTTTAAGGTTGAAGGTCATGTGCATAAAGAGATTAAAAAATATGTCTTCATGGAAGACAATGATGGAGATTGGGTTGAATATGCTAAGCTCCTTGAAGAGATTGATGAGATAGCAGTTGGTAATAAGTTTGAAGATGTTCTTAAAGATGATTTGCTTCTTGAAGGACAACATGACAATATTCAAAACACCTAGAGGGGGGCTATCCCTATAATTCAAGAAGTGGTCATGATTGAGACAAGAAAAAACACTAAGAAAGTTCATGAGAAGGCTGTTGAAGTGCAATACGAGTTTACCGTCATAGGTGACATGTTTACAACTATCAACATTGCATTTAAATACATGTTAAGAAGAGTGACAAGCATGAAGGAGTTAAAGAATTTAAGGCCAAGATTAAAGAGGCAACTTGCCTCATTCCTTCTTTCATCTCATGGATCCAAATATGGTGCAAGATTTCCCTTTGCTCTAGGAGGAAGAGTTCTCTTTCAAGTTAGTTTTTAAATAATCTAGTTGGTTTAAGTTATCTTTGTGTTTGTTAAGTGCTTGAGAGCACATGTGTGTGTTTTTCTTTGTTTGTGTCTTGTTGTCCTTTATTTTGTGTGTTGTGAAGGTAATCATTTTGTTGTATTATGTTCAAGATCTGTCTAGGTCTGAAATTGAGTGCAAGAGACACTATTGTCCAATGGACATGCAAGGCTACTGGTCCTATTAGAATTATAAGCATGCTACCCCTATGAATAACCAAGAATGTTGACCAAATTTTACCTTATGTCAAATTTGGCCACACCTCCAAATTCAAACTTGTCATGTGTTCATGCCATGTTTATATGGTCCCTATAAATCTTCATTTAACCTTGTTATCATTATTTAAGGTTAGTTTGGAGAAGATAAGGTAATTTCATATTGAGGTCATATAGTGGTCTAGGGATATCATTGAGAGATAAAACATTGTCAATTTGTGTCATATGTGACTAGGGGTTCATTAATGTCATTTCATGTCTAAAATATCTTTTCATAATAATTCATGGTGTTTTGGAAACTGTAAGGTCCATTTTCTAACTTAAACGGGTTGAAAATGCATTAAAATATGATTTTTGGATAAATTTGATGTTTTTAAAAGTTAAAAAACTTCAAAATACATATAATACCCCTTCTATAGATCTTGGATTAGTTACTCAATTGTCACACCTATTGACTTGTCAAAAAAGGTCAAAGTTCAACACCATTTTGAAGAATTAAAGGAAGTTGTACAGACATGTTGAAGTCATGTGCAAGTGAAAAAATTTCATAGGTGTCATTTGGTATTATAAAGTTCATAAAAATTCTTGTGATGAATTTTCATATCCAAAAATTGTATAAAATCACTTCTCTCCTCTATTGACTCCTTCACAAGCTCACATAGGCAAAAATGATTTGAATGGTATGGCCAAGAGAGAGAAAGTGGGAGTGGGAAAATTTTGGAATTGATTTTAGTCATGTTAAAATTCTAAATTTATGTATTGGTTCTTATATTCATCTCCTTATCTCTGTGAACAATCACTAAGAAGTTAAGGGTCTAAAATCTGCTAGTCAACCATGACAGGGGCCATTTTAAAGATTTTAGAACAAATTGTGAAATCTTATCTACATTAAATAAGTTTTAATAGATTTTAATAAAATTTTATATGACTCCCTCACTTTATTTCCTTATGTTGGTATGTGTGGAGGTCCTTTTGGCATGTAAAATGGCTCTTGTACACTATTTGTAAGTGACTATTATTTTCTTCCATTTCTGAGTTCTCTAAGTGGTTTGATAAATTTGAATTGTTATATATGGACCTATATCACCATATCAATCCATTAATAGTCTCTTTATCATCCAAATATTATTTATAGATTTCAATAATGGTCAATTCTCCATTCACTTTTGTGAATTGTGTATTTCATGTGTTTGCCTAGCAAAGATGATTTGAAGTGATCAAATATGTTTTTCAAGGAGATTTGGAGTTGTATTATTCATGTAATTAAGTGATAAAATATCTTGATGATTTTTTATCCATTTTAGGCTCCATGATGTAGTTAAGACCCTAGGCCTAACTCGAGTTTGAACACAATCAAACTATCATGAACACTACCTACAAGACTCTATACATTGAAAATAAGAATAGAGGATATGAGTTATTTTGGAAGTAATATTTTAACTTGGAGTTAGTGATAAATGTTTCAAAATATAACTAACCATGGTTATAATTGTAATTATTCAATATTTATCAAGGCCTAATTTAAGGTCACCATACAGTCAAGTTTATTGAGAGTGATCTACAGTCAAACTAAGAAAACTTGCTCTTGACAGAGAGGATAATAATTTTTTGAGTCCTTTAATATATAAATAAATGTTAAAAAATTCAATAAAAATAGGATATATTCATTTAATATTCATAAATATTGGTCTAAAGGCTTAAAAGATCTTAAACTCATTCAACTATTTAAAATAACTATCTATAGTCAGCCAATCAAGAAATGGCCTTGAACAGTAAATTTGATGATGTTTTGGGGCATTGAATAAAATGATAATGGTCTTGATATATTAACACAACATGACAAATCCATTTTATGTGTTTTTAAATAGGTTTGAAAACCTAAATATACCTAACACAATCAAGCTCTAAATGAATACATGCACAGTCATCTACAGTCACCTGTAGGTTTGTATAGGAAATAAAGGCCTCTTCAAAGCTTGGATATAGTGGAGTGAAAGGATTTAAAAGTCCTTAAAACACTAGGGTAAATTAGACATAAAATAATCAAGACCAAAATAGGACTCAATAGAGGAAGAGACCAAAATAAGATCATACACCTGTGCACAGTCACATGCACATAATCATGCCTAACTACTTCATGAGAGATTTTTGATTGACTAAGTTTTTAGAGAGATAAGATAAGATAAAATAGGTTTATATGATTTATATGGGATTATAATAGTTTTTTATCAATATCTCAGACTCAATCTTGAAGAAAGAAACATCAAAACTCTGCCCACTCAGTCCAATAGGGACCTACAACTTGCCTATTCTTAAGAGGTCTGGGAAGAGTTGAAGGGATATTACATAGAGATATGAGAGATAAAAAAATGTTTTGAGGTGATTTTATAGTGATGAAAATAGTATGTAAAAACTTTAACACATGCAAAAATGAAGTAAAATGCATTAGACCCTGACCCTACATAGTCTTAAGAACACACACATATTGGTCTGAGCAATCAACCCTAAGGGGAGATGGTAAGGCTAGTGAGGTTAAGCTAAACATGGAGAGCCTTTATAATGTGATATGAAAAATTGAAAATAATTCCATCTAAGCCTCATATCTAGAAAGAGTGTAACTCATACCTCTGTTCAGACCCCTGCATAGTATAAAATGTTTACACAAGCCCAGAATTATTTTGGGAGTTAGGTCTTGACAAAAAGTGGTGAAGTGTAAGTGGATTTAGATGAGGCATTGAAAACATTAAGGATATATTTAATAACCTATACATACATACATTCCATTAAGTCACATGCATCTGATAGTGAATGAAAGAGTAAAAAATAGTGAGTTAGGGTATGGTAGTTAATTTGGATTACAAACCCTAAGCCTAAGCAATGAGAGTGTTGGAAAGTTTGATGTAATAATTTGGTTTAAAAATCATTAAAATATGTTATTATACATCTCATAGACCTCATTGACATCATTTTATATGATAACCAATCCATAACAACCACCTACAGATTGTAAACTTGCTCAAACCTCACAAAATGCCCATTTGCACCCTGAGATGGCAGTTTGTTTTACTTGGTATAAATCACGTGTTGTATGAGACATATTTCTCCTAGGGGAAGTTCACTACCATAATTTACTTCAATTTTGTGGAATTGTTTTGAGTATTCATACATCCAAATTTATGAATCATCGCTAAGAAGTTGAAGCACTTTTAGGCTGTTTAGAAGAGTGATAGAGACTAGTTTGCAGAGATGGACTCCTAAAAAACATAAAATGCCATAAATTGCTACTTAAACCTATTTTATATTATTATATACTCCAAGTATCTCATCCACATGTATTTGAGTTGTATGGACTGCCTAGATACTCTATTTTTGTGTGTTTTTTATGTTTTGTAATTGTCTTAAGAAGGTGATAGCTTATCAATATTGGGATGAGGTAAATTTGGACTTGTTATAACTTTTAAAATCAATAAATTTTTTGAGGAACCCCTATAAATGACCAAACCAACTCCATTTTACAAGGTAGTCCAAATAGGTTTGTGAAGGGCTTATGTTTTGGCCATTTCATGGTTTGGCTATAAGCACATTATTCTAGAAGCTCAAACTTGACATGGAGATTGGTTTTGGAATGGATAAGGTGAATAACACACTTCCAAAAATTTTCATTAAATAAAGAGGAGTTTATATCTAGAATTCACTTTTTAGGGCTAGAGGCCTAATTGGTAAAAGAGATAGGCAGAAAAAGTTGACTTCTAATTGTATTCAGATTATGAAATTTGACATAGAATTGTAAGGGCATAAAGGTTCATAAAATATTCCATTGTTTTGTAAATATACTTCATAAAATTTACACACAAGGAAAAAATAGAAAAAAAGGCTATAAAGAATGAGGCCTAATTGAGGCTTTTGGTAGAAAACAACCTTTTGGGGTTAGTTTTAAGCCTCATAATTGATTTATGTAGGTCTAATATGATTTTAATAGGTCATCCATGAATTTTTTATGAGATGGACTAACTAAATCCAAGTTTTGACACTTGTGTGCAAAATAAGCCTAAGGAGATGAAGAGCCTTCTAGACACCTTGCAAGAGAATGAGGTGATGTGTCAAGGAGAACCTATTGGGATTAGTTGAAATGTGTCAAGAGAATTAAAAACATGTAGGATAAATTGATATGATCACCAATAATTCCACTTGTCCTTCACCATGTCAAGAAGAAGGAGAGTTTCAAGAAGCTAGTCAAGGTGTCAAGTGTGCATTTCAACCTCCCACGCCACTTGGAGAGCTGGATAATCTAAAAAGGAGCTACACATGGCTTGGAAAGTTTGTTATGATAGTTCCATAACTCCTCTTATTTTTTTAACTTATATGACACTTGTCTATCTTCTCCCTCTTCCACATTTCTCTTCTTTCACACCTATACTATATACTGAGCCACTTTGGCTTATAAATGTATCCTCCACCTTAGTATGGAAAATCCCTTCTCATTTTCAGCCTTGAATCAATAAATAATGATCTATTTTACCTTCTCCATGATATTTTTTCAATGTGTATGTTAAGTTAGTTGATCTTGCTAAGTGATAGTTTCTCTTCTTTAGCATTTTGGCCCTGCTTGCATCCATATTCAACTTTGAAATTTTGTATTGGGTCTCTTGAAGTGTTATAATGTATTTTTCATGAGTCTAGTTATTTTCCCTACACTAGTGTCATTCTATTACCTTTTATTTAGTATTTCTAGATTAGGTTAGCTTCACAAACCTTCATGAGAAATACTAATGCAAGGGTTGTTTTGGAGTAGTGCCATATACATATTAGACTTGTGTTTGAAGTGTAATTATTGTTGGTTGGTAGTGGTCAAGTTTTAATTGGTGAATCACGTTCTTAGGATATATTTATTTCATGTTTTCTCTATCTCTTTTCATCTAATAAATCAAATAGTATATGTGATAACCTATCAAAGACAAATCTAGGGAGTTAGCCCTTCAATCTAGAGGTTTACCTCTACTATAAGAAACCCACAGGCCTAGAGGTAATCCAATGTTTCACTCAATTTGGAGGAGGCTTGAACAACCCCTCTAAGGGTGAAAAATTGAGTGAAAATAGGACACAAGTGCTCAGGATCTAAATTAGAAGTATTTTGTGTCATTATTGGCTCAAGAAGTGGAGGAAAGTAAGGCTTGAGGATCTTTCCACATTGAAATGCCCAAGTAAGGCTTGTAGATCAAGATTTTTTTCAAACCTAATGCATGGAGAATGGTGTAAGGGCCATAATGTAGAGATTTGATCTTTTTATGTGGACCCTTTCAATGTTACTTCTGAAGGTACAACCAATGTTTTTACAAATTAGAATGTGTTGGTATTTTTTCCTATGTGCCTACCATTTTATCTTTGCCACTTGTACTTACCTTAAAATTGATGCTCACCACACTAACATATCATGAAATCAATCTCACATTCTCTCTCAAGACAAATAAATAGACTACTGGGGTATAGTTGGATTAGTTGAAAATATTACAAACCATGAACCTTATTGATTCTTAAAACATGGGCACAAACCAACACATTAACTTCTTAAATAGAAATCAAAGATTGTGAAATATTTAAAAACTAAACACCATTCTAAGCATTAAAAAATAAATTAATGACATAAATGATGACAACAACCATTAAAAAATATAATCTCTTTTCATTAATGCTTAGTTTACACGAATGTTCAATACTTAACAAAACTCAATAATGTAGTGGTAACAATAGTAATTTTAGTAGCATAATAACAACACCCTATTTAAAACCATAAACAATCAAGGAAAGTGGTATTTTATTGTTTGAATCCAACACCTTTTTGTTACATTCATAAAATGTTTGCTTTAAAAATATACAACAAATTTCTAATAATGGTAGGGTTTAACTGCTTTAAATTGATTTTCTTTGAGTAACAAATTCCTAGATTTGTGCCATGACATTCTATATTTTCTCAAAAACATTTCATGTAATGGCTTGTATTAATGTCACCATGCTTTAAGAATCCTTCTTTTCTAGACTCTTAAATTGGTGCCACTTATTTTGTAATGTGTGGTTCATATAGCATCCTTCTTTTTTATTGCACTCCATGTTTTGCACCAAATAAAATTATGTCATTCATGCATGCCAAGACTTGGTAGATCCTTATGATGCAAATGATCCTTATTTTATTGTTAATTTTTCACAATTAATTCCTCACACACCATTTATCTTAATGGAACTCCATAAAACTTCATCAAAATGAGGTCCTCATTTAATTTTCATGTGTTTTACACCCCTTATATTTTTTCATTATTCCTTTAAATTATGTGCACCTCCTACACCCTTTGAGTAAATAAGATTTGATGCACATTAATATACTTAGCCAAAATTAGGGGATAACATCATAAACACTAATTTTATTGTCCATCCCAACTCAACCCTTCTATTGAGTGTCATTCTTCTAAAAATTCTTACTAGTCACTATATATTTCCTCTTCAAATAAGCCCCATCTTGCAAGTGCAGCTTGAATTATTTCCACCCTATTATAAATTTATATGGATAAATTTTTGAGCTTGAGTGGCTTGTCCTTACTCTCATGTGCATTATACCTTTATTCTTATATCTCTGAGGCAAGCCTATCACATACCTCATGCAATATGGTTTCTTCATCCATCAATTTACACTAAGTAACTTTGACACACTTTTCTAAGTCTTGGCATTTATTTTGAATATTATCTCCTAGATCATCATAAATTATAAGGATTTTATTAATTTAATCTCTATCATTTATTTATAATACCTTTGCCTCTAGTTCCTTTCATTTTGTATTATCATCAATCAAGTGTACATTTATGATATTTATTTGGTGTGAAAAAAAATTAGAACACCTGGTCTACTAGGTCTAATTTAGCTTGGAGCTTAGATAGAAACTTATTGCAATTTTTAAATTTCTCATTGAATTATTTTTGAGCCTTCACATTTTATCCTCATCATCTTTCTTCTACATTGGTTATTTTTCCCTTCTTTAACTGTTGGAATAATGCATATTTAAGCTTACCTAGGGTTAATAGGGTAAGTTATTTATTACCGAGGGTTAATTTTATTTACCTCGGTTAATTTATTTTATTGTTCAGAATATCTCAACAATATATTTGTTCATAGTATGAGAAAACAAATAGTTTGTTTTCTCTATTTTGTAATCATTACAAATAGTTTGTTAACATGAAACAAACTATTTGTATTATATATACTTTACATTATAGAGAAATGAACGAGAGATTAATGAGAGAATACAGAGAATATTGTGGATAATCACTTATTTTTTAGGTGTGAGAAATTTATTTATTCTCTGATATTATTTTCAGGTTATTTGTTGTGGGTTCTTTCACCTGGATTGATCTGTGGATCCTGTGTATCTCCTGCTCATTCTTTCATGGTATCAAAGCTTGGAGTTCCAGTTGAAGATCCTCTTCCCTGCAATTTTTCATCTGTTAACACATTCAAAAACATTATTTTATTGATGTGTTACAGAAATTTTTTATTCTCTCAAATTATGTTTCTTGTTTACAAGTTTTTTTTGGAAAATTCTGTACTTTATGCTCATTAAATGACCGTATAGATTTCCAAAATCAGATTTTTTTACAGAGGCATAGGAAATCAAGTCAAGAATCCATTTCAATTTGAATTTT
Organism: Torreya grandis; assembly: GCA_037957365.1. Lineage (NCBI taxonomy): Eukaryota > Viridiplantae > Streptophyta > Pinopsida > Cupressales > Taxaceae > Torreya > Torreya grandis. The sequence goes on from JARHVA010002212.1 coordinate 2,020,288, forward strand.
TTCATTTGGACTAGGCTGTACAGCTCTTTCCTTCAAAAACTTGTTGACTGGTTCTTGCTAGCAGACTTCAGTACCTGTTCATTTTTTTGATGTGGCAGATCGTACGGTTGACGTTTTTCAAATTTAAGACCTATTCGTGAAATATGACTGTTATATCTTTCATTCCATATAAATCTGGATGAATTTGGATCAGGCTATACAGTGTTTTGGAAGCTTACAACAGGAAATTAAAAACTATTTTTTTGTTTGTTGCATAGCCGTACGGATTTCTCATTTTTGAACGCCATATGATGTATAAAATCAAAATATGAAAATTTCATGTGATAGAATACTTCCAAGGCTTTCATTTCATGCTGAGAAGGATGGATTTGGACCAGGCTATATAGTCCTTTTGGTAGATCTAGTGGAGCCATTCTGCCATTGCTAAGAGGTGTTTTTCCTTGGCTGTGTTTACAAAATTTATCAGATATTTCCCTGACCACCACGCCTTGCTGGAAAAAAAAATTATTTCTGATAAAGCCAAAGATTATTCAGCTATTATCTCACACGTGTGAGTCATTTTGGCCTTTTTTTTAATTAATTTTTTAGTGGTTTAAATGCAAGTCTCTAGCTTTGAAAGTTCAAATTTGACTTTGCTAAAGCGGCTAGAGATATTTTGTTAAAAATTTGTAGGGAAAAAGTCTTGGGATCAAATCCCCCTAAAAAATTTTTTTATGCATAAATCCATTTTTTTAATTTTGTATAAGCCAAGGCTAAAATTTTTTTTCGTCAGGAGACGTTAAATTGTAACTAGAGGGGTGTTTTTTTAGGAAAAACAAATGTCTAGGTTGTTCTTGTCAACATCATCATCTTCCTCGGGAATGGAATCTCGATTGTTTGAACCTCTAAATTCTACAAATTACCATGTTTGGAAGCCAAAAATGCAACAACTCCTTCAATCAAAGGGCTTATGGAGAATTTTTTCTGAAACAACACCTGCAGCATTCACCACTGAAAAAGACAAACATGCATATGGTTGTAAGTAGGATGAGGCTCTTGGATTGATTTGCCTCAACGTCTCAGATAATCTTCAATTTCACATTGCAGATGCTACTACACCAAAAGAGGTATGGGAAAAATTTAAAAACCTATTTGGCAAAGTTAATGAGTGTAAAATTTTGCAATTAGATGCAGAATTGAGTACTCTCTCTCCATTAGATTTCTCTTAAATAGATGAATTCTTGGCAAAATTCAAATTTATAAGGTCACAATTGAAAGCTGGTGACAAGGATAAAAGTGATCAAGAGTGCATTTTCATGATTTTTTCAAACTTGAAAGGACCATATAGTGTTTTTTCCTCTGCTTTCTATACTATGATGGATACATTAGGTGATGAATTCAAATGGCCTTCCTTTGAAGTTTTTTGTGAAAGATTAACTAGGGAGCAAACAAAATTAATGGCCTTAGATGCTCTACCTAGTCCTAGTCATGCTTTAGTTTCTAATTCTTCTAAAGGAAAACCTTCACCTAAGTCTAAACAAAAGCAAGCACCTTCAAATAACCCTCCAGAGTCTATTTCCAAACACCTCATCATTCTAAACCTACTAAGACCAAAAAGTCCTTTAAGCAAAAGAAGAAAACCTTTGGTCCATGTAATTTTTGTGGTGGTCCTAATCATGATGAAAGTAGATGTTTTAAGAAGATGGAAGCGCTAGAGGCAGTGGTTAGACAACACAAAATTTCCATTCCATCTCCATCTCCTTCTACTTCTCCTACAGGAAAAGGGAAAGCACTTTCAACCAGGGCTATATCTTCATGTCATGATCAGTGGATTTTTGACATAGGTGCTTCTCACCATCTCACACATTCTAAGGATTTATTGTCTTCTCTTATAGATTTCAGCACATCACATATTGTTATGGGTAACTCCTCACAGATTAAAGTTTTGGGATCTGGTATTGTTGATAAATAGGATGGATGTTTTAACAATGTATTGCTTGTACCCCAAATCTCTTCTAATCTTCTCTCTGTATATCAAATATGTAATTATGGTACTGGTAAAACTATGGAGTTTACTTCACATGATGTTATAATAAGAGAATGTAATGATCCTAGTGAGATAGTTGCTACAAGTACAGCAGACCATACTGCAAGACTCTATACTTTTAATAAGTTTGAGTCTTTTATGTCTTCTGGTTCTTCACTTATAGCACATGGTAATAATCTTAGAAAATTGTGGCATGAGAGATTGGGACATTTGAGTTATGGATATATGCAACAAATGAGTACAAAACATCTTGTAAAAGGCCTTCCTAAGGTCTCATGTATTTATGGGGTGTGTCCTAGTTGTCTAGTTAGTAAACAACACCAGGATCCATCTCCAGTTGGTAAGGCCACACGTGCAAATGCACCCTTAGAGTTGGTTCATAGTGATTTGATGAATTTTCCAACTTGTTCTTTTTCAAGGGCTAAATATGCACTCATATTCATTGATGATTTCACTCGTAAAACTTGGGTATATTTTCTCAAGTTGAAAAGTGAAGTTTTTAAGACTTTTAAGGCCTTCAAAGCCTTTGTTGAAAAATAATCATCTCTTCTTCTTAATAAGATACGCACTAACAATGGGGGGGAATATGATAGTAATTATTTATATGATTCTCGTATTGAGCATGGGATACAGCACCAGTTCACTATACCACACACTCCTCAACAAAATGGTATAGTAGAGAGGAAGAATCAAACATTGAAAGAGATGGCTAATTTTATGATTCACTCTAAAAATTTGGGTCCACAATATTAGGTTGAAGCTATAAATTGTGCAAACTACATTCAAAACCGTATGCCTCACAAAGTTATGCAAAATATGACACCAGAAGAAGCTTCGTCTGGGATCAAGCCTGATATTTTAGATTTTTGCATCTTTGGGAGTCAAGCATGGGCATTCGTTCTTGATGACAAACGTAAAGCATTGGAGAAGAAAAGTCAACCACTCATTTTTGTTGGCTATTGTGAAGATGTAAAATCCTACCATCTTTTTGATCCTATCACACATGATGTGTTGTTTTGACGAGATGTTCAGGTTGATGAGCTACCCACTCCATAGGAGTGTACATATAGTTCTTCTTCTCCCCCTCCTTCTACTGAGGATAGTGAGGATTTGATTTCTATTGTTGATGATGATGATGATGTTGCACTTGTTCAACCACCACAGCCATCTTCTTCACCATCTTTGCCCAAGTGGGCAAAGAGCACTCTACAGGCAGCTAGTTCTTTTGTTGGTGATCCATCTGATTCTTGTCGTACTCGCTCACAGACATCTGGTGTTTCTCTTTTGGGACAAGCTTGTACAGATGATCCATTCTTGTTTTCTAAGGCTATTGGTATACCCAAGTGGGATGTTGATATGTATGATGAGTATTCTTCATTGATGAAGAATGATACTTGGGATCTTGTCCCTCTTCCTAAGGGAAGAAAACTTGTAAAATGTAAATGGGTCTATAAGACCAAATATGTTGTAGATGGATTAGTAGATAAGCACAAAGCTAGATTAGTAGCTAAGGTTTTTTCATAGGTTGAAGGGGTTGATTACACTGAGACTTTTGACCCTGTAGCTAAGATGGATTATATTCATCTTGTACTCTCTCTTGCTGCTTCACATTCTTGGTCAATTTTTTAGATGGATGTGAAGAGTGATTTCTTGCATGGTGATCTCCATGAGGAGATCTATATGGAGTAGCCTCCAAGATTTGTGCAGGACTCATCATTGGTTTGTAGACTCTGTCGTTCTCTTTATGGCCTCAAACAAGCTCCTAGAGCTTGGTATGAGAAGATGGATAGTTTTCTTTTGAGTTCTAGTTTTATTCATTGTGAGTCAGATCATAATGTATACATCCTGAAGCAAGGTGAGGAGCTTGTCATTTTGGTTTTGTATGTTGATGATCTCATCCTCACTACCAGTTCAGATTCCTTGATACATGACATCAAGGACAAGTTGGCAGATAGGTTTGATATGACAGATCTGGGACTTCTACATTATTTTCTTGGTCTTCAAGTTTTTTAGTCTTCTAAGGGCATTTCTATTGGACAGCAGAAGTATGCGATAGATTTTCTTCATCAATTTGGCATGGTTGATTGTAAGCCTATACCCACTCCATATCAGTTAGGTATTGTGTTATCTGCCACTTGTACGACTCCTCTTGTTGATTCCACTTTGTATAGGCAACTTGTAGGTAGTCTTTTATACCTAACTCATACCCATCCTGACATCACATTTACTGTGAACCTTGTCTCTCAGTTCTCACATGAGCCTCATGAGAGTCATTGGCAAGCAGCCAAGCATATTTTGTGCTACATTCAGGGCACCACTCACTTTGGTATACATTACACACCACAGAGTTCTACACAGCTTGTTGGATACACTGACTCTGATTGGGCTGGTGATATTGACACTCGCAAGTCCACTTGTGGATTTGCTTTCACACTTGGTTCAGGTCCAGTTGTTTGGGCATGCAAAAAGTAGACTGCTATTGCATTGTCCTCTACTAAGGCTGAGTATCGAGGTGATGTCAAAGCTAGTCAGGAGACACTTTGGCTTCAACAGTTGCTTGGAGAGTTTGGCTCACATAGTAGGGTCCTACTACTCTTTGGTGTGACAACCAAAGTGTGATTTCTATTTCACACAATCCTGTTGAGCATCAATGGACAAAGCACATTGAGATTCACATGCACTTCATTTGACATCTTATTCAGGATGGAGTTCTTTCTTTGGAGTTTATGCCTACAGTTGAGCAAATTGTAGACATCTTCACTAAACCTTTGGCTTCTCCTCGTTATCTTTAGTTGCGAGTGATGCTTGGGGTGAAGGAAGTTGTCCTTGGGGAGGATTTCCCATGAAGTCCTTCCTTCCTTTATTTTTCATATATTTTGATTGGCTTATACATGGCTACCTTATCAGGCCTAGTAGCCGGGACCCATCTTTGTTTGTCATTCTCCTTATGTTTTGCTTAAGGGAGGGTGTTGGAATAATGCATATTTAAGCTTACCTAGGGTTAATAGGGTAAGTTATTTATTACTGAGGGTTAATTTTATTTACCTCGGTTAATTTATTTTATTGTTGAGAATCTCTCAACAATATATTTGTTCATAGTATGAGAAAATAAATAGTTTGTTTTCTCTATTTTGTAATCATTACAAATATTTTGTTAACATGAAACAAACTATTTGTATTATATATACTTTAAAATATAGAGAAATGAATGAGAGATTAATGAGAGAATACAGAGAATATTGTGGATAATCACCTATTTTTTAGGTGTGAGAAATTTATTTATTCTCTGATATTATTTGCAGGTTATTTGTTGTGGGTTCTTTCTCTTGGATTGATATGTGGATCCTATGTATCTCCTACTCATTCTTTCATTAACAACTTGTCAACCATCACAACTAACTGGTCAATATCTTTAACCCCTTCTAGTTTGACTCCATTCATTAAGCTCGACTCTTCCTAGAGCATTTTTCCATAGAGTTTAAAACTTTTTAGCTCCATAGTTATTAGTTTTTTCATTCTCTTTAAACTATTTATTGTTATTTATTGTATTTGTATTATTTAAAACATTTTGGGATGACACATATGCAACCAACCTTACTAGTGCACACCCTCCTTATATTTTAGTCATTTTTATCAAGCCTGCATACATAATTTATTATTCCCCATCAATAGTGTACAGATATTCTAATCGCAAAAAAATATTTGGCATTTATAATGAGGGTTAATCTAGGTGTCTGTTAAAAATAAATGTTAATTTCTTGCACATTTGCATTGAAGCACTCTTTGTCTAATGTGCTCAAAAAAAAATCAATTGGTATTATTTTTGGACTTATTTCCTTATTGTATTTTATTTATCTCCCATGATTTACTCATATTTAGGCACATATTTGTGTGTAGAATATGGTGTTGAAGATACATACCTCAATTCATATGGCCTTCTTAATTTTTGTGCACCATCTTGGTTCTTTTGTGTTTTGATTATTCATCATCATGTACCTGTCTCTCCCTACTCTTATACATTTATTCCTTTGAAATTTCACCCTTATATCTCACTCCATCATCCTCCTTCCTTCATCTCCCCTAGGTCAACATCCTTCAACTCATCCAACTACATTTATTTTTTTAGGATGTTTATTTTATAAGAGCTTGAAATAATAATATATTTAGCTAGTTATGAAAATAATACTAGGCTATTATATAGCCTTGAAGATAGCCCAAAAAAACTCCTAAAAAATAGGATGGAAGAATAACCAATAAACCATAATAAACACATGGGTATAATAATAACAAATAAAACAATAATATTCTATGGTGAATTAATCACTAAATAAATAATCTAACATTCTCCCCCTTAATTCAGCATAACTTGAAGTGAACAAGAGAGAAATTATATAAATGCCTCAAATTTGTCATGTGCAAGTGACTTGGTGAAGACATTTGCAAGTTGTTCTTTTGTTAGGCAATACTGGAGTTGGATATTGTGTTGTTGTACATGTTTGGAAATGAAATGAAATTGGATCTCAATGTGTTTTGTACATTCATGAAATAATGGATTGTGAACAAGTTTGAGAACACCCTCATTGTCACAGTATAATATGGTAGGTGTCTTTTGTGGTACTCCCAACCCTTCCAGTATGCAATGTAACCATATCTCTTTGCAAACATCTCCTCATGTACCATGATATTCTAATTCAATGGAAGATCAAGAAATAAATTTTTTTTTCCTACTCCCTCGGGATATAGGACTAGATCTTAAAAAGAAAACATATCTAGAAGTGGATTTTATATCAATATTTACTACATGATCTAAGTCAAAATATCCTGTCAAGAAAAAATTATCATTCTTCTTATATTATACAACAAAGTCTATTGTACCTTTGATATATCTTAGTATTCACTTTATTACTTTCTAGTGAGACATATTTGGATCCTACATGAACCATGAAAGATAGCTAAATATATAGCTAATGTTTGGCCTAGTATATGCTAAATAAATAAGACTCCCAAGCAACTATCGATAGAGAGTTATATTTACTTATGGTGATGGATTTGTATGAGACAACTAAATCCTTATCTTCATAGGTGTAGCAATTGGATTATTGTTCATCATCCTAAATTTATTGAGTGTTTTCTTGTCATATTTCATCTAGGACACAAAGATATGGTGTTCTTTTTACCATACTTCTAATCTAAGACAATAGTGTAGAAGCCCAAGGTCTGTCATGTTGAATGATTAATTAAGATCATTCTTGGTTACATCTATCATCTTTACTAAATTTGTAGTGATGACTAGATCATTGACATATACTACAACAATTAAAATATCTCCCCTTTATTTTAGGTAGAGATTTAGATCATAGGGACACCTCTAGAATCCATGTTGGATGAGATGTTCATCGATCTTTATATACCAAGCTCAAGGAGCCAATTTGAGACCATATAGAGATTTTATGAGTTTACATACTTCCCGTCATTACCAAATGAGACAAAACCTTTTAGTTGTGTCATCTAAACTTCTTGTAGATCTCCATTGAGAAAGGCAGTTTTTAAATCTATTTGGTGGATCTTCCATACAAATTATGTAGCTAGAGTAAATATCATTCAAATTATTTTGATCTTGGTTGTAGGATCAAATGTCTCCTAATATATGCCTTCCTTCTATGAATAACCTTTAGCCATGACTCAAGATTTATTCATGTATATACTATCATCTACTTTGTATTTCATTTTTTAGACCCATTTATAGTCGATTGGCTTCTTCCCTGGTGGAAGATCTTCAAGTTGCCATGTTTAATGTTTCATCAGTGATTGATATTATGCATCCATAGCATCCTTCCAAGGTTTAGACTTTATGGCTTCCTAAACTATCAAGGGCTCTATTGATTCTGCAAATGTGTTCATTATAGTTAAATTGACCTCATCTTGAGTTATGAGTCCTTAGTCCAATAGTCAATGTATCTGGAACTCTATCTAGTTTAACGTCTCATAGTGTACTTGTATACCATTTAGGCATACATTCCACTATTCTTAAGGGTTGATCTATATTAACTGATTGATCATCCTCATCATCATTGTCACCTTTAGTGTTGTTATGACCTTTTGAATTGTCTATAGGTATGATTATTGAATCATGTGAGTTTATGGAAGGCAAACTGGTTTTACTTCTCTCATCAAACTCTACATCCTTGTTGATGGAGATCTTTATTTTAGGGTCCATCCGTATGTAGGCTAATGACTCTTCATTGTACCCTAAGAAGATATAAGTCATGGATATGGTATCTAGATTATTTTTCTTCTTTTTAGGAACATGCATATAATCCTTACATCCAAAAACTTGAAGATGAGTAATGGAAGTTTTATTCCCTATCCATGCTTCATTTAGAGTTATATTATGAAGAGTAGTAGTGGGTAACCTGTTCAACAAATAAACTATTGTTTTCACTACTTCTGCCCAATATGTACATGCCAAACCTAAATCTTCAATCATGTTATGCACCATTTCCATGATAGTGTGGTTTTGCCTTTATTCAACACCATTCTATTGTGGAGTGTATAGTGGAGTCATTTTTTTATGAATTCCATGTTCTTTCAAATAAGAAAAAAAAACTTTATTGGTGAATCCTCCCCCTCGATCTGAGTAGAGAGCCTTGATTTTATGACTAGTTTTTATTTCAACTGTTACTTTAAACTCTTTGAAAGTATTTTAGGATTGGTCTTTGGTCTTTAAACAGAAGACCCACATCTTGCATGAGTAGTTATCAACAAAGAGCATGAAATACTAAAATCTATAGTGATTGGATCTCATGGAGCCACATAGATCGGTATGCAGCAAACCAAGCTTACCATATGCTCTTGAAGAACTTTGACCAAAATATGTTTGATGTTGTTTCCCTACTAGACAACCAGTACATAGATATGTATTTTCATTCAACTAAGGAATTCCATGGACCATGTTTTTATTACTGAGTGATTTGAGGTATCCAAAGCTAACATTACCATATTTGCAATGCCATAGATTGGCTAAGTCTAAATCTTGAGCTACAAGTGCTTTATTTTTTGATTGGACAAAGTCAAGTTAGAATATTTTACCAACTCCTAAGGCTCATGCAAAAATTCTTGAGTGTTTTGACTTATATTTGATCAAACACATATTTTTTCCACTTTTTAAATCAAAGACAACCTCGAGGTTGTGTTCAAGTAGCTGACTGACTAATAAAAGATTCTTTGTGAGTCTTATGACATATAGGACATCTGAGATTTTGTAATCATTTCATCCAAGTGATAAAGAGATATTGCCAATGCCTTGAACTTGGTAGGATGAGTCATCACCCAAAGAGACATGATTTTTTAGAGAAGTCTCATTCATGATATAGAACCAATATTTTCTTCCAGTCATATGTCAAGTTACACTTGAGTTGACATACCAGATAGAACTTTATGATGTTGATTTATCATGAGACTGTATAGCATATAAGAAGTCCTCATTAGAGTGGGTGTATTCATGTTCAACAATGTTGCTTTGATAATTGGATTTATTTTTCCAATGCCCTTTCTTTTTTCCTTATCCTTTATGTGGATGAGATGATTGTTGGTGACTAGGCTCCTTTGTTGCTTGAAAAGCCCTGTGTAAATGAGTTATACCAGTAATTATTTAGCTCATGGCCTATTTTTCCATATATAAGTCAAAAATTTTGTCATTTATCCTCATATTAATGATGATGATGTTGACCTTTCTTTGGTTTAAAATACTTTATCTAATTCTTTCCTTTATTTTGATTAGATGCAAGATCATGTTCTTATGATTCTTCTTCTTTTGTATGCATAGACTCTTCCTATTATAACATGTTTACCAACTTGTCAAAAGATGGTTTATATTCTATGACTATCAAAGTAGTCATGAAGATCTTATAAGAGGGTGGTATTGCTCTTGAGATAATAGGTACAATAGATGCATCTAACACTATTTTAACCAATGCTTGAAGCGAATCCCTTAGGGTTGCAACATGGCATAGAAAAGCTTCCACTTTTTCACTAGACTTCAATTTGAGGGAATGAATTTGAATCTATAAATGAAGAAAATTTCCTTCATTTTTGGCCTCATAAACCATCTAGAGCTTATCCCAAGCATATTTTTCTTTTTTGGCCTCATGGATATGATTTTATACCTCATCCGATGCTCTAAACATGATTATCAACTTTGCCTTCTGATTATCTTTTTTGAACTTAATTTGATGATCAATGTTAGTATCATGTTGGGTAAGAGTTCCATTAACAACAAGCCAAATGTCTTCAAACTCCAAATGTGTCTTAATTTTATTTTTCCAAGTGGCATAGTTATCATCATGGAGAAGCTATGAGTCTAGTAGAAAGAATTTTGGCCCATTTTCAGCCATTGTGTAGAATTTGACCAAAGGTGATGGATTGGTTCCTTATCACTCTAGGTATCAATGTCTCACTTTCATAATACCTTTAGTTTGAGATACAAATCCTTTATTTATAGGTTCCCTTCCAATACACCCATAGGTATATGAAAGAAGCTCACCCTTTCTATATACCTAACAAAATGTGAAAAAAACATAAATGTATGTGAAAGAGATTGATACGTGAGACTTAGATAGTATTTAAAATGCTTCATTCAATCACTAACACCTGATTAGATGGATTTTTACATACACATGCATAACTTCTTTATATATTTTTTAATAACACTAGTAAGTATTTATGCCCTTTCGATTGAAATGAACAGGTAGATAAAAGGAAGGCTATGATTCATGTGCCTTATTTCTCCTTGATGATTTAAAGGGATGATACCTAGACATCATTATTTTAGCTATGTTATGTTGTGTATGCAGTAACTCAATCATGATTTCATTACCTATAAATATGAGTTAGAGGCATAATTATGACCAAACACTACATCAAGTTTGAAAAAACTTGTGATTTTGTGAAATATGTAAAACAATTACAATATTTTGAAAAATAAAATTACAATTCTTTTTAGAAAATGAAAATTATCTTGTTTTTTTTTCATTTTGGGATCTTTGGCCTCTTTTCAACCAAAAAAATATTTTTCTTTTCTAATTTTCTTTTCCCCTATTTTTTAAATTTTTTTAATTAGTACATTCTTAGCTAAGTTTACCTAGTTACAGCTAGAATTGGTGAAATTGCCAAAATTAGTAGAAATGCTAAAGTTACTTTTTATTATAAAAAAAGATTTGAGGGGATTTGAATTTCCAACCTCTCCTTTACCAAAAATATCTCCCACCAACTCACCTATACATAATTTTAATGATATAAAAGCATAAATATCTATATGAAGGCTTAATATTCTAATTTTTAGCCTTAAACCACCCTCCCACCTAATACCATAGGTTTGAAAAGAAGTGGCTTTTAGGAAAAATTGCAGCAAATGAAATATTTAACTACCAATTTTGAGAAAAAAAATGGTGGTTTTGGGATATATTTCCAGCAAATTAAATATGTGATTGATGGTTTTGGAAATAAAATTAATGTTTTTAGTTTGGCACCTAAGACTAAATATGGATAACATGGATTTAGTTTAATCTAAACATAAATGAGACCAACCTTGCAACCTTTATCCAATGCCAAGATTCATGTTTCTATTAACAATATAGCTCTTTGTTTGAATATGGATGCCTTATGCTTTACTTCAATGCAGTACATGATTTATTTATTATAGGCCATTTGGATGTTGACTTGCCACTATGATCAATGCCTTTGGATTTTTTCAATGCTTTAGCTATTTTCAATGCCTTTGGATTTTTTTCAAATGCTGATTTTCCTTTGTTTAGCTCAGCTTGCCTGATCTAGTAGCCAAGCTATGAGTGCTTGGAAAATGGTGTCCATGATCGAACTGATTGAGTGAAAACATTCAAAATGAGAGAATGAACTTCTCATTAGTCATTCTCAAGTTCCATGTTTAATGCAAATACTATGTGATGAATGACATGTATGGTTAGGGGAATGAGAGCAATGGGCTTCTTAGTTATTCCTCCCAGGTTTTGAGATCAATTATGCTCTAAAACCAAATATAATATCTTGAAATAATAATATATTTAGCTAGTTATGAAACCAATACTTAGGATACTATATAGATATAAAGATAGCCCAACAACCTCCTAAGAAATAGGATGGAAGAATAACCAATATCCTAGAATAAACACATGAGTAAAACAATAAGAACAAATACAACAATAATATTCTATGATGAATTAATCACTGAATATATAATCTAATAATTTCCTCTTCTAGCACTTCATCAATTTTTACTGTGTTCATCCCCACCCATGGGATCTGTATACACATAATATTTTCAAACTTTTATTTATTACTAACACTTGGTATCTTATAAGAACCTATCGATTTTCAATCTCTATAAGTACATGTCTTAAGGGGTGCATTAGGAAAGGGGTGGGTAGACCATTGGTGCTTCATAAGATTATTGTTCCTTTTTACACTTGTCATCTACACACTTGTCTCCTAAAACCTGTAACCCTAAGCTTATTCCTCTCTTTCTTATCTATTTTAGTCATTGTCAAGATTTATTCCTTCATTTATTGCCTTGTTACCCTTTTGACATGTTTAGAAAACTAGGTCAACTTAGTTAACCTAGTGTGTTTTGGGGACACTTTAGATCTTCTAGTTTATTAGCCTCCTAACCGATCTAGCACAAACATATTGAGTTAGCCTAAAAATGTGATAGGTTGACCCAGCCGACCTAGTATAACTAACATGTCCAAAAAATTTAGGTAAGATCCACTTATATATACAATGTCATTTACCACCATTTCATGAGAGAGAGTTGAATTAAGTGAAGAAATGTGAATGAACATCTACTTATTAACTATTCTACTTGAGAAATAAAGATTTAGTGTTCAATACTTTCTTTGGATCTCTAATCTTGTCTTATGGAGAAGTCTTTTGGATGCTTAGGTAGGTTGTGTAACCTAGATCTAATTTATCTTGGTTATCCTTACAAACCAAAACAATCTCTTACAAAGCACCTTGGCTGAGAGATTGAGGCTCAACATGTTCATCTTCAAAGGTAAGTATTCTTAACTTTATTTCTCCTTTGTAAGAGTAGATAGATAATGCAGTATGTATTCTTCTCTTCCATGTATTAGGATTATATATACATTGACGTGAGTTTATGTCTCTTACACATGTTTAGTTTAGTTTTTTTATTTGTTTTATTCTAACCCTAACTTTGTGCCACAATCTTTGGTGCGCACTATATTATTTTACTTTTCTTATTACTAGAATAGTTTACGCTCTTGTTTATTAGCATAAGTGAAATATCAAATCATAGGACTTTTTTAGGGGGGTTATGTAATTATGTTAGATTTTAGGCTTTGGAACCATTTCCTAGCATGATATGTTATGACAAATGATACAAGTGGTCCCCTAATGGGGTCTAATGGATCCCCATATTGGTCATGTTCCTACTTAAGAAGTTTATAGCTAATCAGAAGTGTAGGTGTGCTCTATCTTATCTGATCTAGGATTAATTCATATACATCATGTAATTCTAATTACATATATTATATTGAACCCGATGTGAAACTAACCCTTGCAAGATTTATTTCAGTTATTTCATTTTTTTGTCATCATTTCTATCATATATTTTGAATATTGGTTTGATTTTGTCAACCCAGTTAGTTTTCTCTGTGCACAAGAACATGCAACTAGATCAATCAGCTCAACCAAGTATAGGTTTTCAACACTTTTTAGACTTTTAGTTCAACCTACTAGGTCAACTAGGTAAATCTAGCACATTTTAAGCCACTTTACAATAGGTTCTTGTACAACTTGATCAATCGGCTTGACCTAGTATAGGTCTCTAGATTATTAGACACCCAGTTCAACCTACTAGGTCAACATGATCAGCCTAGTACACATTTTTAACTTCTATAATAGTTTCCTATATAGCTTGGTTGACCATCTTTACCTATTTCTATAAATTGGATCAGTTTTCTCCAAGGTTCTTGATCAATAATCTCCTGCATTTCCATCTTTGAACCATCAAGTTCATTCTTTTATTTTTTGTCTCTTTCTATTTTGTACTTGCCTTTTAAGTTTGCAGTCTTTAAAACTACCCATGTATAGCCAACTAGATCAACTTTGTTGACCTAGTTTTTTGTTCTATGTGTTGTCTAAAATAACTATGTCAACCTGGTTGACCTAGTAGGTTTTCTAGACCCTATCTTCAGCAATACTATCTCAATTGTATCGATCTAGTTTTGTATATTGTGCATATAGTGTTTTCACTATACCTTGTTTCAAAGTTGGAATTTACCTTATATGTTAATCACATATTTTCTTTCATTTATTTTCATGCTTAAAATAGTTCACATAGTATAATTAGGATATTTTTAATTAATCATATAGTTTGACTATTTCTATTTTATGCACACATAACCAAATCTCATAACATCAACAAGCATTTTAATATTTGACTACCTAGGCCAAGCTACTTGGATTTCATTACCAAAGGGGAAAGTGACTTGATGTTTTGGTTAATTATAAATCATGTTTAATGGTATATTCTAGCTAAGCACCCGATACCCTTCTCGATGTGGTGTGTGAAGTGAGGGGATAGGCCCCAATACCAAGCATGTATCATTTCCACTACAACCCCTTTCATCCTAAACTCACCTAAAACCATCCATAAATTATTATCTATTACCTTGATTACAGCCAACTCCCTATCATTTAAAATTATTCTTAATAATCTAATTAACATTATAGGTTGACCAATTAGCTAGCTTTACTTTCCAATTTGTTTAATTGTTCTTTGCTCAATTGTGTGTGCAAGAACTTGCATTAGCTATCATTGGTGTAAGGTTTTACTTTGTGTGCATCAATTCAATTGGCTGTCTATTTAATTTTAGAATTTAATTTCTTAGATCAATTTCAAACTATCTTGTTTCATTTCACAAAATTATTATCAGCTCTTTCTTTTACTTTCTATTCACTGCACTAGGTCAACCCTATTGACCTAGCATCTTTTTCAGCCCTTATACACTACATTAGGTGTACTTGGTCAACCTATCACTATTTATAATATTTTCCCCCTTTCTATCAGTCTCTATTCTCTGTACTAGGTTGATCTTGTGGACTTTGTATAGTTTCACAGTCCTTGTTTTTACACTAGGTCAACCAGGTCGACCTATTTCTATTTCAGTCACTTTCTGATTCTTTGATTTCTCATCTTACTTCTTCTCCTTTCATCATAGACTATATATTTAGTGAAAACATTAAATTTTAGTCAACAAGCATGATGGAATTTACCAATCCTAATAGGTTTTCCCATAGATAAAGTAGGGGTCCTTTTGAGAATGCTAGTAATGTTCATATTGGAACCTGCATAATGGACTATGGGACCCCTCCTCTTCTCTTATAGGATCAGCTTGAGTTAGAATATACTCCTAAAATGATTTTTTTTTATCATGAAAATCCATCAACATATATTGAAGGATCCTTCCACCATCTATAACCTTATGATTAGTTATCAAGTTGAAGAACCTCATTCTCCTACTTCCACTTTCTCAACTAGATTTGGGGGTACCAATTTCTTTATTTCTCAACCTCTTCCTTAAATATTCATTCATTATGCCATGACATCTTCTTCCTTAGCTTATTCTACATCCATGCCTATTATCTCAACTAACATCTAGTGGGTCTCTCACCCACTATCCTTAATCCATCTACTAGTTCATTGTTTACTACCCAAGGAACTCATCATTCTAGTGCTTCTTCCTCTCAACCATTTACTAGTCCATCTTTTGCTTCACAAGAAAATTTTGGGACTAGTGCCTCAAATTCTCATATCTCTTCAAAAGTTCATATCAACACTAATATTGGTACCCAAGCCACTAATACCAACACAAACACCAATACTACTTCTTCTAATAACACTAATTAAACTCATCAGCTATTATTAAAAACTCTTAATCAAATGAACACATTCTAAGCTCATAATATGAATCAAATGATGTGAATGTAGAACCACCTTCTTAATCTTAAATATAATCCTCAACCAATGAGTTGGGGCACACATAACCAAAGGGTTCCTCCTCCCCCTCTTCGATATTCTCAAAGCAACCTCCTTCCTCAACCCCCATTAGTCAACAAAGTCATCAAGCATTTACAAAATGAGCCTCTCACTACTCAAATTAATAACTTTGATATAGAAGGTATAACACCTACAATCTCTTATTATGGATCAACTGATCCTACCCTTCATCTTAAGACATTTAGAAATATTTATAGGATTGGGTCAAATTAAACACCTTTTTTGCTACCAAAATCCTTGCCAAAATCCTCACAGGTGATGCCTTGGATTGGTATAATAAACTTAGTGTTGGGAAATATGGAAGCACCATTGATTACCATATACAAGCAACTTAAGATGTGGAAATTAACCAGAAGTAACAAGTAACTAGAAACCAGAAACAACATAGAATATGAGAGACAATACACAACTTGTATTAATACTCATCTAGAAAAGAATACAATAACGAAGATGCCACTTCTTCTCCACACCTCTCAAAGGCTTCCCACACTTTCAAGTGTACAGTAATTCTTTCCTCAAAGCTCTCTCTCTCTTACGATCCCAACACACAACTCAAACACAGAGTCTGTGTTCACCTCCAACCATTCAGTATCCACTACTGCCAATACACTAGTGCTCCACGCACTCCAAGTACTCAATGTACTCCAAGTAGATCTCCCCTAAACTTGTAAAAACCTGTAACTCAAATGATCTTACTTATGGAAGGAACTCCCTTACCTTCCTCTTTGCTTAATAACTGAGTACACACTGTACTCCAAGTAGATCTCTCCTGATCTTGCTACCTATTGTGTTGCTGTCCTCCCTGATCTTGCACACCTGTAAATCAATCTAGTTCTACACACCTGCAAACTTGGATCATGCACACACTTACTCTTGCAGATCAATGATCTTACTTACCATGCAGATCTCCTAACGTAGCCATGCACACCTGCTGACCAAGATCATACATACATGAAGAATCCTTCTGATTCTCCAAAACTAGTACCCACACTTGGCACTGCTGTGGAACTAGGAGGAACACCCTTACTCACTTCACACATAGAAGGAGATAACTTTGCTCAACTCAAACTAGCACAAATTACAATATAGCCCATGAGTCTATTATATAGATCTCATGCAAACAATAATTAGACACCTAATTACAATAATTAGATCTATAGCTTCAAGTCTAAAATTGTCTCTTAACATGCAAACACTCAGTTCGTTAACTAACTATCTGTGAACTAGAAATTTTAAACCACATAGGTGACCGACGTCGGTCCTTGTCTACCTGGAGATGACCGACGTTGACCGAATACTGCCGATGTCAGTTGCCTTCCTGTCTACCCCTGACCGACGTCGGTTGGCCTGACTGATGCCGGCGACTGTGACACTCAGCACCCTCCTTCCCTGTTTGCATCAGTGAAGCTTTTAGCTCCACAACCTAACACTTAGACCTCATTCCATTACTATTTTAGATTATTTAGTGAATGCTTTAGTACAAGAATTGCAAACTAGTGATCTTTATGAAAACACTTTGGCCCATTTCATCAATTGCAAATAAAATGAAAATGAAACTACCTAAGCCTTTTTTAAATGATGGAAGACTTTTTCAAATAAGTGTTAACATAAAATGGTTGATGATAATCTCTTTCATCTCTTTACCAATGCTTTTTATCCTAAATTACAATATTGAGTCTGCACCCTCTCTCCATGTACCTTAAAAGAGGCCATTGACCAAGCCAAATGACAAGATTTCCTTATGCATTAATTTGAGCCACCCCAACCTTTCATGGGTCCTCCTCTATTAATTAAAAAAAAACCATAATATTACCAATGATGGTGTTATGTTCATATGATACCATTCATAATGTTCAAGTTGTTATTCATACCCCTTCTTTGAAACTAGCTCCTTCTCAACAATATACTAATCCTCATTTCTCTTCAACAAATAACATTAATGTTCATAAACCTTTTTCCTTAGCTAAATTTCTTAAGCGTCTACCTAGGCTTCTTCCTTGAGAAACAGACCCTACTCATCCTATGAAAACCTGGTATGATCCTAGGAAGTTTTGTTGGTTTCAGGCTAGTTAGGGTCATTCTCATGAGACCTATAGATAACTTTGTAATTTAGCTATGGACTTTATTATCAAAACTAATTTTGATCATGATTATATCATTTAAAAGCATCAACAATCTTATAAAAATGCTCTCAAGGACTAAAAAAACTCATGATAAAACTCAAGCCTTAAATCAAGCAAATGTTCATTTAGCTATCTATAAAGATCCTTTACCTAATCATCAACCTATTCAAGAAAACCAAGACTAGTCCACTCCTTCCACCAATAATTTATAAAGTCTTATTGAACCAACTTCAAAAGATAATGTGCTAACTTCTATAGCTCCACCTAGTGTGCTTTACATTAGATGCCTTCACTTTCTTACAATCTTCTTTTTTATCTACAGTACTAAGGTAAGTTAAAGGTATATGTTTTTCAATTCTATCCTTCCATTTATCTTATTTGTTTCTTACTTCACCATACTTAGCATCAACATTATATGTCATCATCTTCTATCTTTGAAGCACCATCTCATGTTGCACTTACATGACATGTGATAAGCTTTGGCTAGGGCATATGTATACATATAATATTTTCAAACTTTTATTTATTACTGACACTTTATATCTTTTGGGAACCTATCGAGTCTCAATCTCTCTAAGTGCAAGCCTTAAGGGGTGCACCAAGAAAGTGGTGGGTAGACTATCAGTGCTTTATAAGATTCTTATTCCTTTTGCTACTTGTCATCCACACTCTAGTCTCCTAAAACCTTAAACCCTAAGCTTATTCATCTCTTTCATATCCATTCTAGTCATTATCATGCTTTACTCCTTCATTTCTTACCTTGTTACCCTTTTGACCCATTCAGTACACTAGGTCAACCTGGTTAACCTAGTGTGTTTTGGGGACATTTTAGCACTTTTGGTTTCTTAGCCTTCTGATCGACCTATCACAAACTTTAGACATTAGCTCAAAATTGTGCTAGGTCAAGTTAGTCAACCTAGTATAGCCAGCATGTCCAAAAATTTTTAGGTAAGTTACCACTATATATAAAAGTTCATTTACCATCATTTCATAAGAGTTGAAGAGAGCAAAGAATTAAGTGAAGAAGTGTGAATGAACATCTACTTATTGACCATTCTATTGAGGAATAATTTTTTAGGGTTCAATACTTTCTTTAGATCTCCAATCTTATCTTGTGGAAAATTATTTTGGATGTTTAGGTAGGTCATGTAGCCTAGAGCTGATTTATCTTGGTTATCCATACAACCACAATAATCTCTTGTGAAGCACCTTGGCCAAAGGAGAGATTGAGGCTCAGTAGGTTCATCTTCAAAGTTAAGTATTCCTAACTTTATTTCACCTTTGTAAGAGTAGATAGATAATGCAATATGTATTCTTCTCTTCCATGTATTAATATTTCATATATATTGATATGAGTATATGTCTCATATATGTGTTTAGTTTAATTGTTGTTTATTTGTTTTGTTCTAACCCCCACATTGTGCCACAATTTTTGGTACACACTAGATTAGTTTACTTTTCTTTTTATTAGAATAGTTTACTTTCTTGTTTGTTAGCATAATTGAAATATCAAATTATAGGACTCTTTTAGTGTTGTTGTGTTATTGTGTTAGACTATAGGCTTTGAAACCCTCCTAGCATGATATGTTGTGACAAGTGATATAAGTGATCCCCTAATTGGGTCTAGTGGATCCCCATATTGGTCATGCTCCTATTTAATAAGTGTATACCCAATCATAAGTGTAGGTGAGCTTTATCTTATCCAAACTAGGATTGATTCATGTACATCATGTAATTTCAATTGCATACATAGTTTTGTTATGGTCTTTAAAGCTCAATATAAGTTAAACCAAGGAGGTACACCTAGGGTTTGGGGTCCCTAACTAAGGTTTCCTATGTATACATATTTCCATTTGAGGTCCCCCCAAAGGTAAGTATCTATACCATACTCTCTTTCTTATATTTACTTAGTAAATTAGATATTGATATGTTATTGTTATTTTAGATGTGTTTTTAATCCTTGCTTATGCTCCTCCTTATACCGAATAAGCTAATATAGATATATGATTTCCATTATCACTTTAGGTTGCATATACCACCCATTAGTTAACCATTACACCACTCACTCTCTTATTAGTTTAGTGTTTCTAGCTATCTTAGATTAGGTTACCCTTGTTCTTTATTTCCTTACATGTGTAATCCTGATTATATCCTTGATACACCACTTTAAAATCATTATTACAATCATTTATCTACATTTATCCCTAGTGAGATCCATAACCCATATCATAGGCTTATTCTTTGGAACCCTTTCCTCTTCAAATTTGAGTGTAGATTACCCTCTACTAGGTCTATGATTATTCTAGGTCCTTACCTAATCTTCCAAGTATATGCAGGCTCAATTGTTATGACCTTATTCAAGTCCTAGTATATTGAGGGAAAGAAGATAGTTATAGGTAAGCATATTATGTGCATAAATTTTGGTGAACTCAATTTGAAATTGTATCCCTCCATTGGTTGGATCATTTTAATGTTTTTCCTTTTTTTCTTCTTAGCATTTTCTTCACTATCATCACACATTTTAGTGAATATTTTAGCCCAAATATATGTTCCACCCTGATACAAGTTTATATTTTGACAATTGTATCAACCATCTTGATACAATTTTGTGTCTTAACCAACTATATCATCCAACCTAATATAATTTAGTTTTTTGATAATATTGTATTGGCCAACCTGATATAATTTTCTAATTTTTAGTTTAAATTTATAATACATCATCTATGTTGATACCATCTTAATATTTTTTTACATTATTTCTTCCTTTTAATCTTTTCATTTCAAAATTTTCATCATGACATTTCCTATTTTGCATGCATCACTCTTTTCTTCCTTCTTTGACTACCATCAAAGGTAACTCCTCAAGGTTAAAGTATGTTTCACCTTTTCTCATGGGTGGGGATCCTAATGATTATCTTCCCACTTATGTTGATCCTTATTACCAAGGTGAATATCCCAATGACAAAACCTATAGTGGGATTGAAGATTATCAATATGGTCCTCCCATTAATGATGATCCTAATGATATCACTTTTGACTCTCCTAGAATTGAAAAGGATCCCCATGATGATATTCCCACTTATGATGATCCTTATTATTAGGGTGAATATTCAAATGATGACACTTATAGTGGGAATGAATATTATCAACATGTTCCTCCAATTCCTATTGATCCATATGAGGATCCTAATGATCCCACCCAAGCCACTTTTCACATGTTTGAAATTAATCCAAAATGTTCCCATCTATGATGATGATTTTGATGGAGGTGAATACCCTGGCATGATAGTGTATGTTCCCATTGATGATTATCACAACATGGATGAAAATACATTTTATGATTCTTCCATTTATAGTAACCCTCACTTTGAACTAGGTAGTAATAATATTATTATATTAATTCAAACCTACCCTTTAATTAAATATTGAAACATGTTTGGTGGATGGCTCATAAAACTTCAGCTCACATCCAAACTTATCCTATACAATCAAATTTTAAATGCCCACCATAAAATGCATTATAGGTGATTATGATCCTAGAGCTAATATTAATATTTATACCTATACTATTAGTCCAATGATCTAAAACTCAGAAGATTTGGTTGAAAGGTAATTCAAGAAATAAGAACAACACAATTGTAATAACTCTATCTCTGAGAAGAGATGTTTTATTGATCAAATTTGTAGACCCAAACATATGCCTATCTCTAAGAAGAGATGTTTGATTTCTATTTAAGGTTAAATATTCATTTATACACAATTTTAAGGTAGGAGGAGGATGTGGAAGGACACCAATCTTGAGGGAGATTAAGTGGTTTGACTTCCATGAATAGAATTCAAGGAATTGTTATTTTTACAAACTTACTATTTTTAGACTGTACTACTCAAATTAAAATTTAGGACAATTACATTTGGTTTTTGGGGGTCAAAATCCATCTATCATATATCATGTCATCTCATGGTGTTCCCCTCATTCTTAGCTTTCCAACAGTTCAAACGGGGAGTCAAACGGAGCTATGGTGCAAAAGTTATGGCTCTTAGAAGTTCTACCACCAATTGGGGTAGAATCATCACCTAAATTGTCACGTAAAATATTGCTCACATCATTCATCCCTCCTTGAGAAGCAATGGTCCCCATTGCATCAATATTTGTTATCAAGTGTGGTAGTTGTCTTTGATTTGATTCTCGATGCATACTTGGAATGGACTGTGCTTTGTGGAGCTATGTAGGGCCTGATTATTCACCATTTTTGTTTGACCATTAGTCTATGGATGGAAGGCCATGAAATTATTTAGCTTGGTATCTATTTTCTTCTGTTATTGTGTTGTTTGTGTATTCAAGGCTGCAACATTAGCCCTTTTAGATTTTGTGGCTTGACCACCATGAAAATGAATTTTTTGGCACTAATCAGGAAGATAGATGTAGAAGGTGGTACCTCTGGTACCCTATAGCATCATGTTCTAAGAGTGAGGTTGATCCTTCAAGTTCTTGATTCATAGATGCCATGTCGATCATACATAAATGGTTGACCAAAGAGTACATCACAAACATCCAGATTGACCACATCACATAAGACCTCATCTTATAAAGGTTTTATTACATATGAGAGAAGACATTGGTGGGTGAGATGGAGGTTTCTCCCTAGACTCAACCATCCAATACTTTATGGCTTTGGTTGAGGCTTCATGGACAAGTTTAGGCTTTTCACAACATTAGTAAAGATTAAATTCTTTTGACTCCCACTATCAAGATTGAAATGCAAAGGCTTACCTTTCACCCATAACTTCGAGTGAAACAACCTTTCTTTATTGTCTAGCCTCTCCTCGTGGGTCCATGATGAAGTAATGATGGCATCAGGCTCAGCATCTACAATCTCTTCTTCATCCTCTTTGATTATAGGGTGTGTATGAGGTAGATCAGTTAATGTTGGGGATTGTGACTCAGAAATAAGGGACTTGATGGCTCGACATTCTTTTTTGGAGTGTGTTCTGGATTTGTGGTAATCACATCATTTCCTAGTATTCCCTTCCTTTTGCTTCCAATTTTAGCCTTGTGTTTGACCTTCTTTGTCACTTTTCCATTTTATAGGCTGACTCTTTGTATTCAATCTTCCATGCTTTTGTTCAATCTTCACCATGAACTTGTATGCCTCACCGAGGGTTTCTAGATTGAAGAGTTCCATCCCCCCTATATATACTATTATAGTCCACCACGATATTTAAGAACTTTATGTTTCTCACTTTCCTAGATTCCCAATCTCACAGATAGAGAATAAAAAATGTTAGTGTAATCTTAAATAGACTATTCCTTACCTTGGTGAAGTTGTTTCCACTTTATATATAGATCATCATATGCTCCAATGGGGTAGTATTCTTCCTTTCCAGCTTCTATTAAATCATCTCAAGTAGGTTATACCTCAAGGCCAATATCATCTATATTAAATCTCTTCTTGTACACTTCCCACCAATTTTTGATAGGCAATGATGCTTTAAAAAGAGCAAAAGTGATCTTCTCTTTACCAGTGAATTTATTTATAGAAAAATAAGAAGATAATTGATCTAACCAATTTTTTACTACATCATCATTTATTTTGCCTTCAAATGTAGGAATATAAAAATTCACCTAAACCTTGAAGGGTGTTGGTGCACTGAAAGGATGTGGGGGTGTAGATGAGGAGCTAAAATTTCTCATTGAGATTTTTTGGAAAATTTAGGTGAATTGTTTTAGCATCTACACTTGCTAATTTTAGAGGGCTTCATTCACCATTTCCTTAAAAGGATCAGATGTCTCAGTGTTGTCTTCCATTTGAGGTCATTTGGAGTGAATAGGTGGATAGTTTGGAAGCTCTATTATTTTCCACCCAAGCTTCTTGTAGCTTGACCTCATCCTCACAATCATACACTCTCAAGACAAACTAATCTAATACCACTGATCCAAAACTCAGAAGCTTTGGTTGAAAGATAATTCAAGAAACAAGAACAACACAATTGTAATAATGTTATCTCTAAAAAGAGATGTTTTATTGATCAAATTTTCCGACCCAAATATATGCCTATCTCTGAGAAGAGACTTCTAATTTCCATTTCACATTACATATTTATTTATATATAATTTTAAGGTAGGAATAGGATGTGAAAGGTTACTAATCCTGAGGGAGAATTAAGTGGATTAACTTTCATGATTTACAATAATACAAAATTCAAGGAATTTCTATTTTTAGAAACTTACTATTTTTAAATTGTACTACTAAAATTAAAATTTAAGGCACTTCCATTTGGTTTTTTAGGGGTCAAAATCCACTAAGAAAATCTCATGCCATCTCACGGTGTTCTCCTCATTCTTAGCTTTCTAATGGTTCAAAACATGAGTCAAATAGAGCTATGATGCAAACATTATGGCTCCCAAAAGTTCTGCCACCAATTGGGGTAGAACCATCCCCTGAATTGTCATTTGAAATATTACTCAGATCATTCCTCCCTCCTTGAGAAGTAATGGTCCCCATTGCATCAATATTTTTCATCAAGTGTGGTAGTTGTATTTTGATTTAATTCTTGATGCATACTTGATATGGATTGTGCTTTGTGGAGCTATGTAGGGCCCAATTGTTCACCATTTTTGTCTGACCATCAATCTGTGGATGGAAAGCCATGAACATATTTAGCTTGGTATCTCTTTGCTTCTGTTATGTTCTATTTATGTAGTCAGGGTTGCAACATCAACCCCTTTGGATTCATGTGGCTTGACTACCATGAGAATGAATTTCTTGGCATTAATCAGGGAGATAGATGTAGAAGGTGGTACTTTTGGTACCATATAATGCCATGTTCCAAGAGTGAGGGTGATATTTTGAGTTATTAATTCATAGATTCTATGTTGATCATACATGAATGGCTGACCAGAAAGTACATCACAAACATCTAGATTGACCACATCACATAAAACCTCATCTTAGAAAGGTTTTATTACATATGAGAGAAGACATTAGTGAGTGACACAAAGGTTTCTCCTTGGACTAAACCATCCAATATTGTATGGCTTTGGGTGACTCTTCATGGACAATTTTAAGCTTTTCACAACATTAACAGAGATTAAATTCTTTTGACTTCCACTATCAAGAATGAAATGCAGAGGTTTACCTTTCACCTATAACTTAGAGTGAAATAACCTTTCCTTGTCATCTAGCCTCTCCTCATGGGTCTATTATGAAGGAATGATGGCATCGAGCTTAGCATCTAAAATCTCTTTTTCATCTTCTTCAACTGTAGTGTGTGTATGAGGTAGATTAGTAGATGTTGAATATTGTGACTTAGAAAGAAGGGACTTGATGGCTCGACATTCTTTTTAAGAGTGTATTATAGATTTGTGGTAATCACACCATTTCCCAGTCTTCCCTTCCTTTTACTTCTAATTTTGGCCTCATATTTGACCTTTTTTGTCACTTTTCCATTTTATAGGCTAACTATTTGTACTCATTATTCCATGCTTCTGCTCAATCTTCATCATGAACTTATATGCCTCAATGAGGGTTTCTAGATTAAAGAGTTCCATCTCCCCTCATATATACTATTGTATTCCACCTTGATATTTGATAACCTTGTGTTTCTCACTTTCTTGAATGCCCAATCTCACAGATAGAGAATGAAAAATGTTAGTGTAATCTTTAACAAACTATTCCTTACATTGGTGAAGTTGTTGCCACTCTATATATAGATCATCATATGCCCCAATGAGATAGTATTCTTCCTTTATAGCTTCTATGAAATCATCCTAGGTAGGTTCTACCTCAAGGATAATATCATCCATACTGAATCTCTTTTTGTACAATTTCCACCAAGTTTTGACAGGTAATGATGCTTTTAAAAGATCAAAAGTGATCTTTTCTTTATCGATGAATTTATTTATAGAAAAATAGGTAGACAATTGATCCAACCATTTTTTTACTACATCAGCATTGATTTTGCCTTGAAATTTAGGGATATCAAAATTCATCTGAACCTTGAAGGGTGTTGGTGCATTGAAAGGATGTGGGGGTGCAGATGAGGAGCCAAAATTTCTCATCAAGATTTGTTAGAGAATTTGGGGAAATTGTTGTAGCATCTACGCTTACTAATATTTGAGGACTTAATTTACTATTCACTTAAAATGATCATATGTCTCAGTGTTGTCTACCATTTGAGGCCATTTGGAGTGAATAGGTGGATAGTTTGGAAGCTCTATTGTTTTCCACCCAAACTTCTTATAGCCTGACCTCATCCTCAGTATCATACACTCTCAAGACAAACCACTCTAATACCACTAGTCCAAAACTTAGAATATTTGGTTGAAATATAATTCAAGAAACAAGAACAACATAATTGTAATAATGTTATCTCTGAGAAGAGATGTTTTATTGATCAAATTTGTAGACCCAAACATATGCCTATCTCTAAAAAGAGATGTCTAATTTCTATTTTAGGTTATATCTTCATTTATACATAATTTTATGGTAGGATAAGGATGTGGAAGGTCACCAATCTCAAGGGAGATTAAGTGGTTTGACTTCCATGATTTACAACAATACATAATTTGAGTAATTGTTATTTTTAGAAACTTACTATTTTTAGACTACACTACTAAAATTGAACTTTGGGGCACTTCCATTTAAATTTTGGGGGTAAAAATCTACTAATAAAATTTCATGACATATCATGGTGTTTCCATCATTGTTAGCTTTCCAACAGTTCAAATATGGAGTCGAATGAAGCTATGGTGCAAAAGTTATGGCTCCCAAAATTTCTGCCACCAATTGGGGTAGAACTGTCACCTAAAATATTGCTTAGATCATCCAATTTCAGCTTCAACCTCTTTAAAACTAGATAAATCACTACTATAACCACTTCTTTCCATTTGTATCAACCAACATGATACTATTTAGTTTTAACCTATTAGCAATGGTCCTTGGAATCACTCATCAAGACATGCTACATGTTGTAGTATGTAGATGTTATAATGGGGATAAGAATGATTACAAGACCTTGTAGACAAACATAAGGCTAAGTGCAGTGTATATTCTTATGTGTAAATTTATTTTTGATTGTCATTAACATATATGCACTTATTATAATTTTACCATTTAAATAATTTAGATGTAAACAATATGCAATAACACATTCTTTCATGAGGAAGATACATTCAAATCAAATAAGACATATATATTTATGAGGAATTCAATGATATATTATAGATTTAAATAGTACCATATAGTGATCTTTATCTCATTCTAACCTTTCATTTACAAAATTAGAGTATATATAGGCTGAAAAGAGGTTATGGCTCCTTATCTTCTTAACCTTTCATCTTCTAAACTAAAGTATTCAAAGGAACCGTTCAACCTTCCAAGTGATTCATTATCCTACATGAAACCATATTTTATAGACAATAAGTTATGATATACACTAGTCATATGCTTATCATAAAAACATGTGTGAACTATATTCCAAACCTTATTACTAACACTTTCCTAAAATTATAGAGTTATCTCATCCCAAGCCAAAGACAATGATAAATATCAAAAAACTAGAGCTAATTGGAGTTTCCCTCAGTTTCTGGTCAAGATTCAATGGTCATAATTTCACTTGAAGTGTTGTTCACATACCTTCATTTTTTGCATACTATATAGCTACCCTTTTGGGTTTTCAACTAAGTAACATACCAACCAACCACCCTTTGTGGGTTTTTAATAATTTAGAATAACCAAGAGGTTTCCATTTAAAGGTTTGAAACCTTTCTAACCCCACTTTCAAAATTTTATTGCCTACAAAAAAAAATTGCAACCAAAATTTTATGAAAATTATGGAATATAGGATATCTTATTATGGTAGAGGAGGAATAGCTTACGAGGGTGTAGTAGGTGTGGATTGAGAAGAGTGCGTAGTTTTTGATGAATGTATAGATGAGGATTTATAATTTGATGTTGTACTAGACTATTACTAAGGAGGATGCTACATTACTTGAGAATCCTTATTCATGTGGATAATATTTATGATCTTGACAGGTGAAATGTATTGGGTTTCACTGATGATCTCATGCATCAAAGTGTCAAGATTGATATAATATTGTTTGTATTTTTTCTAATCTACCAAAACATTCTTGATCATGTTGAATAACATGAAATGAGATATTGGATTTTCATGATGGTTTGGACATCATCTTCAACTACAACTATAATAATTATTCATTGTTACATAAATATTATTGTATGTCCCACATGATTTATTTATTTTTGTCAACACATAGTTGCATTTTCATGCCTATAAACATAATGTGCAACATCTCCAACTCCCAAGTGAATAATTTTTCCATGATGTTATATCTCAATATGAGATATTATTACAAAGTGTTGTCCATTTTAGCTATTGATTTTTGACCTTCCATGATCACTTTTGATTTATCTACTTGAGCTAGATCTGGCATGATGTCCTTTCATGTATCTTAGATCTAATTCTTCAGTCGAGCTTATTCTTTAAGAGTTGTGTCTAAGACTTGCTTGTATTCCTCTAGTAATTTAAATATTTACTTAATTTTGCTATGTAGTCTTTGGACTTGAGATTTAATATCTTGTAATCATTGTGTTTCAACTTAATCCTAAGTTAACCTAGTGAGAAGAATAGTGTATTGTTTATCTTATGAAATGACTTGGTTTCCAATAAGTTCTAGAGAGTGAGAGATTAGGTTCACATGGAAGAAAATTATCACCAATACGATTTTTGCTTGGAAGTGCATGACTAATTTGTTCATTTGGTGTGTTGTGCATAGGAGAATGAGGTGAAAAGTACCTTTTCCATTTATCAAAATTATTTTCTTTACAAGAGATAATAAAAGAGATAGGTTTGAAATTCACTCTTATAGCTCAACATTCTCTATACATAACTGAGTATTTTCTTAGTCAATATCAACTACCTTCAGTGTCTTAGACACTTGAAATGTACTAATACCTTATATTTACTTTATGAAAGACAACTATGAAGCACCACTTGGGTTGTAAAATTCAGAAAGATCATTGGTTTTTGCCTTATTTATGTGATTGGGAGAGTAAAAGTGGTGCATCATAGTGCTAGTGCTTAGATATCTATCCACCAACATCTGATACACTTCTAATTTCCTTGTAAAGCTTCTTCATGAGCTTCTCCTTGTGTTGACCCTAATTACATTAAATCTCTAGATGGTTTCACTTTTATTTTAGCCACTACAACTTATGTTTCTGTATCTCTTTATTGTTATTATTGCACTAGAATTTATTAATCTACCATTATTTGAACTAGCCCCATAACTAGTTAGCTAAATTTTGTGGCACCATCTCAAATCTTATTCTCTTATTCTTATTTTACCTTTATAGCTTCTTTAGCTACAAATTTTGATGCTTACTTCTATATAGCATTCTTCATTTTCTCCTCAGGTATTCTTTATGTTTTTGTTTTGCCTCTTTAGTTGCTCTTTTGGCCTTGACATTCCTTTTCCATTCCTTCTCTTATGAAAATTTTTATGCCTCCTACTTTTGGTGTTGGAGTAAGTCCTCTTGTCCTTTTGAACCTTCTCTTGGATGTTTTTTGTTCCTCCATTTTATCCTTGGTAGTATTATGTCCTAGTTGCTCCTATATTTGAGATTTCACTTGTGGTTGATCTAGGTGCTATTTCTTGAGAGGTTGGTCCTACTATGGATTCTCTTTGTTCACACCTTAATCCAAGGGACCAGTAGTTTTAGAACTGAAAGGAATTCCTTGTGCAAGGGTGGGGAAATATAATGAATAAGGATCTATGAGTGATGGGGAATATGATGGTATGGCCATGATAAGAAGTAAAACTTGATGATTTGACACAAAATAATTTGGGTGTGGAGAGGGAGGTTCATTTTTTTTATTTTATCATTTCTTATCTCAGGTCTCAGTCCTTGTCACTTATGGTTGTGCTTCCCTTGATACACCCTCTAGACTTGAAAATGTCTCTATTTGATCTAGAAAACTTGGGTGTGGTTGATAAATTCCATGTATATGTGGTTTTTTACTATTGGTTTTAATGGTTTATCTTCTTCCACATTGATTTCCACAAAAAAAGATTTTGATTTTTTATTTTCTTAAGGATCTTTCTACCATTTTTTCCTTTAGGCTTGATCCCTTCATGGCTAAAGTTGTTTATGCCTTTTATCATGGATACTTATGCCTTTTCATAAAATATATATCTCACTCTGTGATTAGCTTCCTCATCTTTCTTGATTGTGTACACTACAATGGATTTAGGAGGTAGCAAGATTTTTAAAACTAACATAGATAAGATGTCATTTTGTAGTTGACATGTTTGAACCACTTTATAAAAGAATAAATAATTCTCATCTTCTTCATCATAGGTGTCATCCTTTATGTCCTAAATAAACACCCTACACATGTCTTTTTGTGTACTCCCAATAGATATATATCATATTTTTCTATGATTTTTGGCATATGTGTGTCATTGAACCATGGAACTATTCTCTAGGTCTATTTTTTAGGCTGTGAAGGTTGAGGAACTAGTACATTTCAGATGGAGTTGCTTGTGATGAGGAGTAAAAAGTTTGATCCTATAGATAAACCTATACTTTTGCTCATGTTTCTTACTATTTTTCACTTGTATTTATGCTTGTCATTGAAGATGCAATTGCTTGACTCCAGGCGGTATTGATCACAACAGCTAGACACTCCTAAAAACCAATTTTTTTACCTTATCACTTCTTCCTAGGCCATGTGGATGTCAATGAAGAAGGGGAGAGAAAGGATGTGTGGTTCTATAACATATGGATTCTAGTTTGGACTCTATTGTATAATTTTTTGATAGTTTCAATCATCCTAAGATATTTGAGAACATATTTAGGTACATGTAGGTGTGTAGTAATAACATTCTTGATATACACCCATAATTCTATGAAATTTCCCATCTAGATAAGGTCTTGTCCATCATATTACTAAATTAGGTTGGTGAAGGCATTGGATGGCCTATAGTTGACATTTGGTGTCGTTTCTCCTTCAAAGGATGTCTACAATGTGAAGCAAAATAGGAGTACTTAAAATTATTAATGGAAAGAGTGTGTTGTTCATGCAAGGAGCTTCTCAATATTTGTTATAATCTATATTGAAATGAATTCAAATAATTAAAATCCTCTCCAAGCTTCACCATTCTATGCACGACATTTATTATTCCCTTTGTAACATGCCTTGCACCTTTTTTCATTTGTCATATCAATGCAGAATGCATTATGGGAGGACATGAACCAATGCATCAGTAACCTAATCGATGGGAACTCCTCTATTTTTTTTAGTATATTTATCCTATACTTATGAATTAATTGGGGAATATTCATCTTGTAGGATTTTATAGACTTTCCCCTTAATATCATTTATCTAGCATATGCAATATTGTTGGCATCAGTATGAATTATTAATTTCTTTGATAGATGGATGGCTCCCTCATTGTATATGCTTAGGAGTTTCATCATCAATTCTTTGTGTTGGCTAAAAATAGGCATTCTTACCAACCACTCAACATTTAACCCTCACATTTTGTTAAGAATCGCAAGTAATCCTTGTTCTGATGAAGCTACTTGTAATTGAGGGAACCACTCTCTTTTTTCCACATTGATGAATTATAAGGGCTCAACATCACTCAATTTTTATTTTACATTTCTTCATAAATTTATTTTTTGACCTTTGGTGACATCCTAATATATAATAAAACATGGTAAGAACATTTTTAGCATATAGATAAGATATTACATGTATTGGAAGATAATAAAATCTACACAAAAAAATACAAATTTTCCTTTAGGGTGAAAGATGTGGAATACTTAGAATATGTGGTCTCACATGAAGGTTTTAATGTGGACCATAAAAATATTGTAGCAATAAAATAGTGGCCAACACCTAAAAATATCAAAGGTTTGAGTGGGTTCTTAGATCTGAAAGACTACTACAAAATATTTTTTCACAACTATAATCGCATATTGGTTTCCTTAAAAAAATTAAAGGATTATTTTTCATGGTTAGAGGTATCCACCCAATAATTATAGAAATAAAAAGAAGATATTACTTCCACCCCTATGTTAGGTACCCAAATTTTCTATAAGACATTTGTGGTAGAATTTGATGCTTTTAGACATGGCATTGGGGCAATACTAATACAAGAAGAACATCCCTTAGTATTTTAGAGATAAAAACTCAAAGGAAATTAAATTTTAAGACCCAAATATGAGAAATAAATTTTATTTACCATTCAATTAGTCAAATAATGTCACCAATATCATATGGAAAGTCATTTAGAAGTCAGGATAGATCATGAGATTCTAAAGTATTATTTGAAGCAACATCTTTGGAGGAGAAAAAAAATGGGTCACCAAGATTCCAGGGTATGCATTTGAAATTAATTTATAAAAAAGTGAGGAAGCAACAAGTTATGTCATCTCTTTAGTGTAGCCTAAATGGGTAGAAGTAGCACAGGTAGAGTGGAAACATGACACTCTAACAAGGAAGATTATTTGTATAAGTATATTTGGCAAGGAAACTCCTTATTGTATAAATACAATCTCTTTTCTTACCAAAAAATGTCAATTCAAAGCCATAATATTATCTCAAATGCATGACTCATTAATAAGAGTTCCATTGTGTCCTTAAATAGCTATCACCATACAAAGAAGGATTTTTATAGAAAGTTCTTAAGGGTGTATATATAGATTTTTGGCCAAGTGTTTAGTATGTCAATAAAATGGAGAAATAGTCAATACTTCAAGGCTCTTACAACCATTATCCATTCCAACACAATGTTGGGAAGAAATATCAATGAAATTCAATTATTGGGCTACCAAAGTCAAATAATTTAGATGTGATATTGGTGGTTATGGATAGACTCACTACGTATGCACATTTATGTGGATCTGTCATCCATTTAAAGCTAGTACATTATAAAAAGTATTCATGGAAAAGGTATATAAATTCTATGGCCTTCCAAAAAAGTGAGTTATTATGAGCCTATATTTTTCCTAGAATATTTTTAACTAACTTATTTGTGGTGATGGTAACAAAAATAGCACATAGTTCATCTTATCATCCACAATCAAATGGCCAAACCAAAAAATTAAATAAATGTTTGGAAGGATTTATACATTAATTTTCCTCAAAGAAATAAGCATAATGGTCCAAAAGGCTTTCATAGACATAATGGTGATATAACATGTCATTTCACACAAAATAAAGATGAGTCCATATTAGGCTCTTTATGGCTACCTCTCACTATCTACTACTTATTTTTAGGGTCATCTAAAAGCTTATGTAGTAGAGGATCATATTCAACACCAACAAGAAATGATTCAAGTCCTTAATGAGAATTTTGTCATGAATCATAATATAATGAAATAATAACCATAATTTTGAGTAATTTTGAGTAAGGAGACTGGATATTCATTTTATTACAACCCTACAAACAAAGGTCAATTAAGGATCATAAGAACATCAAAATAGAACCCAAATTTGATGGGCCCTATAAATTTATTGACTAAATCAACAATATAGCATATAATATATAACTTCCATCTTCTTCCAAAATTCATCTTATATTTCATGTCTCCTACCTGAATAAAGTAATTAGTAAGAATCTCCTAGTCTAATTAGAATTTACAGAGTTAGATGAGGAATGGAAGTTCAATATGTAACTCAATGGACTCATTGATAAATGAGTAAAACAATTATGAAACTAGGCTATTTTTGAATTTCTAATTAGGATGAATAAAATTCTAACTAAAAATGCAACATGGGAAGATGAATAGTTCATACATAACCATCTGGAGTTGTTAATCATTGAGGGAAATGATTTTATGAAGGGGAAGTCCATGTTACACCCCTAATATTCTATCATCCTAAGTGCAATAAAATTATGAATGGATGACTTGTGGCACACTTAACCTTAATATTTTAATTTACTTGTTCTATTTGTTTTTAAAAAAAGGGGTGTGACCCTACCTAATTATGTTTATAAATAAAGAAGAGAAACACTCTCCCAAATCATCATAAGTTGTGTTACATAATTCATTCCATTATTATTATAATTTATGAAGGTTTCCCCCTTGAAGTGGCCTTATATTTGAATGTTTCTTTCACTTCTCATAAATATATATCTCAACAATAACCATCTTTCCCAAAGGTTGTTGCCTGGTAAAGAGTAGGGATAATCTTTAATATTTTGTTCCTCTGATTAAAAATAGAAACATATATTGGGATGATTAATTTATTTCACTTATTGATTGAAATGAGCTTTCTCATCATGGATATAAATGGATTCTCTAAGGTCCTTAGACATGTCAATTTTGACATAAACCCTTGTTTTGGATGCATAAAGTAGAACTTTATTTTATTTTGATAAATAAGTGTCATAGGGGATAAATAAGTTGACAATAAATGGCCAAAGCCAAAAAAAATCTAACCAATGATTTTGAGATTATCCATCTCAGACACCACAAATCATGATTCCAATAAGAAAAAATAAGCAAGGCATTATTAATAAACTGAGGATCATGATTTATAATGTTAGTGTAGTGAGCATGGTTTTAAAAACAAAATAGAAAAAAAAACCTAGCATATTTTGAATAGTTTTCATCTTGATTTTATGAGGTTGGAAAACATAATTGACTCAAATTTATAACATATTATTATTATTATTATATAGATAAAATAGCCTATAATGGTGTATTGCTAAATCCACTTACATGCATTATCAAAATCAAGCAAAGCTCAAAAACATCAGACCTATTTTTCTTAGAGGGAGTATCATTAATTTGTGGAAGACATTGAGGATGAATTTTTGAACCTTTTTGGTAACAATTGTTCTCCTCCCTAATAACAACTACATCAACATCAATAGATATTAGTAGAACCTATGAAGCCATTAAATAATAATGAAAATCCACTCAAGTGACATCCAACTAATATCTCTACAATAAATGCAGAGGATACGAGTAAATATGAATTAATATAAAATATCACTTACATATTATAAAATAATGTGATGTGGCATGTATTCAACCATAGCCTTTCAAACCCTAATCATTCACTCTTTTCGCTTTGAAGAGTTTTATAATTTAGGAAAAAGCAAGCATTGTACTTCATTATTGGAAAATTTAATGAAGTTTTCTCATAAATAATTGAGCCTAAAACATTTTTAAAAGTGTTTAATATCACTTACTTAACTAATATTCCCTTCAAAAGCATCATAAAATCTTAATTTAAAAAAGTAAACTAGTCTTTTACTATCCTAGTTTTCAATTGACTAGGTTGAACAAAAAATATTTGATTTAACAATCTAAAACTGATATATTTGCTAAAGCATTGGCCACAACATCAAATGTTTAAAATAACTAGGCCCATGGATTGTGGTTTAGTGGTAGAGAAGTGGGGCTTTGTAAGGCTAATCACAAATTACATCTCCATTGCCACTGCTAATTGACACTTGAATGGGCCTTGCCCCCATTTGGGTCATAACTTTAGAAAAAAACATTTACTTATTAAATAAAGATTATAAAATTATTATATTAAATGATCCTTACAAAAATTTCACCAATATTTTTATTATCTTTCATTTTCCTAGTTGGTATGCATTACAAATAGTGAATAATAGCCTTTCCTATATACATCAAAAGATCACTATGTGTAATACATAACGACTAGGCAAAATCAAACACATTATATCAAAGAGGATAAAACAAAAATTTGTTGTGTGTGTCTGTGGGTCAAGCGGGGTGGTATCAATTATGTTTTAACCTTTTTTATATCTGATTTACATCACTTTATATTTAAGCATTTTTCAAATTCTACATGACTCACAAGTAGTCTAGGTTTATTGGAGGAGTTCACATTACTATAACTTCATGTGAGTCCCTTCATTTACCTCTAGTTTTTACTAGAATTATTTTTTATAACATGAGGTAAGTCTCCCTTTAATATATTTTAATTGATTTTTACCATAGATGTTTTGTAGTACTTAGATAGATGGACACCCTAAACACAGAGTTTGCATCTTCAAAATTGTCTCATGTTGATAATGCTCACTATAGAGCTTCACAATACTTATTAGATGAACAACATAAATATAAAGGTCACATTCTCAAAGGTGTATCAGGTTTTCCCTCTCACATCTTACATAATAATTTATCTTATAGTTAATGAAACCTCATCATCAATATTTCATTACTCCAACAACCTCATTGACTCTCCCACAAAAGAGGTTATAAAGAAAAAATTCAAGGAAATTGAAGCTCATAAGTTGATAGTCTAAGAAAGACATGAGAGATGGATTGAATCCACTTTTTTATATATTTTTTGTTTGATAAAAATAAAAAACAAACAACAAATATATTCATATTTTCTGATTGTAAGATATTACTTCAACTGTATGAATATTTTTGACATAGTTAGACCTATTGGTATTGACCCATTTTAGGTAGTTAAGAAAAATTTAAATTCACATTTATTACAAATAAATTGAATCTTTATGTGTCTAAAAAATAATGCATTCACTAAAATGTTTAAAACATAAATTTAACCATCAAAAATGTTTGATCCAATAACATTTTATGTGTAAAAATGATGGTGGCATGCTCACTAAGTTTTAAACATGAGTCATTATGGCACTAGATGCCCCATCTTATTGCTTGACCATGATTGAATGGAATTATTTTCCTAATTTTTACTACCAATTATAGATTTTTTTCTTCCCCTAAAATAAATTCATTTTGGATATGTTGAAAATGCATTTTTCACTTTGCACAAATTTTCATGTGCAAAAACCATGGGGCACAATTACAAATTCAAGAACAATGACCAATTATAAATGATGCACAATATTTAAGTAAGTTTATGAGTATAGTAGATGGTTACACAATGTTAAATACCTCTACAAGTTCAATAGATGGTTGTGTAGTGTTAAGTACTTAGATAAGAACAATAGATGGTTGGTAGATGGTTGTGCATTAAGTACTTATACGAGAAAAATGTTAAGTAATTTTGTGAGCACATCAAATGTTTGCATAGTTGATAAATTATATGAGTGTAGTGGATGGTTATGCTTGAGTAATATTAAAGTGTAGTGTTAATTACTTCTATGAGCACAACATAGGTTTGTGTGGCATGGTTTACACAGGAATACTAGATGTTTGTGTGTAATAAGTTTACATAGTGGCCCATGGTTCAATAGGTTTAATAGTATGATGTTTCAAGGATATGTGAAACATAATATTATAATGAAATTTAAACTTGAGGTGTTAATATACACTTATATGACTATATTATTTGATTGGAGGTGTGTAATTAATGTCTTGGTAATGCTCTATCATGGATTTTTTGAAGAGTGTTACACAATTATCACTTTGCTTAGTAGTTGGTGCAACTAGATTATCATAATGTGTGAGCATCACAAAGTGATGTGCTAGTATATAGGCATAATACATGGTGAAGTGTGTGAATTTTAAATATACATGGTATCATGTATAAATATTAAAGTTTTCTATGATAAGTTACAATAACTTGGTGTGTGTTGTAGTATTGTAAATGGTTAAGATAATGCTATAAATAAATAAGGTTATTATGTTGATTCTTTACCAAAAAATGGTTTCCCAGTTGAAATATTGTGTATTTAATGTGCATATCATTTTTGTTATTATTTTAAGATTATTACAATATAGCTTTCCTCTAAAAAATTTATTGTGTAAGGGTTTTTTCCCAACATTTAGTATCAAATCTTGGTTGTAGATTTGTGTAGAGTTAGGATAACATGGGATAAATGGTTTTCTCAAGTGAGAGATCTACATTTAATAATCTTGTGGAGGGAATATTACTTGAAGCACAAGAATATAGATTGATAATTTAAATGGTAAACATTTTGAGTTATGCAAACTCGATATGGATAACCTTGGTAGACGGAGATTATTGGGTTGTTGCATTAGGGGTACAACCTATAGATCTGAAGTCAAAAGACTAGGATAAGATTGATACAAAGGAAAATAGTTCTATCAGATTGTGTCCATCAGATTCATCTCTACTAAATGTATTGACTGAAAAGATTACAAAGATTCTCTGGGATAAGTTTGGGATGTTTTACTAAGTGAATTCTCTGGTGAAAAAACTTTTCCTACAAAATAATTTGTATTCATTATGAATTAATGATGGTGACTTGGTTTTAGAGCACTTGAACATTTTTGACCTTGTGATAAGTAAATTATAATCCATGGAAGATCAAATGGATGATGAAGATAGGTGTATTAGTTTACTTTTTTCTTTTCTAAACTCTTTGGATAATATAATAAGGGTTATTACTAGTATTACATTTGAGCTAAAAGTGTAGGATGTAGTCACAAATTTATTATTAGAGGAAATGAGGCACAAGTTTGTGGAAACTTGTTAGACAAAGGATATATTTTCTATGCAAGGTCAATCACAAGAAAGAAGTAAGTGAAATCCATGGATAATAACTTGAATTCTAAAGGAAGATCTAAGACTTTGAAAGTATCCTCAAATAAATTTTGAAACTATGGTAAAACAAGGCATTTCAAGAAGGATTGTAAAGTGAAAAGGGTGAAAAATACCAAACAATGGATGTTGTGCCCTTAGGTGAAAATTTATCTAGTGATGATAATGGTGACTGTATATCTCATAACCTCAAACACACATGTATGTCATGATTCATGTTTTATTGAATTAGGTGCCTCATATCATATAACTCTTTATAGGGATTGGTTATGCAAATATGAATAACATGATGGTGGTGATGTCTTTTTGAGAGACAACTCAACCTATAGGATTGTGCAGAGAGGGAGAGTGAACTAAAGTTTAGATATGGGAGGATTAAGACACATCTTGGTGTCATACACATTTTTATCTTGTCTAAGAATCTAGTCTTTGTAATATAATTAAATGATGTTGTTATGTAAGTATCATTCAATAGAGATGGGTGCATGATGGTGTGTAGATCCATGGGTTGACAAGCGGTGCATGCACATAAAATATGTTTAGATTTGATGTGATTATAGTAAGTAATACAAAAACTCTATTGTTTTTAAGGCCAAGGATGATTATCAAAAGTGTGCATTGATGCTTGTAGAGAATACATTCCATGACATCATAGGATGGTCCATATTGGATAAAAATGTCTACACACACTTTATACTAAAGGTATGGTAGAAGGGATTGTATATTTCCCCATAGAATTTAACTTATGTGAGAATTATGTGAATGGATAGCATGATCGAGTGAAATTTCCTTCAAATTTTTCATCGAAAATGGTATTTGTAAGTAATTTATATTAATCTATTTAGATGGATGGATGTTCCATCACTAATCAAGTATATAGGTCTTTCATAGATTACTTCTCACAGAAGACCCAGATATATTTTCTCCAAAATAAATTTGAGGTACTCAAGAAATTAAAGGACTTGAAAGCCATTATGGATAAAATGATAAAGGTGTTGTAAATGAATAATGGGAGTGAATACTACTAAAATAATTTTGATAAATTCTAAAATTTGTGTGGAATTGAGAGGTAAAAGATAAATCCATACACACCATAGGAAAATGGAGCTGTAGATCAAATGATCATGATGTTGATGGACAATTCCTAGAATAGGGTGAGTGATGACAACTTAAAGGATAAATATTGGGTAGAAGAAGTGGCTATTCTTGATATTTTTTTAATAGATGAACCACATTAGTGCTAGTTGAAAAAACTCCTTGAGAAGCTTGGACTGGTAAGAAAACATCCTTGCAACACATGTGAATCTTTGGTTGTGAAAAATACATCCATATTCCAAAGGAAAAGATTCCAAAACTTGATTTAAATTATACAAATTATATCTTTATTTGATTGGGATTTGTGTTGAAGGGTACAATCAGTGGAATCTAGAAACAAAGAAGGTGGTATCTAGTCATAATGTGGCCTTCAAGGAGGTGAAGAGGATTATTGTGTAGGAATAACAACCAAAAAAATAAGTAAAAAAAGAAACATAAAAGGTGTAGGTTGATGCAGATGTTGAAGAGCTTGTAGTTAAGTATGATGTGGTGGATGAAGAGTCACAAGATTCATAAGAAACACAAGAAGAGGAGGAGCAAGTGATGCCTACTCTAAGGAGATCAAAATGGGTGTTAAAATCCCTAAAAGATATAGCCCACCATATTTTTGTTATGAATTCATGTTTTAAATGGTTGATGAAGACCCCAAGATGATAAATGAAGCTCTTGGATCATATGAGATAAATTCTTGGAATAAATCCATGAAGAAGAGATGGAGTCTTTAGATGAGAATGATAATTGAAACTTGGTATAATTTCCTCTTGGTATAAAATAAGCTGGTTGCAAATGCATTTTCAAAAGGAAGAATAATGTTCAAGGGAAACTAGATAAATATAAGGCTCACCTACTAGAAAAGGGATTCTTGGGTATATGGAATTAACTTTTGTGAGACCATTTATCTAGTTTCAATGTTGGATTCTATTATATTTATTTGTACTATTTCCTTTGATCTTTAGATAGATTAGCTAGATGTTAAGACAACATTTTTGCATGGAGATCTTTAAAAAGAAATCTACATGTCACAGCCTCAAAGATTCAAGGTGAAGGGAAAAGAGGAATTTTTTATAACTAAATAAGTCCTTG
The DNA here is from genome assembly GCA_037957365.1 of Torreya grandis. NCBI lineage: Eukaryota > Viridiplantae > Streptophyta > Pinopsida > Cupressales > Taxaceae > Torreya > Torreya grandis. The sequence continues at coordinate 2,061,221 of JARHVA010002212.1, forward strand.
TATAACTTGATATAATTACCAAGGATGTGGAATTTTAATTTTGAGAGTTAAACAACTATAAGGTTAGACTTGGGCTTGCATGCAACAAATTTAATCCTTATATGTAATTTAAACAAGAAGGCAATAATTATGTCATCATAATTATCTATGTGAATGATATGTTGTTGATTGGTAATGATAATAAAATGATCAAGCGAGTAAAATACCAATTGTCTACATAATTTGATATGAAAGATCTTGGTGCCACAAGATTCATCTTAGGCATGGAAATCAAATGAGATTGTGGTGAATAGGAAACTCTGGTTAAATCAAAGGTTGTATTGATATTATGTTGGATAGGTTTAGGATGCAAGATAATAAGTTGGTGTGTATTGATAATGTATTTAATTACTCATACACTATTTTATGGTTTTACAAAGCACTTGTAATATTCATTGTAATATAATTCATAGATAATCACTAATTGGTGAATACTTATCCATAAATTATTATTAGAGAAAAGTATCAATCAAGTTATTGACTTGATTGACTTCCACTATTAATAGTAAAATTATATTTAAATGATTCTCCAAACCTTATCCCTAACCTCTTTCTCATTCATATAAGAGCATAGATAGCTAGTGAGAGAGGCAATTCATTGTGGAAGAGAGTTATTATTATTTTGGCTATTTATGCCAGAGTCTTTTCATGTAAAGAGGTGGTCATTCTACTTATGATAAATATGTGTGTTGTTTTTATTTAGTATTATTGAATTACTGAGTTATAGTATTACATGTATTATGGGTGTATGTCTTATGGTAGTTAACATGATTATGGACCCTATCTAGATAATTTAATATGGTATAAAATTTATAGAAGCTTCATCTCATTTTACATGCATATTTAATTTTTAAATAAATTTTATTTCTAATTTCAAGCTTAGATTTGAGTGACCTAGTGAAAATACCCAATATTATGCTCTTGCCTCACCCTTAGGGTAATTTTGTTGATAAAAAATTGGTGAAGTGGGGTACTAAGGGTTTAAAAGATATCAAAGTTATTTGTTTGATCTAAAAATTTACTAGATGGTAGATTTTGGTATATGTAGCAAATTATCCTTCTGCATCAAGTTATGATTTGGCTTTCAAATTTTGTATGATAGTTTTACTTTGTTTTAGATTCATGCAAAACTCAAAGTACTCATATTGACCTAAAACTTTACCAAACATTAGATCTTGATGGAGGTTAGATGCAAAGCAATCAAATATATATAGGGAACTTTAAATAAAGTATTTCTAACACCCTAATACATGGAATATGAAGAGTAATAATATTCAAGCCAACACTTATGCTACTTTTATCTACTAAATGAGAGGAAAACAAAGTTAGAATATACTTACCTAAATGTGAACCCATCATGATTCAATATCTCCCTTGGCTAATGGGGCTTCACAAGAGGTTGTTTTAGTTTGTAAGGATCACTTTGTAAGGCCAAAGCATCTAAGACCTATCTAAAATATTAGATTCTCAAGTAGAATGGTGGAAGAGTAGCTTGTGAAGAAGCATGAGTGAATAATAACTCTTGATTGCTTGTTCTTAATAATGATCGAAATGACCTTGTATATATAGAAGTATCTCACCTTAAAATCATTTAAACATGTCAAATATGATAGCTCGACTTGATCAACCTAGCACATTTTTGGGATAATGCCTAATGTTTGTGCTAGGTCATCCAGAAGGCTAGCAAACTTAAAGAACTAAAGTGACCCCAAACTACACTAGGTCAACCAGGTTGACCTAGTTTGATGAACAAATTGAAAGGGTGTCAAGTAAGGAGAATAAGGATAGAAAGAGGAAAAGACTAGAGTAATGTGTAAGAGAGGAGAATAACTTAGGTAAAGGTCTTAAGAAATAGTTGGATTGGTAATAATGTGGAAATAAGGGATAATAACCCTCTAAAGCACCAAAGGTCTACCCCCGCTTTCTTGGTGTACCCCTTAATGTATGCACTCAAAGAGATTGAGTCACGATGGGTTCCTTCAAGATGTAAAGATTTAATATTTGATATAAATTAAAAATATTATGTGTATACATATGCCCCACTTGAAGCTCATCATATGTCACTAAGGTGTAACATGGGATGGTGCTTTGAGAAATAACATAAAGACACACATAATGCTGATGCTAAAAAAAGTTGTAGTATTTTAAAAATCATAAATAATTAAAAGGGAAACTAACTAAAAATTAAATGTAATGCGTACCTTGACTTACCTTTTATCATGGGATGGTTTTTAGCTATGTTTTTAGTGTTGATTTTGTAGGGCATAGAGACTGCTTTTGATAAACTCAAGAATACAAAACTAAAGATCAAAAATAAACAAATGCAAGAAAAGCTAAGATAACTAGTGCTATGTGGATGGGATGTACTTGGAAATTTGGCAAGCTGGGTGACAAGTTCTATGTTAGACCAAATGACCAAGTCAAACAAGATTATATTAGGTAAGTGAAAAGCCAAGGCTACTAAAGATTGAAAAACTCAAACAAGTAAACCTCAAGTAAGAAAAGGCAACCTTAACAATTCAAACCAAGGATACATGTTTAAAAAAGAATGATAAGCATGAAAAATCAATGGTAAAAAGAAAAAAAATGGTAAAACAACACTGATGAGTGAGTAGTAACAATCCACATCTCATTCGATAATGGAAAAAGGTGCATAAAAGGGAAAACAACATTGATGAGTGAGCAGTAACAATCCACATCTCACTCAACAATTGAAAAAGGGTACGAACTCAAGTGTTCATAATAGTAAGACATTAAAAACATGATAAATGGAAAAATAAAAGTAAAGTAAGTCTAATAAATGTAGAATGAAGTGAAAAATATGATCCAAAGTTTCTCAAACATGTTATTTTGCATCTAATGATAGATAAAATTGAAACAAAGTAGTGCTAGCATGTTTTTAAGAAATGAAGAAGAAAGAACTAGAAGAAGAGGGGAAATAGATTTAGAATCATAATTTGGCTATCAAGTGATAAAATGAAATGGGTGGAGGGGAGAATGAAGGAAAAACCAAAGTAGAATAACTCTTTATCGAAGTCAAGACACTCAAATTTGGTTTGTCAAAACAAGAGGACTGTCAACCTTAGGGACTATGAAGAACTTATCTTAGCTACACAAGTCTTAGGTCAACAAATGAAGTATATAGATTATCCCATGAATGCTATGTGCATAAAAATTAAAATGGACCTACCTCCCCAAGATGTGTTCCCTATTCTTCAGGACCCCTTACAGAGCCATCAGTCTACTATGAATATTGGGTAATTGCATGAGAAATTAGGTATCATGATAGATTTTTTTTTAATTCTCCTATTCCAATCTACTTGTGATCTATCAATTTGACTCAAGAGAGGATGGTTAATATGGTATTAGTTTTAAAATGAAATAAAAACACTAACTAGCATAACATCTCTAGGCCTAGACACTAGAGAGAGCTTAGTTAACAAACATGAATAAAACATAAAACTAAAATGCAAAATAAAAATTTCTTTTACCTCCCTTGGATGCTCTAAAATACTTGTTGTAATGGTTTGCTCGGCTTGTGCTCATGAAGTCCTTGGCAATGGAAGCTTGGATACCTCCATCTCTCCTTGACACCTTTGGCTTGTGGCTTTGCTTAGCTTGGAATCAATTTGGCATGGTAACACTAATTATGTGATCTCCCTTGGATACTCTAAAATGCTTGTTTTAGTGGCTTGCTCAGCTTGTGATCATGAAGTCCTTGGCAATGGAAGCTTGGGTACCTCCATATCTCCTTGGCACCTTTGGATTGTGGCTTGGTTTGGCTTGAAATCAATTTGGCATGGTAAAACTAATTATGTGATCTCCGTTGGATGCTTCAAAATGATTTTTGTAGTGGCTTGCTTGGATTATGCTCATGAAGTCCTTGGCAATGGAATCTTGGCTACCTCCATCTCTCCTTGGCACCTTTGGATTGTGGCTTGGCTTGGATTGGAATCAATTTGGCATGGTAACACTAATTGTAATGACTTTTGAAGATATTTGAGCATAATAAATTTTCATTGATTTAAAAAGATTACTGATTTGCCCAAAGGTGGTTATAATCAGGAATAAAAGTCAAAATAATGATTTTCCCATACGTGGTTATAATCATTAAGAGGACCTAGATTGGATAAAGATGATTATGCCCTAGTTAGGGTTTATTAGCAAGCATAACTCAAGGATATAACTTGGAATATAGATTAAAGATGAGCTGATACAAAGTGATGAAATAGATGAATAAAAGAATAAAATTGATCAGTGTGAATGATTCAATTGTACCTACCAATGAGGATATGCTCATCCTAATTAACAATGATACAACTAGAATGGCCAATGGATTAATTTGATTAAGGGTGGTATGGAAGGGTTTGCTAAGGTGCCAAGGAGAAACTTCTACAGCTCCATTGATTGTAGACCTTCTTGAAGCTAATTTTTATTGTAGCATGTGATGGTAGGATTTATGATAGAACACCATGAAGACTATCTAAAAATATGCATAAGGACTGAGCCTGATCCAATAAACACTCAAAAATAATGCACTAATCATAAAAACCATGATGATAATGTTGACGTAGGAATATGGATGGACTCAAGAATAATATGCTCAAGGAATCACCCAACAAATGCATATAGATCGATTCAAGACAACAGTGTTGAAAGAAAATAAATAGGCAAGTGAATAAACAAATAAACAAACAGAAAAACAAATAAATAAACAACCTGAAATAAACAAATAAATAGAAATTTTGAAAACAAAAGAAAAAGAAAGCATCTTAACAATGATAATGCCCCAATAAAGTAGATCAAGGATAACTGACTAGGCTTAGACAAGACAAATATTTTTTGTATTTTTAAAATATTTTAATTTTTTGAAATTTTGAGGTATCTTAACTCATTATAGAATGACAAGATACCTGCTCACAAAATGGTGAAAGTGTTTGGCTTTGGTTGCTCATAAAATAGTGAGAGCATATGGAAAGGGGGACTGAGGTGACCTCAACATAAATTGAGCATGACCTACATAGTCCTAAAATGACCTCAAGTCATAGTAATTTCATCCACATAAAAGGTGGGGAAAAACCAACTAGGTCCCAACAAGTTCTTAAATCCGGAAAATGGCTAGTCAAATAAAAATAGTAATGGTAAGGTGATACAGCAATGCATGGTAAATAAGTGTTTCCCCTAGTTTTCCCATAGGATATTATAAATAGGATACAATGGCATAGGTCAATGATATTAATTTGCCCATAGGCAGTTATAATTAGTAGCAAGACTAGTGAGACATTGATTTGCCCATAGGCGGTTATAATCAGGCTCACATAAACAAACTTGATAGGATGAAAGATATCTTGCTAGATAAACTATCACAATACTTTCATATACTATCATTGAAAAATAGATTGTATTTATTGTTGAAACTTGATCAAAACCCTGTCATAAAAAGTGCAGGAAGAACCAAAGGAACCAAGATCAAAATAGGATTGGGTAGGATGACTAAAAATAGGCTTTGGTTTAGATAGGAATGGAATGATAGGATGGTATGGTCTTGTTTAGGATAATTATGGTTTGATAAGTGGGTTAAAATGGTAGTAAGGTTGCCCCCAAGTTATGGGGTGAATGACAGGAATCTACAATAATGGTAAATAGGCATATGTAACAATGGCAATGGCATGGTAATGTGAAATAGTATGGTACATATTTTTAGTTTAGGTGTGGTAAATGGCATATGATTCTATTTTTGTTTTTTAAATGGAGATACATGTCCTAATCAATAAATGATACAAATAGAATACTCGATTATGTTAATTTCTAGACCACACCTTGTTTGAATAGCTGTTTTGTCAAGAACTTGATGTAGATTTGGTTGTCAAGAATGCTTTTATGATCTTCATTGGTCATTAATTTTGATTCCTTCAAATGTTGAGACAAGGTATCCTTGTAGCCTCTACAAACGAAAGTGCAACCATGAATGGTAAATAAGGAAAAATAATGGATGGTAGGTTTGTTTGTGAAATGGAATGGTAGATGATAATGGAATGTGGAATGGTAGGGAAACAAATGAAGATTCAGACTTTCAATCACACATAATGTTGCAGATGTCAAATTTAACATAACTTTGGTTGTGGTGGGTCCGAAGACTTGTTGTCTTAATAAAACCACTAGATTTTTCTATTATTTGATCTTGGGAGTAGCTACTATCTAGTTAGGTTGTAGATTGGAAGCTATTTTGATTTGATCTTTGATTTTGTCTTTATCAACCATTTAATAACTTTTATACTCAACTATTGGTGTCTCAATGAGGTTTTCACCAATGAATTTGTCTTGATTATCTTTTAGTGCCTTTAAGAAGGTTTCACTAATGAATGTTGACTTTTGACTTTGATTATTTGTTAGCACTTCTAAAAAAGTTTCACTAAAAGATGTTAAGTTTTGACTTTGATTGTCCTCTAGTGCCTCCAAAAAAGTTTCACTAAGAGAGAGTCATACTATATGAATTTGGTATTGGCCTCCTTTCTCTTCTTCAATTTCTATGTCACCACAGATGTAGTTCAACAAAGTGTGATTCTGTCAATCCTAATCGACACTTGTGAAAGATAGAATGTCAATAATATGGCTATCTTGGTTGATGGTAATGGCTGTTGGAATGGTAATGGAATGGGGAGAGGTTTCATAATCCTCATAGAAGATACTAGGATAACTTGTGTCGAAGTTGAAGTACTCATCCTTAAAAACTATAGAAAGATCATTAATGTATTCAAACTAATCTATGAGGCATGCATAACCAATATTGTAACAGTCATGAACATATTCTTCTTCTAAATATAATTCTAACTCAAGGGACTCTAAATCCAATGTTGAGACTGATGTTGATTTTGATTTTGATGCTAAATTTGATATCATTTCAAGAATAGAACCTGACTCTAACTCTGATTCTTCATCTAATGGGTCCTTTGTTATAATGATGTCTTATTGAATATTTGGTTTTGGATAAGTAACAGCCTGTGATGGCATAATGGGCTCCACAAAAATTGGTTTGTCAAAGTGGGACTCCTCTAGGATGGGAAAAATGTTAAGAGATAACTCCTTAGAGATTGGCTTGTCAATAGGAGGCTCTTGAAAAATAGGCACATGGTCGAGGTAATGATTTGTCCAAAGGCAGTTATAATAATTAAGAATTGACTTGACAAAGACTAGCTCGTCAGAGTGAGACTCCTAGATAACTGGTATAGGATCAATAAGTGATTCATAATAGGTTGACTTATCACAAATGGTTGGTTCAATAAAAACATCTTAGATTGGTTGATTTTCTTGGCCTCAGTTTTCAATGAGTTTGAAGATACCAGTTTTGAACACAGCTTGGTCTTCAAATGATTGGATCGATTGAGGTTCAGATAAGATTCGTACTAGATAAGGAATTAATTATGGTTAGATAATGGTAGGGACTTGGGGAGCATGATTACTCATATGAGCTAAAGAACAAGGTCTTGAGATGGTAATGATAGGGCATTATGGGGCTTGATTGCTCACACAAGCCAAAGGACTAGGTCTTGAAATGATGAAGGGGTGTCATGGAGCTTGATTTCTCACACAAACCAAAGGAGGAGGTCCTGGTATAGAAATGGTTGGGCGTTGTGGAGCTTGGTTGCTCACACAAACTAAAAGATGAGTTCTTGGTATAAGAATAGTGTGACATTATCGTCCTAAAATAGAAATGGTATGATGTGGTGGAGCTTGATTACTCACATCAGCCAAAGCATCCAAGTCTTCTTCATAACCATATCATCTTAGTTGTGAATTGGCTCATAAGCTAGTTATTGACTATGTTCCATGTATTAATTATTGAAAAGAGGGTATGGATTTGTATCCCAAACAACATTATCTATAATTGGGTCTTTAAAGTCCTCCTCACAAGCTTCTTCATACCAATCAAGGTTTCGATTTGGATTTTGTGGATTTTGACTATGTTCTTCATATGGAGTATTGTAGGGAGAATAATAAAACTCCTTAGAAAATCTTTCTCTACAAGGGTTCTTAGTGGGATTTTGTATGGCTTTTCTATCATAAGTTAGATTGTACGTGACTCCACCATAAGTGTAACTAGACATATCCACGTAAGTGATGATAGCTCTAAAACAAAAAGGCTTAGAGTTTTACAAACTCTAAAAAACTATGTCCAAAGGACAAATGGTCCAATCTTAGTCTAACTTGGTCAAAAGGTGAAGTTGTATCTCCAATGTGGTTTGAAGGTGGAGTTGTATCTCTAAAATAGTTTGTGTTAAGCCTTGGCATAAAATAGCCTAACATCAAATGTCTAAAATCAAATGTCATACACACAAAAGGTTAAGCATATGAATAAAAACTAGCATTTCAAAAGTCTGGGTCAAAGTGTTCCAAACAAGGTCTAAAGTAGGAAAGGAAAAAGTTAAGTTACTAGGTCTTTTGTCTAAACGGAGAGTCAAAAGATAGGCTCAAATAAATAGGCATATGCTAAGACTTTTAGCCAAACAACATCAAAATTTAGACTTGAAACAAAGGTATCATGTGATTTTATTTAATCTAACAAGTTTGGAAACAACTTTGACATAAACCCAACACATGAAATAAAACATAAACATGATCAGTTGGCATAAGGCATAAGACAAAAGGCTCTTTGATAAAGGTTGTGTTCTCCCAAATAAAGGCACAAATAATGATGAGAATAGGCTTTAAACAACAAACCATTAATAGTTTTCAATTTTGGGTAATCGATTAACCAAATTTATGCAACTCAAAAGAGAAATATCTATGTATCAGCCTCATGAATTGAGGCTTAAATAGAAATCAATCAATGTTTAGATCCAAAATTGATAAGGCTAATTGAAAGCTCATATGAAAACTAAGATTTGACCAATCAAGCTAGACAAGATTGGATAGCATGATGTCATAAGACAAAGGTCCAAATGGTAGACATGACATGGTTTGAAACAAATGGTTTTGATATAGTGGTAAACAAGTCTTGAAACAAATTGAGTAGCTGAAGGGCCTAAGCATACTTGAATAATATTGTCAATGTTATGTTTCAGAGACTTAAAAGGCTCAAAATATTTTGACATGATTTGGGCAACATAACACTACCCTCCTCAACTCAAATGGCACACACACAAATAAGTTTAAAAATTTCAAGGCACAATTGTGGTGTAAAATGGCCAACATAATGCCTCTTTAGACAAAAAAGTGACGTATAGACAAATTGGTTTTGACATGGCTTACAAAAAAACAAACATGTTTTAGTCTCAAAACATACCAAGCAAAAATGACTAAAATACAATAATTATAATCATCCAAATCCTAGCAAGGGTATAGCAATGTGGGGTTGACTAAACTAGCAAGCTTTCAAACATTTCTAGGGGAATCAATTGTACAATGATTTTCTCTTCAAATAATGCAAAAGAAAAGAATAAAAATTGGGTGACCATGGCATTAGCTAGTTGTAAAAAGGTCTAGTCTTTTTTAAAACCACTACATCTTGTTGTTAGCTTAATGTAGTGCGATATCAAAATACAGATACATCCCATATGCAACTCAAAAGGAGTAAGTCAAGTCAACAATGGGAGATGAAACCTTAGGTCAAAGCTTCCCTAAAGAACTCATGGGAGGTAATGACATCCCCCTCGTAAGTCAAATTTGCATAAAAATAAAGAAAGCATGAAAATAGAAAGACTTTAGGGTCATTTTCAAGGTCACCCAAACTTTGACAAGTTTTTGGGGAGTGCTTTAGTTGACATTCTTTCTAAGCCTTGGACTAGGCTATTTGAAATGGGAATGGCACTTTTGATTCTAAGGGTTCCCTAAAGGGGACAAATTGAAGAGCATATATGCAACATCCCTCTTTTTGCTAAACAAAAATTAGATCAAGCAACTATTGAAGACAAAAATCTTAGAAATATAAGTTCATTTTTAAGCCCAAATGAAAATGAGGTGGTGTTCATTTGACCCCTTGGTCTTAGTTGTAACTTTGAAAACATTCACCATAAACATCTAAATTCTTTTGTTAAACATTAAAACAAGGTTCCTAATTGATTTTTAAGAATGCAAAAGGTGATCTAAAACATGTTTTTAGCAAATGCCAATCTTGGTCCTACAAAAAAAATGTTAGAATGTCCTTTATCCTTGAATCTCTTTTAGGTTTGCAATAATAAAATTTAAAAAAAGAGCTCTCAAGTCTGTGGTTTAAGAATAATACAGTGATCTATGTCTGTTATATAACTGATGATGGTTACATTTTCTAACCGATGATGGCTATCTAAATAACATCATTTATACCAATGTGACTAATGATAGGTATCCAACCAATGTTAGTTTCACTAACTGAAATTGGTTAAGCTATCCAATTGATGTCAGTTTTACTAGCCGATGTCAATTACTGTGTAAACTTGTAGCAAATAAAAATGGCAAAATAAAGTTATAAAATCAATTTGCAAGAGTTTTAAGGGTCTAAATGAATATTTTAAAGTTGTAGAATGATATTCTTCATGTTTGGGATGTGTTTGGTCCCATCAGGCGTGCCATTATGTGATCTAGGAATTTGACTCAAGAGAGGATGGTTAGTGTGGTGTTAGTTTCAAAATAAAAATAAAATGAAAGAAACACACTAACTATCATAACATCTCTAGGCCTAGACAATAGGGAGAGATTAGTTAACAAACATGAATAAAATACACAACTAAAATGAAAAATAAAACTTTCTTTTACCTCCCTTGGATGCTTCAAAATTCTTGTTGTAGTAGCTTGCTCGACTTGTGCTCATGAAGTCCTTGGCAATGGAAGCTTGGCTACTTCCATCTCTCCTTGGCACCTTTGGCTTGTAGCTTGGCTTGGTTTGGAATCAATTTGACATGGTAACACTAATTATGTGATCTCCTTTGGATGTTCCAAAATACTTGTTATAGTGGTTTGCTTGACTTATGCTCATGAAGTCCTTGGCAATGGAAGCTTGGCTACCTCCATCTCTCCTTGGCACCTTTGGATTGTGGCTTGGCTTAGCTTGGAATAAATTTTGCATGGTAACACTAATTGAAATTACTTTTGAAGATATTTGAGCATAATAACTTTGCACCAAATTAGCTTAGAAATGATGTGGTAAGGCCTCCTATTTATAGATTTTTACAAATATCTAGAATCCACATGAACCACCCATCTTGAGATTAAGATGTGTAGTTGACGATAAATTCATTTTTTGTAATTAATTTTATAATTATCTTCATCATGACATTAAAATAAGGGGCAATTAAGAGGCATGGAGGGCATCATGGAAGGCATTGATGAGGCATGGAGGGCATGAATCCTGATATTTATGGCATTTATGGCCTAGGGATGTCTTCCCAAGAAATGAGGTCACCTAATGATGCAAAATTAAAAATTTATTTTCAAAAATAATTATTCAACAAGTTTCCATGGAATTCTTAATTAGGCCTTGATTTGGATTAATTACCTCTTAAGCATGTTTAATCATTTTGTGCACAAATTACTCAAATTGATTAGAATGCCTTGTTATTGATCCAAAATTTGAATGGATTAGAATTGGAAGGCAATTTCATATGCATTGGATCTGTTATCCCATTTAGGATGTTATCAACAACAAATAACAAAGACACATGTCTTGTGCAGAAGATTTGATAGGAAAGAGCAATGTAGAACATCTAGGTGTAAATTTGGCATTTTGACTCAAAATGATCTATCAAAGTTAGCTAGCCCACAAATTACATTACCTTATTTAATGATACCTTATCCAAAATCAGCACTTGAATATGTCATTTTCACATCATTTAATGCATTTTAGTGTTTTTAAGCCAAATTGTGCATTTTGGGTGGAAATTGGCCAAAAGCTTGATTGGAGGTCATCGGTGGCTAGATTTAGGTGTCTACACTATTGACCTACTACACCCCAAAGGACTTTAGCTCTATGTGAATCTGACTATGGAGTTTGAGCTTCTTTTAGAGATAGGAGATGTGTTTGTAATCATGTCTTTTAGTGTGAATTTGACTTTTGAGATTTTTACGTTGCCTTTTAGATATCATTACCTTTTGTTTCAAATGATTTTATTTGAACTTGCTTTTGATGGCTTTTTATATTTCTCCTCCATAAGGAATTGGAAAACTAAACATGGGTGCTAAAGATGAGTTTCATTTGAAAACTTGGGATAAGGTTTCTAAGAGAGAGAACTTCAAAGAGCATGGGGTTTAAGAGTCTCATAAATCCAAGTGAAATAAAAGTTCTATCTTGACATTGACCTTGTTTTATCTAATGCGGAGATGAAAGAAAGGGGAAATCAAGAGGAATGACACATGGAACAATTTAAATTACTTTAAATTGTAATAAAATGTGACAAAGGGAAAAGAGGGATACAATGATAGCAAAGGTGTGATTCCTTATCATAAGACTGAGGTAAATGGAGAAAAACATGTTAACAGAGATGGTTTACAAATTCCATCTAGAAAAAGAAACAAAAGCTAAAGTTTAAGAACAAGGATCAAGAACATGAAAAGAGTGGTAATTTTAATGAGGAGGGCCAAGTCTTATCCACGATATTATAAATCAACTCATAAAAGAGAGACCCACAAGGGTGATAATAATCAAGAGAAAAACAAAGTGATGGAGATTTCTTACAAAACAACTCACCAAAAAAACCCAAAAGATGCCAAAACAACATTGGCAAGCAGCAAAATAAAGAAGAAAAATAAGTAAAAGATGGTGGTTTTGTGAGGGATGTCAAGTCCTATCCATGGTCTTATGAATCAAATCACAAAATAAAATCCCAAGGGGCACCAAACCAAAACTAGTCAATAGAAGGAGAATGAAAAATAAGATAATGAAGACTATGGTATATTACGAAACTAAAAGACCAAAAGGGAAAACTAAAGGTTTGTGAACAAGAGGGAACTATTGTAGAGGGAGAGATCCATGCTTAAGTAACTTGAAAAAATTATTAGATAGATATAGATATAAATAATGGTAAGAAGGAAATTATTAGACAAAGTACTATTTTAGGAATTGAGCATTGGTGTGTTCCTTGAAAACATGGCCTTTATTGGTTTGAAGGTGGTAAGTACTTAGACCAAGGATATCTTTAACTAAGTATGGGCCCCACCATTTTTAGGTGTATTTACCTTCTTTTTCATGGGTGTAGTCTAATTTGAGGATAAGATCACCAACATTAAAAGTGTAGACTTTAACACATTTTTTATGTTATCAGGCAATGTGAGCCTTATATTGGTGGTTCTATTATAAAGTAGAGAGATGATGTTCATCAAGTAGATCAATGGAATGAAGGTGAGCCTCATGTAATTTTTCATCAATAATGATGCCATGAAGAGATATGTGAAAATAAGGAAGCTCAACTTCAAGAGGAAGAATCAAATTAGAACCATAGACTAGAGAAAATGGAGTTTCTCCAGTGGCAGTATGAATGCTAGTCTGATAGGCCCAAAGTGTGGGATAAAGATAAAGATGCCAATCTATGCAAGTTTCATGAATAATATTTTGGAGAATTTTTTTAAGAATATTGTTATTGGCCTCATCTTGACCATTTCATTATGGATGGTAAGGCATGGAAAACTTGTGATTGATCTTGAATTTGGTATAAAGTTGTTTAACATGTTTATTTTTAAAATTACCACCATTATCAAAAATGATGGTGTGAGGAACACCAAAATAGAAAATGATTTGGTTTAAAATTAATTTATATATGATAAGATTTGTGACATTGACAAGAGGCATGGATTCAACCTAATTGATAAAGTTCTCGGTAGCAATGATAATAAAGACATGCCCATCTTGGGAATGAGGAAGTTTACCAATGAGATTCAATCCCCATGTAGAAAATGGCCATGAAGATTTGATAGTTTGAATCTTGATAGGAGGTGAATGATTGAGATCATCATGAAGATGATAAGGATTACACTTTTTATCATATTTAATATCATCCTTTTCTAGAGTAAGTAATAGTAATCCATATGTAGGCATTTGCAGGCTATAGCATGTTCGCTATAGTGACCACCACAAATACCCTAATGTGTTTGTTCAAGTAGAGGAATGACCTCATCTCCCATGATATAATAGATCGAGGTACCTTTGATGTTATGATAATAAATGTTGTTATGTCTAAATATGTACTTGAAAGCTTGTTTGTGAAGATGTGTCTTTTCATAGAAATCCAAATCAAGGGGATAAGTTTGATGTTCTAATAACTATATGATATCTTGATACCATAGGAATTGTTAGATGGTGATAGCCTTGATGTGGTAGATAAGGGAATCAGGAGGGTGGGTAGATGATGGAGATTTGATTATTTGTATGATAAAAGAAGGATCAGAAAGGACTTGATGTGGATGAAAAAGAGAAGCTGAAGAAGCAAGAGAATTAGCAATGGAATTTTGATTTCTAGGAATAGGCTCAATTGTAAAAAAAATAAAATTCTTAGAAAGAGTGGTTGCAATTTGATGATAGGTGACAAGGTTTTCAATTTTACATTGATAGGCACCACTAACTTGATGGAAAATGAGTTGAGAATCACCCAAAGCATGAAGATATTATATGTTTAAATCAAGATCATCTCTCATACCTAAGATAAGAGCTTCATACTCGACCATATTGTTGGTGACATCAAATGTAAAATGGAGAGTTAAAAGAATTATCTTGTCAAGAGGACTAGCAAGAAGACAACCTGCCCTAGCTCCTTGAAGGAATTTAGCACCGCCAAATTGGAGGGTCTAAGTATCCTCATAATATTCAACATTAATTTTAAACTCTTTGATAATTACCTTTGGTTTAGTAGTGTCTTAGGAACCGAAAGATTCATCAAGTTGATTAGCTTCAAGATTAGTAGTAAAGCTATGAAAATAATCTTTAAGAGAAATTGATTGGTTAAGACCTTCAATGTAAAGGATATTATCATCTAAAATATTATATTGAAGGGAAGAAGTGGTTGGAATAGGAGCTATGGCAAGTTGGTCAGCTTTGACTTGCCCTTTGATATCTTTTTTATGACAATGCGAAGATCAAATTCTAAAAATAAGACCATCCACTTGCCAATTCTATCTCCTAGAAGAAATGTTTTAGAGAAGAAATGATGAAGGGGGTTAGAATGAACAATGATATAAATGGATTAGTAAAGCATGTAGTGATTAAGATTTTTATCTATTAAATATATAGTGAGTCAATCACGATCAAATTTTGTATAACATGTTTCATAATCAATGAGGCCTCAACTAATATAGTAGATGGCATACTCCTTGCCTATATCATCCTATTGGGCAAGCATTGCCCCTACTGATATAGGTGTGGAAGAAGTATAGAGGATCAAAGGTTTATCATTAGAAGGAGGATGAAGTGTAGGTAGATGAATCAATAACTCTTTCATATTTTCAAATGTTTTTTGACATAGATCCATCCATTTTAAGGCTATAACTTTCTTGAGAAAGGAATTAACGAAATGAATTCAAAAAGCCATCTTGGGAATGAATCATCTAATTTCCCCAAGTTTGCCTAAATAGTTACAAATATTAGGAATAGAATGAGGAATAGGCATGTTGATAATAGCATTTATCTTGGTTGGATCAACATCAATGCCACGGAGAGAGAATAAGAATCCTAATAATTTGCCAGATGTAACTTTGAAGACACATTTGAAAGGATTAAGTTAAACGTTATATTTGATGAGATGGTCAAAGATGATAAAAAAAAAATTAGAAAGATGATTTTTATTGTGTTTGGATTTGAAAATAATATCATCCACATATGTTTCAATAATTTTATGGATGAGGTTATGAAATATATGAGTCATTTCACATTAATAAGTGGCCCCGACATTTTTGAGACTGAAGGGCATTTTAACATAACAATAGGTGCCCCATTCCATGGTGAAAGTAGTCTTATGTTGGTCCTTGGGAGATATATTAATCTGATTATATCTTAAAAATCCACCCATAAGAGATAACATTTCATATCCAGTTGTGGAATCAACAATGGCATCTATTGAAGGCAAAGGAAAGATGTCTTTAGGACAAGTAAGATTAATTTTGTGGAAATCAATGTAAATACGAATGACCATAGTGAATTTTAAGTATGAGTAACACCCTATTACATAGAATATGAAGAGTGATATTATTTGAGCCAACACTTATGCTACTTTTATTTACTAAAAGAGAGGAGAAACAAAGTTAGAATATACTTACCTGAATGTGAACCCATCACAATTCAATCTCTCCCTTGGCTAATGAGGATTCGCAAGAGGTTTTTATGGTTCATAAGGATCACTTTGTTAGGAAAAATCATCCAAGACCTATCCACAAGACTAGATTCTCCAAAATAAGAAACCTAAGCTAAGACTCCTCAAGTAGAATGGTGGAAGAGTAGATTGTGAAGAAGCACGAGTGAATAATAACTCTTGATTGCATGTTCTTAATAATGATTGAAATGACCTTGTATATATAGGAGTATGTCACCCTAAAATCATTCAAACATGTCATCTATGCTAGGTTGACCCGATCAACCTAGCACATCTTCAGGCTAATGCCTAAAGTCTGTGCTAGGTCAGTTGGAAGGCTAATAAACCTAAAGAGATAAAGAGACCCCAAACTGCACTAGGTCGACCAAGTCAACTTATTTTGTTGAATAGGTCAAAAGGGTGTCAAGCAAGGAGAAGAAGGATAGAAAGATTAAAATACTAGAGGAATGTGCAAGGGAGAAATAGCTTAGGAAAAGGTTTTAGGAACTAGTTGGATTGGTAATAATGTGGAAATAAGAGACAATAATCTTGAAAATCACCAAAGGTCTGCTCACATATTTCTCGATACACCCTTTAAGGCATGTACTTAGATATATTAAGTCAATATGGGTTCCTACAAGATGTAAAGTGTCAATATTTGATAAAAGTTAAAAATATTATGTGTATACAGATATTGCCCAATACTCAATCCATTAGAACCATATATGGATTTTATCTTCCACATACCTCATGATATATAATAAGTGCATAAGATTTTTATTTTTTCCAATATGAAACCTCTCAATCATTTGATTATGTAGTGCACTGATAAATAGTTAGCCCCAGGAAGTTACTCTCTACGTACGTCAAAGACATGATAGTGTAGCTATGAGAATGATGGAATCCTTTTTAGTCAATTCCCTTTGGGTCATGTTCACTATTTACGATTGGGATTAGTATATCAGATAACCTATAAATCAAATACACTCAACCTAGTAATTCCATAAAAATCTAAGGTATACTTGGAATTTTTTCACACTATTGCCATATCTATGTTTAGACCCATAATTCTTGTTCAGTTACATTACAGAATTCTTGTTTTATATTTAGTTTAGAAACCTTGTTTTCAAATTATATTTTAAACAAGAAAATTAAAATGGTAATACAAAGGGTATGTTTTATAGAAAGCAAAAATCTAGTATATATTTTAATCTATTTGGAAAATGCTGGTGTAGGCCTTTTTCCCATTGGGTTTTGCCTACACAGTTGTATTATCTTGCTTAGGGGTCTAGAGGTCATTTAGGTTACTTGGGAAGATTAGTCCCACATTCAATAGAATGTGTGGTATCTTTCTCTTTCCAACCTATATATACACCTATCTCCCTTTGTATTTATCATCCAATGAGCTAGAGAGATATTGCTCTTTTGTGTATTGTGGATTGTTTGAGCTACTTAGTTGTGAGTTGTGACAACTTTGAGAGATATGAGAGAGATGAACTTTGACAATTTGTATAAGCAATTCATTTCCATTCTTGAATCCAATCTCTTTGTGCAATATTCTCATTTGATGGTTTCAATTTCTTTCAACAGTGTGATGTGTGCTTGCTTGACTCATATGATCACTTCACCATGGCCATTCAATGATACAGAGATCCTAAAAAATTATTGTATGGTATAAAAGTGCCAATCCATATTCTTGATTTTTTGGTTTATTATGTTGTGAGCTTTATGTTGAAATATAGAGTTTATTTACATATTCGTGAGGCAATTTTTTAAAGGGTTTACAAAACAAATTATGGGGTTTTTTTTTTGAAATCTCAAAAACCTCAAAAAATGATATGGATATTTTTTTGCAAAATCTATGGTATTGATGGATCTTGTTTGCATTGGTTTCATGAGTTTGGTTGTAGATCTTTAAAATCATCCTCATGGCCATCAAGGTCACTATACAGAGTGGATCATCTATGGTTTATTCTCTAATTAACATTTGCTTGTTATTCAATTACATGTATTTTGCTTTTGTATTGGTAGTATAAGTTTTTAAGTTGAAAATTTATAAGCCAAGATATACTTATGCCAATACCGAATCAATGATTTGATTGAGATAACCAACCTGCTCTTCTATGTATTGCATTGAAGATTTATAGACATGTCATAGCTAAGACATGGTTGTGGTGTGGACTAAGGCATTTGAGAAAGGAAAAGACCAGGTGTCTTTCTTATTTTTCTTTAGATCTATCATTTCTAGGTTATGGCATTATAGATCTACAGGGAGGAAGCATGGAGGATCTTGGTGTTTGGCAAGTTTGGTGTTGTAACATTCAACCTAGTGTTGAATTTAGCATCACACTTTGTAGCTTGGCGTCACACTTTGGCAGCTTGGCATCTTTTTTCCTTCCTTCCTTTTTTACCAGATCTATATTAGGTGTCTTTATTAGTTAAACTTATGTTAGATTTGTATTTTTTTGGATCTAAGGTGTTAGACTATTCTGTAGATAGCTAAAATATTATGCATTGGCATCATTTCTATTCTCTACATTTTGCATACTTCCCTTTGACCTATGTGGATATTCTCAGGTCTATATTGAAGGAGGATTTGCTACTATGAGATATAGGATGAAGGAAAATACTATTGACATTGCATAAATATGCCATGACCTCCCTTCATGCCTACTCTTGGTTGATGATCATCTCGAATTGCTTTAAATCAACCAATAGTTGGTTTACAACACTTTGTGGCTGAGTTTTATACTGAGACACAAATGTTTTTATGTTGCCATTATAATCTCCCTCTATTTTGGTCAATAGATCGAATATATTCTCCCCTACTTGGTTGTTGTAGACTTTGGATTTTTGAACCTTCTATTAGAGGTGTTGTATGGCTTAAAACTAGTGTTTTCTCTATGGCAGCCTAAATTTGTTTGCAAACCTACTCCACCTTAGCAGTGCCTCTTAACTATTCTTCTCATTTACAAAGTTTAAAAACCTAATTATGCCCTGAAAAGATTAAAAAAATAAAATCATGTATTAATTTTATTTAAAATAACTTTGAGTATTTTTTTTAATTAAACGCCTTGAAATAAGCCTTTTTATGTAAATAGCATATAAGGGTATGCGAGTGGGTTTTTTTTACTTGTGTTGACTTATGGAGGTTCACCATTCTGTTATGGTTCTAATGAGTGGTTAGAAGGCATATTTTACCTCACCCAAGAATACTTTATTTAAGTTTTAAGTGCAAGTTTTTAGTTAATAGACCTATTTATGGGAAATTGTATTGTTAATATCTTACAAATGATAAATTAAAAATTGAGTACCATCTTTTGAAAAAGTGTTTATTTTTTTATTTCTCATGCATTGGGCCTATTTTATTTGTAAAATGCACTATTTTTTTAAGGTGCCAAAATTTAGGGAGGGCTACCTACTAATTATCTTGGGGAAATTTTTATGGACACTACATTCTCTCGTGTGCACATTCAATTTTTGTAATTGTTACCTGTGCCTATTTAGTGACTACTTACATAAATTATTCTTGTATTCTTAGATGCATTGTCAGTAGAACCTAATGTCCAATTAAGTGTTAATTACCACTTGTGCATAGATTGCTCTCATTTGATTGGACTCATTTTGGGCATAGTTTGGAGTCCATCTCTAAAGCATGCACTATTACTCTAGATGAGGAGAGTTGTTTTGTATCCAGTGATCCTTCTTGAGAAGGATAACTATGCTTCATGGTATGCTTATATGTAACACTTATTCACTCATAAGAATTGTATTCCATTTTTATATGGACATATTTTTGCACCCACTAATCTTATTTGGTGTAATAAGTGGGTGAATACTTGTGACAAGGTTTTTGTTACCACATATTTTCATGGATATTTATTTATATGTGGAACATATAAAGTGTCCATGCACTATTTGGATCATACTTCAGAGTCTTTTTGATGATCCTACTGAGATTTATGTCACACCTCCTCCTCCACTTTTTATTATCTCTTCTAAGACTATTTTACTCTCACCTCCTACTTTGATATCTTGTGATGATATATCCATGGTGGGTAGTGATCTTCCTTTTATCGAGCCCCAACTATAGGATGAGATTCTACTAGACCTCAGTTATCCTATTATAGATTCTACTTATATTCATCTACTGACTATTGCTTTTTTAGAGCCTTCATAACCTTGCACTTTAGAGGACTCCATTGTTTATAGTATGAGTACACCTATTATGAGCATCGATGACTCATCTCTTCCTATGGACTTTCTTTCTTCAATTGGTGAGTCATGCTCCACTCTTCACATGGACATTCTTTTAGCAAACATTCCATGTCATTTTTTTGATTGGTTCACTTCAGTGGTATTGATTTTAGATTTTATGTACATTCTTGCCAAACATATGTCATAGATATAATTTGGACCACATTCAAATATCTTCATACTATTTCCTTCATCTTCCATTGTGGAATGGGTAGAATTTTAGTACACACATTAGGTTATTCTTTTGCCAAAGGGAAGAAACATTGTTTGATGTGGATGGAGCTTCTACAGTCTTCAAGAAGAGGATCTTATCATCAACCTTCATCATCTTATGATCTATACTTGAATTACTGATTGCTTTAGCATCATCATTTTGGGGGTCTTTTAGTCTCTTCTTCTATGCCTCACTTTTTGTGGGGAGTTTTTCCTATGGTTTTCTCATTTTTTCTAATTTATGAGAGATTTCATTATACATGGGTACCCTATCAGGCCTTCTTATCGAGACCCATTTTTATATCATCACCCACCTAAGTTGCACTTATGGGGGGTGTTGGTGTAGGATTTTTTCCCATTGGGTTTTGCCTACATGCTTGTATTATATTACTTAGGGCTCTAGAAGTCATTTGGATTACTTGAGAAGATTAGTCCCACATTCAATAAAATGTGTGGTATCTTTCTCTCTCCAACCTATATATACACCTCTCTCCCTTTGTATTTATAATTTAGTGAGATAGAGAGCTATTGTTCTTCTGTGTATTTTGGATTGTTTGAGATACTTAGTTGTGAGCTATGATAGTTTTGAGAGATATGAGAGCTATGAACTTTGAGTGTTTGTTAAAAAATTCATCTCCATTCTTGAATCCAATCTCTTTGTGCAATATTCTTGTTTGATGGTTTCAATTGATTTCAACAGTGTGATGTGTCATTAATTGACTCACATGGTCACTTCACCATGGCCATTCATTGATATGGAGATCTTGGTAAATTCTTTTATAAAAAACTTCTACCTACAATAAGTTTTTGTGCCACACCATGTCCAAAAAAAGGGTAATTCTCTCAAGTTTAAACTAATTCAATTGGAAAGGATATATTAATTATGTGCTCAATCTCAAGGGCCTCTACTACATTACAATGAATGAATAATTTGCATTTGATGAACCTAGAGGCATCCTTGGTTAGTAAGTATGACTTGAATTGAAGTTTCATTTTTAGGGCATCATGGAACCTTATAAAAAATTTAATACCTTGGAGGACCTTATAGGAAAGCACAATAAGTTGAAGGCATGCCAACTAAAAAATTAGTTCACTATTCTTAGTCTAGATAATTATCCTTACATTGAGGACTTCATCACTCAAGTCAAGTGCATGAGACTTATACTCATTGAGACTGGTGAAATTAAGAGTGATGAAAAACTCATTATAACTATAATGTCTAAAATGGGTCATCCTCACTTAGTTTTTGTTTCAAATTACTATACACACTAATACTTTGTGGTTAATACATATGTGGCACTACATTTTGATAAGTTTTGGGAACAACTTCAGAGAGAACAAGAAAATATAGATTTAATTAGAGAAATCAAAATTGAAGTTACTAAACAATAGGAATTAGTTGTCAATGATATTAATACAATGTCACAACCCAACTCTAGAAAAGGCAAGGGCCCTACCAATAAAAAATTAAAATTAAATCCCAAGCCTAAGGGTAATCCATCAGCTCAATAGAATCCTTCCCCAATTAAAAATAAAATCAAAGGTAAAGTAAATGCCAATATCAAAGACTAGTTTATTATTATAACCATTGGCAAGGTTGATCATCAAGCATGATTGTACAAATTTGACAACTTTGTGTTCACTCAACCTTCACAAATAATGATTGCACATGCTAATGACTTAAGTAAAATTTGGCATGATAATTTTGGTCATCTCAAACATTACTCATTGTAGGACCTTAGTAAGCAACATCATTATTAGTTTGACACAAGTTTCTTTCAAAGATGGTATTTTTATAGGTTGCGCACTTGGAAAATAACAAGGGTATACATTTCCCAAAGGCAAATCCTTGAGGAAAAGTGACAAATTATATTTGGTTCACAATTATTTTATGTCATTTCCTAATGTTTATTTTTATAAATGTAAATATGTTCTTACGATCATTGATGATTTTTCTCATAAAACTTGGTTCTACTTTATGAAAAATAAAAGTGAAGTTTTTGATCACTTTAAATTTTTAAAATCCCTTGTTGAGAACCTATCAGATAAAAAACTTTATCTCTCAAAATAAATAGTGAAGAATAGTTTTTCAAAAATTAGATGACTAGCTTCTATGAGTAGGTAGGTATCCAGCTTTAGTGTACTATATTTTACACTCCTTATTAAAATGGTGTAGTTAAATGCAAAATCGCACACTAAATGAAATGGCTAATTACATGGTACATTCCAAAGACTTACCTCCATATTATTGGGCTGAGTAAATTTAGTGTGAAACCTATATCCAAAATTTCACTTCCCACTCTTTAATGAAAAATATGAGTCTTAAATAAAAATGGTCTAGTGTCAAACTAGATGTTTCTAATTTTTGAGTTTTTAAATATAATGCATGGGCACACATTCTAGATGAAAAGTGAAAATAAATGGAAAATAAGGGACATCCTTATACCTTTTTAAACTATTTTAAAGATGTGAAGGCATATCATCTTCTTATTCAGGGCACTATTGACACTTGGATTCACACCTTTAAGGAGATGCTCAACTCTCCTCATCCAAGTGGCATAATGGAGTCATATTTCTTGTTGTGGGTGAAAATTTTATTGAGATGAATCTCTAGATAAGGGGCTCTCTCCCCTTGATGCACCTTTAAATATCTCTCTAACCTATCAATTGTATATGAAAAGGGTTAAGGAAAATAACTAAGAAACCAAGCGGTGATGCACCAATGTATAATGTCCTCCCAATTGATTGAAACCACTACTTAAAGACAAATAAGGTGTTTCTCACACCAGACTCAAAACTCAAGATTCATTACTACATCAATGTTTCATATGTTAGATTCAAGAAGGTATATTATTCTTAGGAAGGGAATGAATGATTCCAAAGAGGGATACAATCACGAACCACTTCTAGGATATCTCTACACTTAGAAAAGAATACTAGAAAAGACATGTAACAATCTCCTTTCTGAAAATTAGTAGGCCATCAAGAGTACAAGCTAGAAAAGACTGCCTTTCACCAGATGAGACCAACAAGATTTAAGTCATTACTCAATATTACATCATATGAGTGGCAACAACACTTGTATATTTATTCAAGAGTTCTTCAAGTACAAATCTAGCCAAAATTTTCCTAATAACTAATGGAAGCTACTAAATAAGCCAAAATAATGCATATATATAACTTTTGAGAGATAGGTCAAGCCAAGGAAGTTCAAGAGTCACTTGTACATGTGTCCATATGTGAGAAGCAGTTACAATTACATGTGGAAGAGAGTTGGGGAAAGTTATACCATGTCAGGAGGTCAACTTATTTGAAACCAGTCATAAGAATGGTGAAACGTGGCATAAGATCCTCAGAATTGATTTCTAGTAAAAATCATCTATGATCATTGAAAAATAAAATTAGAGGAGCTGACACATAGAACTGCTAAGTGAAATGGGACCTATGGAGATAGTTATAAAATGCTTTTCCTAACTACAATCCATCCTTTAGACACCTATGTTTGTTGATTTTTTGGAAGCTCTTTGATTTGGTCAACTACTAGTAATGACTTGAACCATCAACCTATCTATTTTTATCACTTTGTCTGCACTAGATGCTCAGGATTCAACCATTTTTTACCTCCATGTTTTCTCTCATGTTCTCACCAAGTCTTTTGACTTCAACGACTATTTTCCATAGTTTGAAATTGATGTTTGCAGGCCATCACTCCTCGGGTATTTCTTTCAAACTTTTGAATAGGGCAGCTTGCTTCAAAAGTACCCTTCAAAAATATTGGGATGCACCTTTCATAACTTGTAAACTACCCTTTAAAAAGTTTAAAATGATCCCTTAGCCTAAAGAGGTCCTTCAGGGAAATTGTGTGGACAATTTTCTTGAAGGAATTAGTCTTTGTCTTCAGGAAATCTATCTCAAACAAATTGTCTGAAAGAATTCAGCACTTGGTCAAATGAAAAGTCTAAATTAAATAATCACTTAGTCAAAAATAAAAAACCCAAAACAAAACCTCTAAATTAAATAACACCCATCCAAAAGACCGAAACAAAGTCTTTGAATGAAATAACACTTGGTATTTTTATTGTGGCTCAATGAGAAATACTCCTTCTGAAGAAAAATTTTGAATACTATACTTGGCCAAATTTTTAAGATGAAAACTTGGGAGTAAAATTTGACCAACATGCACCACTAAAGTGATTTACCGATAAGATGTGTTATTTGATGAAATATCCCAAGCTATCATGCCAACATCTCTTACTTCTCTTCCATTACCTTGTGTCAAGTTAGACACAACTTCTAAGGTATTTTATGAATAAAAATAGGTTATATGACTCCTATTATTATAGTTACTATAGTTAAAATGATGATCTATATGGTGAAACCAACACCTCCACCAATGCCATAAAATATTCAAAATGCATGTGCACAACCAACACAAATTTTACTAAAACTGGTTCACAAATTTTGAAAGTATGTTGGTTCATTGGAAAGGTATCCAATATATCCAATCATAAAGAGGTCACAACATCCATATTTTGTTGAAATTTTGGAATAATTTTTAGTGACATAAGATCTATAGACTTATCATCAAGATTATAAGCATCATGAATGGTAGGCAGCTATGGTTAAAGAACTTATTTCATTGAAGAAGAAGAAAACATGGGACATAGTTCCACTTCTGAAAGGAATAAAACTAGTGAGGTGAAAGTGGATGTACTACACTAACTATACATCAAATGGGTATATTGGCATATACAAATCCCAAATTTAACAAAACATTTTTAAAAATTTAAAGGTGTTGACTACCATGAAACTTTTCCTCCAGTTGCCAAGATGAATTCCACTAGGCTAGTACTCTCCTTGGTTAAAACATAGGTATGGGAAGTCCATCAAATGGATTTAAAAAGTGTCTTCTTGCATGGATACTTAAAATAATAATTCTACATGTCCTAACCTCCTACATATGTAAGCAGTGAGAACTCCAACCTTGTGTGCAAATTGAAAAAGTCCTTGTATGGTTTGAAATAATCTTCTCAAGCCTAGTATTAAAATATCAGCACATTCTTAATCAAATCTAGACTTACATGGATTCCCTCTAACCCCATATTCCATGCCAAGAAATTAGATGAAAAACTCATGATTTTTTTCCTCTATGTCAACAACTTGATCATCATAGGGAGCTCCACCAAGCAAATTCATGATTTGAAAGCTTGGATAATTAAGTATTTTGAGATTACTAACTTAAGATTGTTACATTTTTTCCTTGGTCCTAAAATTTCACAATCTAATAAATATTCATTTTTTAATCAATCCAAGTATGCTCAATACATACTCAATTACTTCAACATGAAATACTTCAAGTATGCATCGACTCCTTATCAATATTGAATCAAGTTTTATACCAAGTGTTCTTATCCTTAATTTGATGGTATATTGTACAATAAATTGATGGGAAGTTATTTGTACTTCACTCGTACTCATCTTGATATTTCATTTTCTATGAACGTGGTATCACACTATTGTTGACCAATTTGTTTCCCATAGGCCAAAAGGCTAACCTATATAATTCAAAACTTGACTTGTCATGCCTCCTAACCTTGTTGATATCCAACCTATGCCTTTTGATGTCTTCAAATGGTCTTTTTAGGTCCTATTAGCATTGTTTAATGTGTCATTATATGCACTAAAGGTTATTTGAAAAATCATCATGTGATAGTATGTTGTGTTATGGGATGATGCATTATACCTTTAAGAATGTGTGATATAAGTGAGAAAATAAATCAAGTGTATCTAAATATCTATAGTGGCTTATAACATGCTTAAAAAATGATAAGGTAGCTTAGCATATTTTAAGGTTTTGGAGAAGTTAATATTCATAGTTTGCATAGTTGCCTTGATATTTTAGGTCTCTCCTTAAGTCATACCCTTATGCTAATAGATAAGCATATTTAGGATTTCATATGAGGTCTCATTAAGAGTATTAACCATGTCAATTAGGTTCATGAGACATAATGCATGTGGTTATATAATACTCTAAAGCTTCCAATCAAATGATTCATTTCTATGCCTTAACTAATGCATCAAGGTTCTAGTGAAGTCAATTAAAATGATAAATTGGATGAGTTAGGCCTGAAAGGGTAATTTTCAAGTATAAATAACACTTTATAACATTAGTAATATAGGTACCAGTGACAAATATGTCATATTTGGTAGTGGTAACATTTCTTACGAGTTCCTTCTTCTTTTGAGAAGTAATATTAAAAATAATCATAAGATTTGGGAGTAGATGAAAGCTTGTTACATAAACTTTCATGAATGAGAGGTGTCCCTATATCTTCCTTAGTTCCAACCCATACTTTTTTTATCAAGGAGAAGTCAAATCAGGTCAAATATATACCTAATTTTCTCTTAGGTTTCCTAGCAACCTCGTAAAAGATAGTTTCATATGCTCATTCCATAGAGAGGAGAAAGAGGGGGAGCTTAATATTTTGGGTAGAGGAGGGGATAATAATGGCCTTTATATTTATGTAATTTGTTTTAGTTTGATTTCCTCTCCTCTATGAACACTCATTAAGACTATATGTAGGTCTTAAACCCCTTCTAAACCCTAAGTCTCAATTTTTAGCATGGTTGATGCATGAACTAGATAGTGAATACAAAGTGAGTATTTGGAGAGACTCCTTAGTTTCTAAGAGACCTTCTCACATTCCTATCTACCATCATTTTGCATGTCGTATTAATATATAAGCAGGTTGTAGGTGTTAAATGAGGAAAAAGAGTAGATATGGGTGCTTGAGAGCATTTTGGATCTCTCAAAGGTGGTTTGATCTTAATAATAGGTCTGATATGGGCATGGTGTGTTCACAAGGTTTTAAAAACCTAATAAATTTTTCATAAATGGTTCCAATGAGAAGGTATAGGTATCTACATGTCTGCCTACAGGTTGAGGTGGACTAGGCAAAGTTGGTAATGAGATATAGACCTGAGAAGCTTTATCAATTGTGTGAGAGATAAAAGGGGGAGTTAATAAGCTTCAAAATATATGTGAATAAAATATTAACACTATAATTTTCAATAGACTCAAGTGTTCACTTATAAGTTAGTATTAATAAAATGGACTATGTAAGCCAAGACAGACTATGTGAACATGGAGGAGTACTGTGATTTTTAAAAATGCACATTCAAGGTGTATTTAACCTATTATAATGAATAAAATAAATTTAAAAAACATGTTTCACCTTTTTCCATAATGTGATCATTGACAAATTTGGCCCAAAGTTATAAAGCACAGTCATAGGCCTCTAATTGAAGATCCT
Organism: Torreya grandis; assembly: GCA_037957365.1. NCBI lineage: Eukaryota > Viridiplantae > Streptophyta > Pinopsida > Cupressales > Taxaceae > Torreya > Torreya grandis. The sequence continues at coordinate 2,089,287 of JARHVA010002212.1, forward strand.
AGCCCTGCCTATCCAAAAATAATAGAGAAGTGAACATGTTTATTTTGATTTTGAGATCAATAAGGGGTGAAAATTACTAATTATAACATATCTAATGTTTTTATAACTTTAATTTAGATAACAAAAACACAAAAAGGGGCATTCCTAACCCATACAGTTAACAAGCCTAGGCATCCACCTACAGCCCTGACCTTGATATATGGAGGTTTTATAGTAGATTTAGGGTGAATTATGGAAGGAATAATATTGGATAGTTGGTATTACTTTGGAAGATATGTCCATGAAATTTATAATATTGTATGGTGAGTGAAAAGGATCAAACAAGACATTAGGTTCATTTTGCATGGTAGCTCCTAAAACCCTTAGCAAGGACCTACAGGTAAAAAGGTGAAAATTAGGCATGATAAGCGGCACAATTAAAGGAATATAAAATTAGGGTGTAGGTTATTTAAATATTTATATAGGCATTTTTATCCAAAAAAATACATTTTGAAGGCCTATAGGCCTAAAGCTTCTCTCTCAACCTAGTCCACCAAGTCTGTTAACCTGAGAAACTACATTATTTTACTTGGAACTTCATTGAGGGTTTACATAGGATCCAAAGGAGGTTTTATAAGGTGGAAAGAGTTATTAACTCAAAACTCATGGTATTTATTCCCTCATCATAACTCCCAACTCTATGAATCATTGCTAAGAGAGCAACCACCTCAGAAGCATTATTTGGCATTGTGAAGAACTCGAGGGAGCATTATTTTTCGCTCAAAACTTGGATGAGTAGATGCATATGAATAATTGGTGTTTTTTGATGATTTAAATGTCTATTCCTTCCAATATTTTGGTATTTATAAGTAATTTTTGGATCTATTCTTTATGAATGATCCTTAAGAATGAAATGGGCTTAAACCCCTTTTTTAACCCTTGAAAGAACTCAAAGAGAGAGAAAGAGAGATAAATGACTTAAAGAGGATTTATTTAGATATGATATTATTAGGATTAACTTAATTTATATCAAAGGCATCTAAATATTCCATTGGTTATCATGTGTAAGGCACTTTTGTATGGAAATAGGCTTTAAAATGACTGTGGCAGGTCTAGAAATGTATATAACTAAGTGTGGCCTAATGGATTTTATTGAGACCATATATGAACTTTATAATAAATTTTAAGATTCCATCAAATCTCTTATGAGATATATCAAATAAAATTTATGGTTTGAAAACTAATTGTAGATAAGTAGAGAAGAGAATTTGAAGAGTCTCAAGGCACCTATGGAATTAGTGACAGTTGGATAAGATATTACAGGTCCTATAATGATTACTTACAAAAATCAGCATAGAATATTCCAATGTATTAATAAGTGTTCAATATAGGTATGAATATTTATAAACCAACAAGGTGACTTGTCAATCTTCAATCAAGAAGAGTAATTTGAAGAGATAAGGGTTATGTGTCACTCCTATGCCAACTTCATGAAATTCATCATTACTCCATATGCACACATATTGAGAGAGACCTTAGGATTGATTATAACCTATTTTATTGTTGTAACTTCCCTCATAATGGATGACACCTCTCATATGCATCTCTAAGGTCCTCTCTCTCTCTCTCTCTCTCCTTTCTCACTTTTTCTATAAGTATGCATGTTTTTAACATTTATAAGGATCCTTTTACCATGAGTATGGAAAAGCCATGCTCTTTTATAATGCATATGATCAATATATATCTTAAATTTTCATTATTTCATGGCTACATATAGTGTATATATTTGAATGGTTGATTAAATCAAGAGAAGACTCTGATCACCTTGGTTTGTTATCTTGTTCGTCTTGCCTTCATGTAATTTAGTTAACTATTTCATGTTGTAGAGTGTCATCAAGGGTCACTTATGGATTATAAATGGAAATAATCTTCCATCCTAACCCCAAAATACCTTACCTCTCCACAAATCATTGATGTGATAGGTGAAAGTTGAGAGTAGTGCATGTCTTTCAGTCCTATAGTTCATAGTGCATAAACAATAGGTGTTAATGGTCTTAAGATTTGGTGTATCACATCCTTAGTTTTATTTCGAGTTATTCCTCTTCATTTTCCTTTTCAAGTTAGTAGTGTAGTATTTTTTAGCCTAATTTATACACCAAAGGGAGTTAATCATATAATCTAGAGATTCAATCCACCTATTAGGCCACCCATAGTCTAGTATTGTCTCTATGTTACCCTAAATTATCAAGGCTTGAAAAACCTTCCAAGGGTGTAAATTTGGGTGGTAACAACTACTATTAATACCCCCAAGAAATCCATTGGAAATCCAAAAATTCACTTTAAGATATCTTTATGGTACTACTAACTATGTGATTGATCTAGAGGTCAATTGAAAAAAGGTCCTAAAGTAGATTGAAACCTATACCATTATGTAGGGCTTATTGAGACCTTTCCAATGGTATGAAAAACATGAAAATTAGATCTCGTATGCTCCTTGTGCAACTGATCAAAGTTCTAAGTCAAAGCTAGTCAAAGCTGGTCAAATTACAAAAATTGACCATCGTGGAATGATTTGGAAATAGTTCTACTATGTAGAGCATCTTGAGAGATTTTTGACAATATCATGTTTGTAAAAAATTGAGGTCATGGTCAAAAGATATGGCTTCTCAAAATTCCTACTCAATATGCAAAATATTACAACGTGGTCGAGTGATTACCAGATGGACCAATGGTGCAGTGACATGTGGTGGTGAGTTCAAGTAGGAAAATAGTTCATTGGTCTTTGGTAGGTGTAAAAATTTGACTACAGGGATCATAGCCAGTGGAGTCCACTTTTGTCATGAAAGGGGACTTTGTCATCGATAGAGCTATGAAGCATCCAATTAGACATCGACAAGTGTCATATTGGGAGTGGTGCATGTGGTGGGTCCTCAAGCCACCATATGGATTGCCACCACTTAATTATTTACATGGTTGAAATTTTAATAGTCACATAGTGACTATAATCTTATTCACCATGCCAAAGCTTGATAATTCCATGACACCAACTAGTTGAAGGTTCCATGCCAACTGAACATCTCACATTAATTCCAAGTCAATACCATGAAACCAAGATACCACACCAAGCCCATATTACAATAGTCTCCAACACCAAACACATCATGTTAGGCATGAAGCCCAAATTGCCATGAGTTACCATGAAACCCGATAAAGCTACCATGATCCCAAGCCAACAAATCACATTGAATCTTGAGTAACATGCAAATACCAATACTTTGGCACTTTCCATACATAGACCATGCCTTAAAAAAGGCTTAAATAGTTTACATCCCTTCCAATGTGGGACATATATTATGCTAAACAATAAAGCTTAATCATGGGTTTCAAACCCTTATCCTTTCAATTAAAAAGATAAGGACTTGACCGATAAGCCTGCCAACCTGAGCACTATATAAAGTGCTCAGGGTTCATTTTGTAATCAAGTTTTGAATGCTTTTGAAGACTAAGCATAGGGTAAAGAGTGGTGTAAGAGAATTATAGAGTATTTTTAAGAGCCTCAAACTATGGTTTTTGGTTTGAGAGTAATACTCTAGAAGATATAAGTCTAAGAAGATGATTTGAAGACTTATAAAATATTGTAAGCATTTGGTGACAATTTAATAGAAGTGATCCCCATTGAAACAGATTTGGAGACATAGACTTTTAATCCAAATTTTGTTATCAAATCAGTTCAGTGTTTTTTATCTATCATTTTTGCCTCTATTATTATTGCAGTCTTTTAAATTCAGTTCAAAGTGAGTTTTTAAATTCTATTTTAAATTTTATAATCTTTTAAAATTTGATTTTATTAAATCATTAAAAAAAGGTTTTGATCCATTACAAGTGTGTTTTTTGCATTTTATGACACTTGTTTATTTTTTATTACGGATCAAGTTGGTATCAGAGCTAAGTTCATGGGTGAATTTATGGTTTTATTTTTAGCTAAAGTTATCTATTGTAATAAAATGGACCCAATGCTAGCACAAACTTAGTTATTACTGAATACCATCATCACTACAATAATGTAATACCTAAAATCCCAAGAGTAATATTGATAAGTGGAAAAATAAAGATAGGAGCTGTAAATCAAAAAACTCTAACAAAGAATTAATATGTTGCAGGAATAACTACAATAAGAACATCAATAGAAGAAAAGGATGCATGAAGATGTAAATACTTGTAGACATTATACCTGGTGAGGTCATATTTTCAAGAGATGATGGATATTGTACCCTAGTCATGCTTTGTTATGGTTTAAGAAGCAAAATGAGGAGAGAGACAAGGCACTAGCTATGTCTAGTAGTAATCAATCAACTCAACTAGTAGTACGTCGTCAAACAACTCCAAAATATCTAATGTGATAGTTGTTACCAGCTGAAGTACCAAATATTATGCTATGCTCTAAGGAAACTCAAAGGAAAAATTGCACTGCTATTATTGAGGGGAAGTTCATGCAGATCTATTTTGATTGAAGTTTTAGAGCTAGTTATATCACTAAAGGTATTGCACAACATATAAAGATAACTACTCTTCCATTACCTCACATTAATATATTCAAAGGAGATGATGGCATAGTACATGGACATACGACCCATTATTTCATCCTATGTTTTAGCATTAGAGGGTTATTCTTTGATAACATAGCTCTTGACATAGTTCTAGGAAAAGTTGAGGAGATCACTTTGGGTCATTATTATCTCACATCTTAGCACACTAGAGACACTATGTAAGGAGAAGGAATCCAACTAATGACCAATCATACCTATGAGGTTTAGTTCAAAACCAACCAGATAATTAAGGTATATTTTGGTTATAGCAGTGATTCATCTAATTCATATACTCTTGCTAGTCTTATTAATGAAAATGATGTTGTACGTCTAGAAGCAAATATTGCTCTAATTATTAATGTATATTTTGATGTACATTCTGAGGATGAAAATAATAAAATCAACCCTTTTGGATATGTTAAAAATGTTATGGATACTAAATGTGCTAACCCTAAACATTTATCAAGTCCATGTGTTGATATGTTTGAAAATCACATAAAGGGAATAGGTTCTAAGATGTTAGATAAAATGGGATTTGAATGAAAAGGCCTTGGAATTAATGGTCAAGGAATTTTTCAACCTATCCAAGTGGCAAAGAGACCACTTCATGTAGGATTAGGATATGGAGGTGAAGGACAAATTGCCTAAGAAGTTGAGTTGAATGATTACTCAAGAAGCAAGGTAGAACACCCTGAAGAGCTAGAAGAAGTACTCACCAAAGGTGCAATAGATACATTGGATGAATCATATTCAAATTACTCATCAAGGTATGCAAAAATTAAATACCCAAATGTATTTTTTGATTATGCCCAAGAAAGTCCTAAAAAGATGCTTAAGAAAACTACCAAAATGAGGTTGTCTAAAGAAGACAGGAAAAGTCAGCAACAACATAAGATAAAGGATGTAATTATAACTTTAGTCATGCAATAGATAGAGTCTTGTCAATCAGAACTAAAGACAACATCAATGAGGGAAATGACAGTCAATGAGAAGCTGACAGTTCAAAGTTTGACACCCTAGAAAGGTAAACAACACTTCTTTAAAAGAATAATAGTTAAGTATTTTAAGATAGATGTTATCTTTGATAAAAATTATCAAAATAATATGATATCTAAAGATGTTGTAAAAAATTTAGGTTTGAAAACTAAGCCACATATTAAACCATATTCATTGGATAAGATAGATAATGATAGTAACATTTATGTACGTAAAACATGTAAACTAGGGTTTGCAATTACCTCCAACTTTTTAGATGAAGTTGAATTAGATGTGGTTCCACTCCATTTTAATGGAATTATCATAGGAGAACCATATTTGTCTCTGATAAAGGCAACTTTTTCTAAGAATAAAAATCATCATAACATTGTAAAAGATGGGATAGAATGTCTCGTGCGAGCACATCGACAATAACCATTACAAGAAAATGGTGTCGTTAGTGGACTTTTACTCATGTATGTTTTAGTAAAGAACATTGTAGGGAAACATGAAGATGCCATCATGAGAAGCATCAGGAATATCCTAGAAGAGAGGTTGTATATTTTAATCTATATGTTTTAGTATGTACAAATATGTATGCATATAGGCATTGTTTATAAATGCATAAGACCCAAGTATGGGCAATGTTTGTAATTGTTATGTACAGTTACAGCGTTTATAAAGACCTAAGAAGGGAAACATTTGTAAAATTATGTAGCTATATTATACCTTAAGAGGGTAATTGTAAAATGGTGATTGTTATAACACCAAGTGTCATGCAACATTTTCAAGTAGTCAGAGCTAGTTTCCAAAATCCAGAGCCATGTTAAGATCCTCACATGGAGTACCAGGTCCAATACCAAATTTTTGAGGATAAAAAGCCTTCTTAGTGGGGAGGTATGATCTAAAGGTCAATTCAAAAAAGGTCCTAAATTATACCAAAACTTGCACCATTGTGTAGGTCCCATTGAGACCTTTTCAATGGTATATAGTACATGGAAATCGAAGCTCATATGCTCATTGTACAATTGGTCAAAGTTACAAGTTAAAATTGGTCAAATCTAGTCAAACTAAAAAAATTGACCATCATGGAATGATTCAAAAATAGTTTTAATGTGTAGAGCATTGTGAGAGCTTTTTGATGATATCTCATTTACAAAAAATTGAGGTCATGGTCAAAAGATATGGCTTCTCAAAGTTCCTACTCAACAGGCAAAATATTATGACATGGTCAAGTGATTATCATATGTACCAATGGTTTAGAGACATTTGGTGATGATTTCATGTGGTAAAATATTTGGTTGGTCTTAACAAGAGTAAAAGGATAACTATGGGGATCATAGCCGATGGAGTCCACTTTTGCACGGAGGGGGGCCCTGTCATCGATAGAGCTATGGAACATCTAATTGGACATCAACAAGTGTCAAATTGGGAGTGGTCCATGTGGTTGGTCCTCAATCCACCACGTGTCTTGTCACCACTTAATTATTTCCATGGTCAAATTTTTAATAATCACATAGTGACTAATATCTTATTCACCATGCCAAAGCTCGATAATGCCACGACACCAACTAGTTGAAGGTTCCATGCCAACCAAAGATCTCACATAAATGCCAAGTCTATACCATGAAACCAAGATACCACACCAATCCCGTATTACAATGGTCTCCAACACCAAACACATCATGCTGGGCACAAAGCCTAAATTGCCATGAGTTATCATGGAACCCGATAAAGTTGCCACAATACCAAGCCAATGGATCACATCGAATCCCAAGTAACATGCAAATGCTAATGCTTTGACACTATCCATACATAGATCATGCCTTCAAAAAGGATTAAATGGTTTACAACCCTTCCAATGTGGGATATAGATAATGCTAAACAATAAATCCTAAGCGTGGGTTTCAAACCCTTATCCTTTCAATTAAGAAGATAAGGACTTGACCGATAAGCTAACCAACCTAAGCACTATATAAAGTGCTTGAGGTTCATTTTTTAATCAAATTTTGAATGCTATTAAAGACTAAGTATAGGGTAAAGTGTGGTGTAAGAGACTTATAGAGTATTTTTAAGAGCCTTAAACTATGGTTTTCAATTTGAGAGTAATACTCTGACAGATATAAGTCTAAGAAGATGATTTGAAGACTTCTAAAATATTGTAAGAATTTGGTAATAATATTAATAGAAGTGATCCCCATTGGACCAGATCTAGAGACGTAGGCTTTTAAGCTGAACTCCATTATTAAATTAGTTTGGTGTTTTTTATCTATCATTTTTGCCTCTATTATTATTGCACTCTTTTAAATTCAATCTGAAGTGAGTTTTTAAATTCTATTTTAAATTACATAGTATTTTAAAAATAAATTTTATCAAATCATTAAAAAAAGGTTTTGATCCATTACAAGTGTGTTTTTCAAATTTTACGACATTTATTTTTTATTATGGATCAGTGATTGAGTAAAAATCAAGGGGAAAAGCCTCAATATCTAGTTACATGTCTAGTGGGTACACAATAGTAGTTGATTACATAGACACTAATTGGGCAAGAGATCCATATGATTTCAAGTCAGTCGTAATATACATCTATCATCTTAGGGCAAGTCCCATAACTTGGTCTTACAAGAAATAGACTATTATTATTTTATCTACTACAAAAACTAAGTATAATGGAGCTGTCACTAATAGTCATGAGTTAGTTTGGATTCAACACTTGCTTTTTAAATTTAGATTTCCACAAATGCAACCCAATCCACTTTGGTGCAATAATCAAAGTGTTATCCACATTTCTTATAACCTAATGGAGCACAAATCACATTGATGTTTACATGCATTATACTCAATAATTGATATATGATAAGGTCATTGATCTTAAGTGTTGTCAAAGAGATGATCAGGTTACAGACATCTTCTCAAAACTCTTTCTTAAGGCCTGATTGGTTTAGCTTAGGAAAAAATTTGTAGTGAAGGAATGTGTGTCCTTCCCTTCATCAAAGTACATCTAAAGGGGGCATGTTAGTGTATTTAATTACTCACACACTATTCTATGGTTTTAATTTTCACTTATAATATTCATTAGAATATAATTCATGGATAATCACTCATTGATGAACAATTATCCATAAACTATTAATAGACAAGGTTACCAATCAAGTTATTGACTTGATGAACTTTTGTTATTGATAGTAAACTTATTGTACAAGTTAACTACTCTTAAAACCCTATCCCTAGGATATTTATTAGCTATATAAAATCATAGATAGATAGTGATAGAGATAATTCATTATGGAAAAGGGTTATTATTATTTTAGAAATTTACAACATAGCCTTTTAATCTAAAGAGGTATTCATGCTACCTATGATAAATATGTGTATTGTTTTCATTTAAAGATTTAATTTATTTATATTATTTCATGTATTGTGGGTGTATGTATTATGGTAGCTAACATTATTTTGTACCCTATCCAAATAATCTAAAATGCACACCCTCTCCAATTGGTCAAAAATTATTTACTTCACAATATTCCAAGACACAAGAGAATCACAAGACATGGTTCAAGTTTCGTGTGTGAGTGCAGTGGGAAGCTTGAATATGAAATGGTCTACACAAGCCCTGACATTATACATGTAGTGGAATTAGTAATAAAATTCATGTCCAATACAAGAAAAGAGCATTGGATGGTGATGAATAAAATCTCTAGGTATTTGCACAGGAGTTTTGACTATGCAATCTACTTACAAGGTAAACCTATTAAAATAAAAATAGTGAGTATAGGGATTTTTTTATTATGATTTGGCCATATATCTTGATTGTTATATATATACTATTGCATATGTGTTTAAATTTTTTGGTGGATTTTAAGTTGGATGAGAAAACAACAAGAAAGTGTTGTAATATCTGCCATAAAAGGTAAGTATATGGCAGTGACTCGTGCAAGTAAGGAAGGAGTTTGGATTCAAAGGTTATGTTATATTATTGGGTTCTTTAATATTGGTGAAATATTTGGTAATCATGGTAAATATAATTTTTGCAATAGTGAAGGAGACTAAAACTCTCTCCTCAATTAGGAGGGGAGGTTCCCTTTATTAAAAGTAGTAAAATCTAAGCTAAATGTAGTTACACTATTTAAAAGTTGAATGGGGGCTTTGTTTTATGACATTCAACTTAAAATAAAAATGGAGAAATAGAATGTGAAGAGTCACGTATGAATGAGCAAATGTAGATTTCATTCAATCATGCAATGAGGGATTTTTTAATGGAAATAACATGCTTTTTTGAAATCAAACATGATTACTATTTGGAACAATGAAACATGCCATAACATAAGAAAAATGCATATTCATAAAGGAAAGCAAGACATAAAGTTTTGAATTTATTTAGGTTCTTGGTTGAATATTGAACACAAATTTTATTTTTCATTCTTTCAAGATTTAATTGTCGTGGACATCAAAAATCCCCTTTATAATTGCCATTTCTCTCATTTATAAAGGTAGGAATGAATAGGCTAACCCTTCACATTCAATATGACCTTTGGTATTCTTATTTTTGTCTTATTGTATTTTAATATTTTTTTATTTATACAAGAGGAAAATTATAACTTTCCTAAAATAGAAAACTGACAAAAATAGAATGAAAATTATAGCATCCTAGGATGTTTTCTTCAGAGTGCATGCCGATGTTGAAGAATTTGGAACATCAATAGAACTCTTGACTTATTCTTTGATTTGAGTAGCTTTAAAATTTTTAAACTTCTTTACTACCTCAGTCATGTAATTTTCCTTCATAACCACCACATGCTTGAAACACATTAGCCACCTATATGAAACTAGAAACATAACATTTGAAACTTCCATAAGTTCAATTAATTGATTATTCATCTCCTTTAGTGAAACATGAATTTCTCTAAGCACGATCATGGAATCAACACTAAAGGCACTCTTTTTGAATATCTCTTCATGGATCACATTATTGAACTAAGATTATTCATATATGGTGTAAAATGTGATTTTATCTTCCTTGATTAAATCACAATGTATTTCATCTATATTGGAGGAGAGTAATTTTACTTCTCTCTTCTAATGCTGACATGTTCCTGTAATTCTCCAATTTATTTATTCGATATTTTTATCTTCTAAAGAATGCATTTAGACCATTTGTAGGAGGTGTCATATTTTGATTTAATGAAAATTCTAGCTTTGACAATAACATTTGTTTCAACATCATTCATTACACGAACATCATCCTTCACATTCTCCCACTCATTTAATTCATTATTATGGGATTTGATTTTTTAATTGATATTGATGATTTTATTATCAATAGCCCCATATAATTTTATCAATTCCTCAATATACTTCTTTACATTCAAAAGTATCTCTTCCACCTAAGCTTCCATAGCTTTACCATATGAGTTATATTTGTTGATGGTAGCAATGGATTCTTCACTAATACCAGGCACCTTGGAAGGGGAATATACTTGAGGTGTTGCAATCATGTCAATTGTATTACGAATATAGTTCACATATCTTTCCAATTGATTGATTTGATCTCTGGGTTGCTCCTAAGTGAGCTCATTCTAATATTATATCTTGATCGTTCTCTCGGTGTTATTGTGCAAATTGTGAAAGTCACTTTTTATAGTTGCCTCTCCAAGTGATATCCTCTTGAGAGTGTAATCACTTGCAGATATTTATTCTACATTCTTCTCCACATTGGGTTTAGTAATTTATATAAATTATGCTCTATAAGGGTCCAACACCAATCTAGAAGTGTCCAACATCAATCTAGAAGTGGTCTTAGCCTTCTTGGGAGGGAGAGACTTGAGGAGGTCAACAACCACATCAAAATATAGGATGTCTTCTTCCACCACCCAACTTTTTTATTTATCATAAGTTACATCCATTGGAATGACATGTCACTGAAGCTAGTCATTTGAGTTCCAATAAGAGGTTGTGTAGTTTGTTTTGGAAGATAAGCTTCTGGAAGTAGAGGAATGGATGGGGAAACTGAAGGGGATAAATAAATTATGACCTCAACTTATTTAATAGGTTCATTTGGAGATGCCTCTGAGGTTGAGGCAATATATTATTTGGTGATGTTGATAATGAGAAGAGAAGGGTCACTAAGAGATGAATAATACTATATAATAATAGGGCTCTCTTCACAATTTTTTACAGGTGATTTTATTTGTTTGGGATCTTCATCTTAACTATAATTAGAGCTTAAAGAGCCAGATGATTGAATTATCAAACTAGTATTGCTCTTCTTTGGAGTTATTTCAGGTGTTGTATTTGGAGGGGTTGATGTCTTTGATATTTTTTAACCACCTGTTCCTATAAATTCAACCACCTTCTTATTGATCCATTTCTTAGTTCTGACCAGCACAAACTTGGTTCATCCCTTTATATCTACAAGCTCTCTTATTGACAAATTAATGGTTATAAAAGCAACAATGAATTTCTTAGCATACCTAAGGTCAATGAGATATATCACATCATCCACCATGTCATCTAAGACCCATTCATCTATGAATGTCTTGATCTAATCAATATTTATTTTGCTCCAATCTCATCTGATCACTTCATACTCAATGGAGTAATATTTCCAGTAGTCTTCTAGGTGAGGCACATGCTCATATGAATAACTAAAGTTGAGATTATTTTTCATGAATTCCTTACTATCGATAAAATATTTATAGGGATATAAATGAAGGGTGAACTAAGAAATAGAAAAGTCAATGTTCTGAGCCTTTATTACAGTTTTACATGAAAAATGCCCCAAATAAATTAGGAACAAAACCCCTAGTATGTGCCTGACTCTATAGCATTTATTAATTGATTCCACTTGCCTTCAAAACTCAACCAATATGATCTTATTATTGGTTAACCTTGGTATTCATATGAGATATCCTTCAAATCCTTCAACCTTAATATAGGTGAAATTTTAGAATTGAATGAAGTAACTACCATAATGATTGATCAAAGTATTTGCTTTGTCAGAGATTCTTCTTCCCTATTCTTCATCAAGGGCTTGCACTACTCTCATTGTGAAATCATCATTCACCCTTTTGAAATGTTTGTTGCTTTATTTTAGATTCAAATGGGGTAAGCATTCATATACCTATATTTTAGGGGTAATATCACCCTACTAGGAGAGGCTAGGGTATATTCTTTATAGAGCCAATGAGTACACCAAATATGAAGTCATGAAGAATTTATTTATAGAGTCCATATTTAATAGCTAATAGTGCAGGTAATAGTTGATCATCTCACCCCAATCTATGAATTGTTTTCCATTATAGATGGTATTCATTGCCATGAATATCAAGGGGTATAATTTTTTAGTGTTTTCATTTCCAACCACATGATTTAGGAAAGTGATCATGTATAAAATTTACTCATTGAAATCTAATCTAAATAAGTTCTTTGGTAACTTGGAGATCATGTTACTCTTATGTTTTAGCCATGAGTCATTAATCATTGTCAAATATTTATTAGGATTTTTGTCCCAAAACTTTTTTCCCTGAACAGTGCTCATTCTAGCATAAGTATCCTCATTATCATTCCCATTGATGTCACATATATTATATCCATTAGTTATCCTCCACTTGATTTTATCCCCCTCATCTTAGGATCAAAGTGTTTCACATAGGATTAGATTAGGTATGAACACTGAATAGATGTTGTAAATTTAGTTGCTTATGGAATACCACTTTCAACCAAGCAGATAGTGAATGTACAATTATTTTCCACATTCAATATTTTATGTAATTCCTCTAGGTCAACATGCCCAAACTATGAATCTATAATTTTGGGGATGTTGATATCCAACACCAACATTAGTTTGAATCCCATATATATGTACTACATATTTTTAGGCTTTATAATCTCAAAATCCACTTTAGAAAGGTTTAGGAGATTAAACAGGTCTAAAGGGAGGAAATTTTGATGGGGTTAAAATGAAAAAATCATGGGGTCATGAGATAAGATCTTTGTGTTGTAAAATTATTCCCAAAATATGTATCTAATGGACAGAAAATAGAATGAGGTAAATATCTGTGAAGAGGTTAAAATATCACTCACAAAAATTTTAAAGAGGGCAACACTATGAAATACTTAAAAAATAGGAAAAATTAGTAGTTTTAACAATTTGATGTCATTAGAGGAGAGAAATCAGTATGGGGAAAAGATCACTAGGTGGAAGAATGATTCAAATGAGGCATTGAATGGCTTATAATTTTTTTCATGGTGGCTTGGTGCATTATGGATGATACCTTGACACCATGTGCTAACACATCCTACGTAGACATAATATGGATCATGTATCCAAATGGGTGGGTTGTGTATGTAATTATAAATGCATCAGATCCATAAATCAATCCTAGCTCAGAGAATATATATCCTACTTACACTTTTGATTGGGGATACATTAGATAATTGGGAACATAACCAATATGTGGATCTACTAGACCCAATTAAGGGATATCTTATCACAATAATATCACTAGGGAGGGTTTCAAAGCCTTCAATCAATAAAAACCACACAAAACCCTAATTAGGTCCTATGTTTTCATATTCACTATAATAATAAGTAAAGCAAATAAATTTAATCTAGTGTTATCCAAAGCTTGTGGCACAAAGTGGGGGTTAGTAAACAAACAAAATTAAACATACATACGAGAATCCTAATTAATCCATGTTTAGATAATACCCTAAAGCATGGAGAAGAAGAGTAATATTATTGAAAATCTAATACTTATGCTACTTCTATCTACTAAATAGAGGAACAAAGTTAGAGATACTTACCTAGAAGATGAACCCATCAAGACACAATCTCTCCCTTGGCCAAATGTGCTTTGAAAGAGGTTATTATGGTTTTTAAGGATCATTAATAAAGGCCAAAGCATCCAAGGCTTCTCTAAAAAACAATATTTTCCAAGTAGAAACCCTAAGCTAAGACTCCTCAAGTAGAATGGTAGAAGAGCAGATTATAAAGAAACACAAATGAATAATAACTCTTGATGACTCCCTAATAATGATGAAATGGATGTGTTTATATAGGTGGATCTAACCCTAAACCCTTATAAAAATTTCAGCTAATAGGGTTGATCCAGTCTACCTAGTGTCATTATTGACAAAAACTCACTAGGTCACAGGCTAGGTCAGCCAAGAGCTGACCTAGACCCTAAATGAGTTTTACCAATAAGAGTACAAGGTCAACCCAGTTGACCTAATCATGTAAACTATCAAAAGGGGTTTTAGGTTAGGAAAAGGGATAATGAAGGTGGTAAAAGACTAAAAGAGTGTGAAAAGGAGTAATAGCTTAGGGGAATGTTTTTAGGAGATGGTAGGATTGGAAATAAATGGCAATAAGGGAAAATAATCTTGTGAATCACCAATGGTCTGCCCACCCCTTTCTCAATGCACCCTTTAAAGCATGCACTTAGAGATATTAAGACTCGATTGGTTGCTGCAAGATATAAGGCATCAGTAATTGATAAAGTTTGAAAATATTATGTATTACAAGTTAGACACACGTATGTTCATATACATGTGTATATGCATCTTTGAATCCATAGCATCTAGATGCATTGGTTGTATGGGCGTAGGTCATTTGTCCACTACATCCATAGAGATACATAGGTCTCATGTAGTGTAAGTGGTGTGTTGTGTGAGTGGCATGTTTCTACATCCCTCGTGGTCTGAGGTTCAGGGAGGCCCATCCCTTGGGTTGTGTAGGGAATGAAGATACACCCTATGTGCTTTCAAGAAAATTAGTCATTTTTTTCATTTTTTAATTTTTCAATATTTAAAATTTCCACAAATATGTTATTCTTGATTTTATAAAAACCTAACCTTTGAAAATATTAAGGAACAACTACTAGCTCAGGATGTGGATGTGGGTTTGTAATAAGACTCAACATGAGAATCTAGAATATTGTGGTTTTACAGGCCAATGCCTTATCCATTGGGCTTACAAATTTTACCTCCAAACAACAAGAAATAGGAAGGAAATTGGGAAAACCAAAACCACAAAATGGAAATACATAGTAGAAGGGAAACATATAATTAAATTGAAAACACACAACTAAACTAAAATCACATATAGGGGATGGTAGGTGACAACATACCTTCACTCTTTGTAGATCTTCAAATATTTCCCATTTTGTCGTAGTGGGAGGTGAGTACCATCTTTTTATACTAAATAATATTACAGAATATACCTCCAAACAATAGGAAAGAGGACTAAAATGGGAAAAACCATAACCACAAAAGGGAAACATGCAACATAAGGGAAACACACAACTGAAGGGAAAACACACAAATGAACTAAAATCACCTACAAGGGATGGTAAGTGATAAATTACCTTCACTCTTTGTAGATATTTAGATATTTTCCATTATATGGTAGTGGAAGGTGATTACCATATCTCTATGACAAATAATATATGTTCTCACCATCTAAATTTTGTATCTTAAATGGCCCCATCCATAAGGAGTCAAATTTCCCATTAATTCCTTATGGTTCTCTCCTTTTATCCCAAATTAGGACCAAATATCCAACTTAAAAATTACATTATCATGCTTCCTTGTTAAATAATTCCTTGACTTTTTATTGATGTGTTATAATCTTGTTAATCACCATGACTCACTCTTCCTCTATTTTTCCTAGATACATGATCTTTTTTCTAATACATCTCTGAATTGATCATCTTTTATAGCCTATTCCAACTTCAAGGTTGGTGATTCCAAAGAGATAGGAATAATTATGTCTATACCATAAAATATATGGAAATGAGATGTTGATTTCTCTCTTGGGTGTTATCTAATCAGCCCATAGGGCACTGCATAACTTATTATGCCACATTATCTGATTCGCATCAACCAACTTATGGATGATGGTAGTGATGTTTTTATTGTTGGATTTTATTTGTACATTAACCTAAGGATAATATTTTCATGAATATGCAACTAAAATTCCATATCCATAATGAAAACCAATCAACTCAACTGAGGATAAGTCTAAAGCATTATCCATGATGATTTTATGAGGAACTTCAAACCTGACCAATCTATTCTCCTTAATGAAATTATAAAAGTCTTCAAAAGTGGTAAACCTTATTGAAATAACTTATACCAACTTAGTAAAGTAATCAGTCATTGCTACGACATGAGTGTGTCCTACACTAGAATGGGGATTCAAAGTCTCAATGAATTCTAATCTCTATTGATGAAATGGTTCTTTGATGACCATAGGCCAGAGAGGAAATGTTGTAAGCTTAGGTCAACCAATAAAATATTGACAAACCTTGCATTTAGAAACCCATTCTTGTGCATCCTTGAATAGCATTGGCTAGTAATAGTGGGCTTACATAATTTTGAAGTTTGTGACTAAAAATGAGAAGTGTCCTCCACAATATTCATCATGAAATGCCTTCAAATTTTGATTTTAGTTTTCTTTGTTTATACACCTCAATAAATTACCATCTATAGACTTATTAAATAAGGTATTATCCCAAATTACGTATTTGGTTGTCTTCATCTTGATAATTTGATTATATTTAGGATTTATATTATTTGGGCATTCTCCATATGAGAGGAAATATGCAATGTTAGAATACCATTCTTTGAGAGAGATAATAAAGAATACCAACAACAATTCTTCTCTTTACGACTCAACACCTTTGGAAATCAGTTGACAAAGACCTTGTCCTTTTACCAAATTGATGGGTTTGATTTCCAAATCATATTCTTGAACTTTGGTGATCCAACCACCTCTTTTCAAACCAATTTCCTCCTAGGTAAGAAGTAATTTGACTATTGAATATGGAACCATTAAAATGGTGTGTGAGTTCAGGGTGTAGAACCTTGAAATGTTTCACTACCTTGATGACTGCATATGTGCACTTTTAAACCAATGATTATTTGAGTTTGTTCTATTTCAACCTAAAACTCATGAAATAAATAGGGGATTCAATCCATCCTTCATTTTTTTCACCATGATAGTAGACAGTGTGTAGTCAAAAGAATAGCAATATCCACTAAAGTATTTTTGAAAATTTGGACAGGTCAAGATTGGTACTTTAGCAATTGCTTATTTGATATCATTAAAATCCTTTTGTCCATCATCGTTCTACTTTAAATAGTTATTTTTCTTATAATTTACACAATTTCCTTGGTGATTTTAGCAAAGTCAGGAATAAATCTTCTTAGAAAGTTGACTTTACTAAAGAATAAATGACGGTTAGGCTTGATGGAAGGTAAATCCAATTGTTGAATTACCTTTACTCTTTCTAGATCAATCTTGGTACCTTCCTTGAAAACTACATGACCCAATATTTTTAAATTGGTTACTAAAAAGATGGCCCTTTTGGGATTCAAAGATATACCATGAGTTTGGCATCTTTCAAATACAATCTTCAGGTGTTTGAAGTGATATTCTCTTTTTTTTAGAAAACCATGAGATAGTCTAGGTAGATCACTATGATATTATTATTCATGTCATTTAAGGCTAAATCCATTGCTATTTGAAATGTTTCCCATGTATTAATTAGGTTTAAATACATTCTCTTGTAGGTAAAAATACCCCATAGTGTAGTGAATATCGTTTTGTAATAATCTTTTGTAGTGACTTCACCCTGATTGTATCTTGAAAATCCATATAACATAGACATAATTTTATATCTTGTGATGGATTATATAATTTGGTCCATGATCAGTAGAGGATAATTTTCCTTGAGTAATCCTAGTTGAGATTTCATAAATCTACACAAACCATGATTTCTCCATTCTTCTTTCTGATCAGCACAATGTTAGCTAACCGAATTGAATGATGGATATGTGATGCAAGAGCATCCTATAAGGAACCCAAAGTTGTTTAATTTTTATCTTAAGATGGTCTATTAAGTTTCTTATAGTTTTTAGAGTTCTTGAGTGTTCATAAGGTGGAGTCTAGGTAGTCCCAAGATGAATAGAATTTAAATTCTAGATTTTCCTACCAAAAACTTCTTTTGAAAATTTGAATCTTGCCAAGCTTTTGTAAGGACTCTTATATGTTTTTGAAGGTGGTAAGATGTTACAAAACATGTCTAATGGGTTTTAATACTATATTAGGTCCATAAAATGATCTTTAATCTATTGTCATGGTTATAGACATTTTATATTATGTAAAAATCAAGAATGATGTAATATAACCAAAATACCACTATGAAGTAAAGAAATCAAGAAGTAGTTATGCATATTTTTAGGGAATATAGAGTCAGTTTTGGTTTTGTAACATCTTATTACATTTGAGGTATAGGGATGAATATATATAAAAATTTTGTATGAAGGGATTTGGGATGTTTTGTAACCTATGTTGAATGAATTAACACAGACCTCTTTTTTGAAGAAATGGCTTTTGTTGTTGACTGCATATGTTTGTTGATGAAAGAATGAGATTGGTAATTATTTCAAAGTGTGATTGAAGGACAAATTCATTTTTTTTTAAGAGATACTTTGAATAAATATAATAAATCAAGGTCCATGTCAAAGAAGTGGGATACCGACCCTGTTTTGGTGTGATTTTCTCTATTTGCAAACTATGTATATCCAGACTAAGGAATAAAATGGATTGAAAAACTTGTTCTAAGAATTTATGAAGATGTTTTGTTCTTATTTGAAACCATAAATTTCAAGATTTTTTAAGGAGACTTTAGGTTCTCATACTTTGTGAAGGAACAGAACCTATTGAAGGGCTTGAAAAAAAAGACCCCTATTTATTATTCAATGTCCTTGTTTCTGACTGTGTTTATCTAGATTGTCAATAAAATTTGTTGGTAGATTATATTACATATTTTTTGAAATGGTGATTATTGTTGTTTGAGCTTTAAAATCCATATAAACAAATAAACTCTTTATGCACAGGCATCTCTAAGCCAAACCTCTATTTCTTGTAGCAGTAATTACAAGATTAGACTGTATGCATTCAATTGAAGCAAATGATCATTAATTTGATGATTAAATGATTTATGGAATCTATTTAATTATTTTGAATGTATTTTAATGTTTATTTACTCTTTATTTTCATATTATTGTAAACTGTTCATTCTCACAAAAACATAGGCTTGTAGAGTGTCAAATTTTGGGCACAATCAAGTGTATCTTAAAGTGGAAAGCTATAATAATGGATGAAAAAGTGGAAACCAATGCTTGGGACAAGTTACACAAGGAAAATACATACATGAATAATCCTTCACAATTTTTTAAAACATTCTTTATTGATTTTTGTTAGCTCTCAGGCTGTGATAGAGGTCTCAAAACCCTAAACTAGGGTTTTAAGCATAACTCATATTCTAACCATCAAGAATTCACAAATTTTTGTATTATGATCAATATTAAGATGCTATAATTTAACCACATGATTTCAAGTGTGCACAGGTTCATTTGTATGGACTTTTGTGAACTGAGTTATGTTTAAGCTTGAGGAGGCCTAATTGGTGAAGGCTAATAGCTAGAAGGTGGGTCTATAAGTGAAATTAGACATTTAAAATTGGTACACAAGTGAAAATACATAGATATTAGTTATAAATATTTTTGGTTTCTTCCAATTCCTTGTGCTTTTTTCATGCAATTTAGAAAATAAGAATAATAGGGCTACAAGGACTAACTTTAGTGTAGGCAGAGTTGTGTGATTAGGTGAATTGACACTTGAAGAGACTTGTAAAGGTCATAACAATTTTGGATAAGGTATAATACCATTTAACATAGACAGTGAGAGTGAAACTACTAAGAGACCATGAAGTCAAACAACTAAATTCAATGTGTGTGTGTGTTGGAATAAGGCATAGAGTGAGAGTTTTGGTGTATGCTTTGCATCAATAGGGAAGATGATTATAGAATATGACATATTATTTATCTCTTCATAGATATTATTGGAGATATTTGGACTATAATATCTCAATTTTTACATGAAAGGATTAACTCCATGTTTTAGTGGAATACTATGTTGCATACTCTTAGGTCTAAAATACTTCAGATCAGCATAGCTCCAAGTAAATATATCACTATACAATTTGAAAATAACAACTAACATTATATAATCTTCCTGAACAAAATTTTCAAATGTTGGCATATTTTGGTTCTTCCTCAATACCAATGTTTACTTTTTCATACTCAGGGGATCCTCGAGAATCTCCTTGGATCTTTTACTTTATGTACCTATCATGTTTGTCAAACTTTTCTTCCAAAGATACCAAACCTTTTGGGATCTTATTTTCTTTTAGTTGGATGACCTTATCATCCAATTGATTGGATTCCTTCTCAGATGATTCCAAGATTTTTGCATCATTTTCTTCAAGGACAAAAGACTCTTTATAGGCTTCTGTACTTCAAAATATAGATTTTTGAAATTCTCCTTTTGTTCTAAGAAATAGTTAATTTGTTCATCATTATTGAACACTTTCCAATGTTCAGAATTATCAGGAATACTAGGTTAAAAAACCATTTTAATAATATATTAGTCTTTATTAATTTATTGATGCAGGATTAACAAGTAAATAGATACATCAAGGGTATTAGCCTTGGAATTTTATGCTCTTGGGATAGCATTGATGGTGAAATCTTTAAAATCTTTGATGCAATCCCAAATCATATTTTTGTAATGCTTAAGCCTATCATTATTCACCTAATATTGACCTCCCATCTATTTGATAATCAATTCAACATCACCTTGATCTCTAAGATTATATATGCTCATTTATTTTACTACCTATAATCCTAATAGAAATGCCTCGTATTCAGTAGTATTATTGCTACATTTGAATTGGAGTTTGTAAGAGAAAGGAAATAATTCCTTTTGAGTAGAAATCACAATTACACCAACTCCTAAACCTATGGATGAATAAATTCCATTAAATTCTAAGGTTAAAATATCATTAGAATCATCTTACACTAGTTTGGGAAGTTTTAGATCTTTTGTAATAATCATCATATAGGTACCAGGACTGATTTCTTCATATAGGATGTCTACCCGAGGATCATTTGACTTATGCACCAAATGCTTGGATTTTATTTCTAGGAATAATTTATCATTAACTCCTTTTATGAGGATCACAGCCTATGTTCAATTCAAATTAATTTCACCTATGAGGTCTTTATAAAAGTATTGGCTCAAAATCATTCCATAGCTAGGAGGGATATTTACCACTAGTATAGTCATTTTGACTCTTTTTTAGGAAAAGTTGTTAAGGCAACTTGCACATCTTTTATTTTTCAAATCAATGGCACTTGTTTTACTTCCATGTTGAAGCAATGACCAATTTTAGTGCAATAAATCCCAAGGCGTGTGTGACTTTGGTTGACATGAATTTATCCAAGTCCCTTGAATCAATTAAAAAAATCTTCAACTTAAAACCACCAACAAATAGAGACATGTATAAAGGTTCGGACCTTTCATTGCTTTGAGATGAAATGGCTATGTTATTTTACAAATCAGAATCATCCATCTTGATATGTGATCCTTGAAAAGGTGCATTGGAACTTCCTCCCTTGATGAACTTGATCAATCTATCCAATTGCTCAGGATTCACCCTAAGGTGTTTAATTTGAGAAATATGAACCTTCATCTTATTCATATGATCTATTATATCTAAGGAATAATTTGTAGGTTATTCATTGATGGACACATTAGGAGAGTTAGAAATTCCAAACCTCTCTAGTTGTTTATCTTTTGATAAAATTGGCAAAGGTGTGTCTTTGTTAGGAATGAACTTAGGAGCAGTTGTATCTTTAGGAAATTCTTTAGTTTTTTTTTATTAGACTCTTTGTTCCGTTTGGAAGCTTTCATCTTCTCATTATAAGCTCAGGTAAATACTACATATAAAAAACTATTCATATCCACCACACTTTCATCATATTCATCACTTCTGGGTTCATATTCGAAATAACCCATAGTGGAATCACCATCGGGTTCCTAAATTTGAGGATTAGAGGTGCCCAAAACACCTTCCTTAGGTGGTTTTTCAATGGTGCAAAGTTGTAACATTATGGCCATTTATGGTAGTTAGAACCATCATGATCATTGGTGGCATGAAATATGTTTTCATAGTGAATAACATTAGGGGTTACTTTAATAGTTAGTTAAGGAGTTGGAGGAGGAATTTTGGGATGAACATTGCCATGATATGGGATAAAGGGTCTTTTAGATACACCCTTGTATGGAGTATTTTAAGATTGGTGAATCTGTTTATTCAAAGCCAATATGACATTTGTTAGTCTCTGAACCAAAGGGTCTGCTAAATCTTATTATTTACTCTTGAAAGAATCTTTTTTAAGTTTGCCAACCATGATCATATCATCTTCAATTTGGTAGCTTGGGTTTGTGTTTTTGCCAAAATCAAGGGATGATTTCTTTGAAGGAATAGACTTACCTAAGGCACTTGTGATTCAATCAGAATCACTTCTAATTTTCTATTGTAGGCATGGAATCCACCAAAATTTTGTGTACCACCTTGTTGAATCAAGAAACGATCTCCCTTATGGGTTCATGGGATTATTTCTTCATTTGAGATAACTATGCTAGTAGTAAATTTTCATCTTTGACAGGATTGAACCTTTATGTAAACATCATTCTCATTTTTTGTCGGTCCATTATGGAAGCAGTGAGGAGATGGTGAAACCATTTTGTGGCTCCTTCAAATAACATTTCCATGAACAATTTGACTAACACAACTTCGTGCTCCACACCAAAAATACCATAGGTATAAAATAATGCCTTTATATGTTTGTCAAGATGTTTTCTACCATCACCAATAAACTTGGGTAAATTATTTATTGAACCTTTTGATAGTTCATGACACTAAGCACCCAAAGCTAATGGGTCCATATGAGGACCCCATGGTATAATAGCAACCATGTTCTAAACATTTAATTCTCTTGGAAATAGTATGCTTGGTAGTGACAAAGTTTTGTTTATGGTTTGTACCTTCTCTATCCACTCAATATAGATTCTAAAATTGGATTATTCGTTAAAATCAAAGATTGGGTCAAAGAAACCTTTTTGTTTACTAGACTTTGTATATATTTTATCATCCAGGATGCCAAGATATTTTAAGGAGATGTGTGTATTATTATGATCATGTTTGTTCCAACAATAAGTACAATAATTCTCTAAGAAAAATTGACACATTTTTCTTCTTCGTCTAGCACGGTTGCAGCTCTTTGAAAAAGTGAGACTTTGTTATCCTAAGCAAACTATTAGAGATCAGAAAAGATATTCATTTGCACAATTTGTGTCCAATCAATATTTGGTTGGATAGCTAGGTTTTGATTCCCATGGATGGTCATGCAAGTGACTAACTGATAGTTGTGGGTTACACATAAAGTATAGAATGTGCTCCATGGTGGGTGACAAAAATTATTGGTAAAATATTTGGTACTCATGTCAAATAGAATTTTCACAATAGTGAAGGTGATGAAAAGTCTCTCCTCTATTAAGATGGGAGGTTCCCTTTATTGAAAATAGTAAAAACTAAGCTAAACATATTTACACATTGAATGGGGGTTTTGTTTTATGACATTTAACTAAAAATAAAAATGAAGAAAAAGAAGGTGAAGATTCACGCATGAATGAGCAAATGCAGATTTCATTCAATCATGCAATGAGGGAATGTTTAATGGAAATAATATGCTTTCTTGAGATCAAACATGATTACTACTTGGAATCACGAAACATGCATTAACATAATAAAAATATATAATCATAAAGGAAAGCAAGACACAAAGTTATGAATTTCCTTGGGTTTTTGGTTGAGGATTGAACACAGAGTTTATTTCTCATTCCTTCAAGATTCAATTCTCATGGACATCAAAAATTCCCTTTACAATTGTCATTTCTTCCAGTTATAGTGATAAGATGGAATGGACTTATCCTTCATATTCAATATGACCTTTGGTATTTCTATTTTCATCTTATTCTATTTTGCTATTTTTTTATTTATACAAGAGGAAAATTATAACTTTATTGAAATATAACACTGACTATAATAGAAGGAAAATTGTAACATCCTAGGATGTTTTCTTCAAAATTCCTATCGGTGTTGAAGAACTTGGAACAACAATAGAACTCTTGACCTGCTCTTTAATCTGGGCAGCTTTAAACTTTATGAAATCATTTACTACCTCAGTAATGTCATTCCCCTTCGGTACCACCACATGCTTGCAACATGTTAGCCACCTTTATAAACTAGCAACATAGCATTTGAAACATTCATAATTTCAATTAACTAATTATTCATCTCCTCTAGTGAAACATGAATTTCACTAAGCATGGTCATAGAAGTAACATTGAAGGCACTCTCTTTGAATAGCTCTTCATGGATCACTTTCAGGAATTGAGCTTTTACTTCATCCATGGTGTATAGGGTGATTGTATCTTATTTGATTAGATCACAATGTCTTTCATCTATATTAGAGGAGAGCAATTATGCTTCTCTCTTCCAATGTTGAGATGTCCCTATAATTCTCCAATTACTTTGTTCAATATTTTGATCTTTTGAAGAATGCATTCAGACCATTTGCAAGAGGCGTCATCTTTTGCTTTGTTAAAAATTTTAGCTTTCGCCATCATGTTTGTTTCAACATCAATCATTGAAAAAACATCATATTTCATGTTATCCCACACTTTTAGTTCACTATCATGGGCTTTGATTTTTTTATTTATATTGATGATTTTATTATCAATAGCCCCATATAATTTCATCACTTCCTCAATATACTTCATGTCATTCAAAAGTAACTCTTCCACCCAAGCTTATAGATTTTTTCCATATGAGTTGTATTTGTTGATGGTAGCAATGGATTATTTGTTGATACCAAGCATCGAGGAAGGGGAATATACTTGAGGTGGTTTAGGCATGCCAACTAGATTGAGAATCTATTTGATATATCATGCCAACTATTTGACATGATCTCTAATCTTGAGTGAACTCATCCTAATTTGATCTCTTAATCATTTTCTAAATGGTCTCGTGTAGGTGTTGAATGTCACTTTATCTACTTGCCTCCTAAAGTGATATCCTCTTGAGAGTGTAATTAGTCACAGTCATTTATTATACATTTTTTTCCATATCAGGTTCAACAATTTATACAAATTATGCTTTGAAAAGGTCCAACACCAATCTGGAAGTGGTCGTAGCCTTATTGGGAGGGGGAGACTTAAGGAGGTCAATGACCACATCAAAATTTGGGAAGTCTACTTCCACCACCCTCTTTCTTTTAACATAGGTTGCATCCATTTGAATGACATGTCACTAAAGGTAGTCATTTGAGTTCTAATAGGAGGTGGTGTAGTTTAATTTGGAGGAGAAGCTTCTGTAAGTGGAGGAATGGATGGGTAAACTGAGGGGAATGAAATAATTATTGCCTCAAATTCTTTAATAGGTTCTTTTGCATTGCCTCTAGGGATGAGGCAAGATAATTTTGGGTAATGTTGGTAATGATAAGATAAGAATCACAAAGAGATGAATAAGATTGCAGCACAACAAACTTCTTTGCCTTCAATTTCATACCCACAACAATGCTCTCTTCACAAGTTTTGCAAGGTGATTTTGGCTATTCAAGATCGTCATCATCAATATCCTCAAAGCTTGAACATCCATATGACTAAATTATCAAACTATTATTGCTCTTATCTGAAGTTTTTATAGGTGTTGGCTTTAGAGAGGTTGATGTCTTTGATATTTTAGACCACCCATTCTTGTAAATTATGCCACCTTCCTATTAAAACATTTCTTAGTTTTGACTAGTATAGCCTTGGTTCATCATTGTATATCTGCAAGCTCTCTTATTGACCAATTAATGGTTTGCAAAGGAGTAGCAGCTTTCCCATCACACCCAAGGTCAATGAGATCTATCATGTCATCCACCATCCCATTTGGGACCCATTCATCTGTGAATGCCTTGATCTAATCAATAGTCATTCAACTCCAATCCCATTTGATCACTTCATACTCATCAGAGTAATCTTTCTAGTAGTCTTCTAGGTGAGGCACATGCTCATATGAAAAACCAATGTTGATATTCCTTTTCACGAATCCCTTACTATCATCAGAAACTCTGCATGGATATGAATTAAGGGTGAATTAAGAGATAGCAGACTCAATGTTTTGAGCATTGATTACAATTTTACATGAAAATGTTTCAAAGAAATTGGGAATGAAATCCCTGGTACTTTTTTGTCTCTACAGTATTTTTGAAATGTTACCAGTTGCCTACACAACTCAATCAGTATGATCTTATTATTTTCTAGCTTTAGTAGTCACAGGTGATATCCTTTAAATCATTAGACCCTGATATAGGTGAACTTTTAGAATTGAATGAAGTAACTTCCATAATGGTTGATCAAGGTAGCTACTTCATCAAAGATTCTTCTTACCTAGTATTCATCAAGGGCTTGCACTATTCTCATTGTGAAAGCATCGTCACCCTTCTGAAATGTGTGTTTCTTTGCTCTAGATTCAATTGAGGGAAGCATTTATATACCTACATTTTAGGGATG
The DNA here is from genome assembly GCA_037957365.1 of Torreya grandis. NCBI lineage: Eukaryota > Viridiplantae > Streptophyta > Pinopsida > Cupressales > Taxaceae > Torreya > Torreya grandis. Next base: position 2,116,362 of record JARHVA010002212.1, read on the forward strand.
ATATCACCCTACTAGGAGAGGCTAGGATATATTCTCTATGATGCCAATAAGTACACCAGATACAAAGTCATGAAAAATTGCTTTGTAGAGTCTACATTTAATAGTTGATAGTGTAGGAATCGATGATCATCTCACCCAAGTCTATGAATTATTTTCCATTATAGATGATATGTATTGACATGAATATCTAGGGGTAGAATTTTTGAGTGTTTTCATTTCCAACCATGCAATTCAAGAGAGTGATCATGTCTAAAAATTCCTCATTGAAATATCGTCTGAAAGTTCTTTGTCAACTTGGAGATCTTGTTCTTTTTATGCTTCAGCCAGGATTCATCAATCACTGTTAAATATTTATCATGATTTGTCCCAAAACTTTTATCCCTAAATGGTGTTCATTTTAGCATAAATATCATGTACAAGGATCCTCATTGTCATTCCCATTGACTTCCCATCTATCTTAGCCAATAATGATCCATCGCTTGATTTTATCTCCCTAGTCTTAGGATCATATTATTTCACATAGGTAAAGACTAGGTCTGAACACTAAATAGATGTTTGAAAGTTGGTTGCTTCTAAAATACTATTTTCTACCAAGTGGACAGTTAATGTACTCGCATTTTTCACATTCAATCTTTTGTGGAATACCTTTAGGTCAACATACCCAATCTATGAATCTATAATTTTGGGGATTTTGTTGTCCAACACCAATAGTGGTTCAAAGCCCATATATTTGCACTTCATCACGTTAGGCTTTAGAATCTCGAGAGTCACTTGAGCAAGGGTTAGCAGATTGAACGAGTCTAGAGGGAGGAAATATCGATGGGGTTGTAATAAATAGGCCGTTGTGGTCATGAGATAGGATCCACATGTTGTTAAAGTACCCCTAGAACAAGTATTTGATGGACTGAAAATAGAATGATGGGAATCTCTATGAAACAATTAAAATATCACTCAAAAACATACTAAAGAGGGAAACACTATGAAATACTCAAAAAATAAGAAAATCCAACAGAGTTTTAGTAGTGTGGTGTCATTAGGGGAGATAAATCACTCTGGGGTAGATATCACTGGGTGGAATACTGATTCAAATGAGGCCCTAAAGGGATCATAAAGTTTTTTCCTAGCAGTTTGGTGTAATGTGGCACAATGATGTGGATTGGGAAATTTAGAGCTTGGTTTTGACCAAGAGTTCAAATGATGATAGGTCATAGTATCATGTTTATGTCTAAGCCCTACTGGATAAGCACTGTACAGTTTTTAGTGATATACCTCCAAGTGTACCTCCCAATAGAGGCTTTGAGCATGTGATCGAGCTTGAGGACAACAAGCCCAGGTCACCAATCCTTACCATCACCCCAAATAGTTTAAGGATGAGATTGAGAGGACCATACATGAGCTCCTGGATATGGGACATATCAGGCCTAGTTCCAGTCCCTTTGCTTCTTAGGTTGTTTTGGTGAAGAAGAATGATGGAACCATGCATATGTGTATAGATTAACGTGCCTTCAATAAGAAAACCATTAAGAATAAGTATCATGTGCCTTATTTTGATGAGTTGATAGATGAGTTACATAATGCGATCTATTTTTCCAAAAATAGATCTACGATTAAGATACCATCAAATCAAGGTCAAAGAGGGGGATGTGCAAAAGACAGTTTTTAGATGCCACTACAATCACTTTGAGTTTCTTGTGATGCCATTTGGTTTTTTGAATGCACCCACTATGTATTAGTCCTGTATGAACCATGTGTTCAACCACCACCTATGGAAGTTCATGTTGGTATTCTTCGATGACCACTTAGTCTATAGAAAGACATGGGATGATCACATGAGACATCTTGATGAGATTTTGGGTATTTTGGAGGCTAGTTTGCTATACGCAAAGGCTTCTAAGGGTGAATTCAACATGATAGAGATATTATACTTGGGCTATGTGATTGAAGGAGGTGAAGTCAAGGATGATAGGACAAAGATTTAGGTGATACTGGATTGGCTACCATTGAGGACTTTGACACACTTGAGAGGGTTCTTAGGTCTATGTACTTACTACAAGAGGTTTGTGAAGGGTTTATCTCGCTTGGTTGCTCCATTGATGGACTTGAACAAGAAAGGAGATTTTGCTTGGTCTGATTCAACACAATAGGTTTTTTATCACCTTAAGGAGGTGATGATTTTATGTCCAGTTCTTGCACTACTAGACTTCACTTGGCCATTTGTACTTGAGTTTGATGCATTAATGGAGGGCATTAGAGTAGTACTTATGCAGGATAGGCATCCCATTTCCTATGAGAGTCAAAATTTGAGTCCTATGGAGAGGGGGTACTCAATTTATGACAAGGAGATGCTGGCTATTATGCATGCATTGGTCAAATTTAGGCAATATCTTATGAGTAGTAGATATGTGGTTTATACAGATCACAACAGTTTGAGGTTTTTCTTGGGGCAAAAAAATCTCAATGACCACTAGTAGAGATGGGTGAACACGGTACACGCTTATGAATTTGACACAGAGTACACAAAAGGTAAGAATAATGTGGTAGTTGATGCTTTATCTAGGAGACCTTACCTTGATTCTATGATTAGTTCTATGTCAGCTATTTCAACTGATTAGAAAGCTCACATACTTGATGAGTATTCCAAGAGTCAGTTCACATGTGAGATCATGGATGGCTTTATCTAGGATGATAGATACAGAGTCTTGGATGAACTCATATACTACAAGGATAGGATTTTCCTTGTACCAGAGTCTAAGATGAAGGAGAAGATCCTTCGAGCAGTACACGATACACCTTTAGCAGGACATCTTGGGTATTTTAAGACCTACAAATACATCAGAGAGAGGTTCGCATGGAAAGGGTTAAAGGATGATGTCCTTATCCATATTAGGGAGTGTTTGGTTTGTCAGCAAACCAAGGTGGAACATACTTTTTTAGCAAGACTTCTACAGCCTCTTTCTATCCTGGAGCAGAAATGGGAGAGCATATATATGGACTTTATTATAGACCTTCCCTCAGTACATGGGCATGATTGCATCTATGTAGTGATCGATCGATTGACCAACTATGCCCATTTATTTTCTATGTCTTATGGGCATACGACAACATAGGTAGCACAAACATTCTTCACAGGTGTTTTTAGGCTTCATGGCTTGCCTAAGAACATCGTTAGTGATCAAGATAGCCATTTAATAAGCACATTTTGGTAGGAGATTTTTTGACTTGCATGTACTGAGTTGACTCCTAGTACTAGCTATCATCCACATACAGATGAGCAGATAGAAATAGTCAATAAGTGGATAGAGAGCTACTTACGTAACTATGTAGCAGACATTAGTGGGCATGGATTAGATGGCTACACTTAGGTGAGTATTGTTATAATACCACCTATTAGATGAGTATTGGCATGTCTCCTTTTCATGCATTATATGGATACGATGCTTCATCATTTGTGGACTTGGTACTATCAAATAGCCAAGCTATCAAAGTTCATGATTGGTTACAAGAGAATCAAGATATTTTGAAGGCCCTCAAGGAGAATCTGTAGAAAGCACAAAATCAATAGAAGATTTATGCAGATAAACAAAAGGTTAATAGGTCTTTTGAGGTAGGAGATTTGGTCTTTCTACATTTGCAGTCCTATAGGCAATCCTCACTTAAGAAGAGCGGTGTTGAGAAGTTGAAACCGTGATTCTATGGGCCATACAAGATAGTTCGAAGGGTCAGGGCAGTTGTATATGAGTTAGAGATTTTGGAACAAAGTAGGATCCATAATGTCTTTCATGTTTCATGCCTCAAAAGAGCACTTGGACAACATATTGTACTTTCTACAGACTTACCACCTTTGAACGAGGAGGGAAAGCTAGTTTTAGAACCAGAGACTATCATTGAGGTGATGCAGAGAATGCTCACAAACATGGTGATTACATAATATCTAGTGTGGTGGAAAAATTTGCCATTTGAGGATGCTACTTAAGAGGGAGAGTAGATTTTACAGCATCTTATTTTGCATTTGCTTGTGGGCAAGCAATTTTTAGGAAGGGAGGATTGTAGTGTCCCCATCCTATGCATGAGGCCCAAGAGGCTTAATTTAGTCTTAGCCTTAGTCATATCTAAGAGGCTAGAGATGTTGGGGCTTATTGGGTATGGATTTTCATTACCACCTTCACTTTATGTTATAATTCGTCATTGACTTAAGTGATAGGTGAAAAGGTGGTACTTTATGTTATATTCTTTCGTTGGGACAACTTACGTGATTTTTCTAGCATGTACACAATAAATTCACTTAAGTTATATTTATGCACATGGCAATTTCCCAAAAGGAGGCATTAGGGTTTCTTTTGCCTCTTTTGAGATATTAAAGGCTTCTTTATGGTGGGCGTTGGATTTGGATCAATCCAACGGTGGAGATTATAACATTTTTTTGGAGGATATATATATATATATATATCCCCTTATGGTCATTTTTTAGGGGATTCATACACTCAATCATTTTCAGCTTTTATTATTTTCAATCTTTTTGCTTGTGAAGGTTAGATTCTGCAGGATCCCTAGCTTCGATGATGAGAGATCCACTCCTAGCTGGAAGAGCATTCTTCGGTGAGGGTTTCAAAACCATATCCCTAGCTTTTAGTTCGTTTAGTTCAAATTTTTTGTTCAGATTGGGAGTACGGTCAAAAGATACATTAGAGATTTAAGATCTGGAGGAGAGGGACAACCATTCATCATTCGAGCTCATCTATTTTCTGATTTAAAGTTATTGGGTGTCTCCCCTAAGTGGAGCGACTTATTTAGGAGATTCAAAAAGATTTTAGGAGGGGTTGCAATGGGTATTTTTTAGAAATTTTGGAGTTGGAGCTTGTTGTCATCACCTTAATGCCCTAGAGATTTATTCCAAGAATTTCTCTTTCTATTTTGAAGTTTACGGTTAGCTATAATTTTTTCTATTTGTAGTCATGAAATTAAGGAAATAAATGTAGCTTTTGGTTATAAAAATTATTTTTCAGTGGTTTAATATTCTACTTATTTTTCTACATCATTTGAAACATCTAGGTATTATCAAAAGTGAATATTTTGAAAAATATTAATTATTTTTGAATTTTGTACCTTGCTGTTCTGATAAATTAGTTTTCAGTTTTGAGGGGTTTTAGTAATTTTTTTGAGTTTTAAGAAGATATCCTAAAAGGGATATTTCACTCCTTGATAGAGACAACAAAAAGAGAGTGTAAAGAGAGACAACAGAGAGGGAGAGTATAGAGGGAGAAAAAGACAACAAAGAGGGATAAAAGGAAAAAGGGACAATAAAAAAAGGAGAAGAATGGGACAAAAAAAGAGTAAAAAGGACAACGAAGATAAAAAAGGAAGATGCATGCCTACCACCTGAGTTTTGAGGGAAAAGTAAGGGAAAGGGGAGGAAGTAAAGGGAAACAAAGAATAGATCCACTTTTATATGAAGAAAGGAAGAACCACCCGTGAAACCAAAGCTCAAAAGTATGTAGTTTTTTTAATTTTATAGATAAATTTATTTTATGTCTATATAATTTATTTATTTTTTAAAACAGGAAAAACACATGAGAAAAACTTGCAAAACAATCTAGAAAAAAACATGAAATAAACTTGCAAAAATCTAAAAAAACCAAAAAAATCACCACAAAAAACCCCAGAAAAAAAAGATGCAAAAAATCATAAAATAAACCTTACAAAAATCCTATAGAAATCCTAAAACACCTTTTTTTTTTGCATGTAAATTGTTTGATGAAATTCTTAATTTGTGAGACTACAGATCGTGAAATTGATGATGATTACCACACTTCTCAAAAAAAATTCAGATTCCATATTTAATTATTTTTGTATATCATTTTTATGGTGAATTTCATTATTTATTAGTTATTAGCACAATTATTATGTTTTGATTAAAAGGAGGGCGTTGGCATGAGTTAACATCCTTCCTCTGCTACTAGGGAATTGCAGAGATATATTTATCAATTTTGTTTCTTCAATTAAAATATTTCAATTAATTTTTTTTTTTTTTTTTTTTTTTAATTTTTTTATAATAGGACCACTAGTTACTATATAGACTCACGTGAAGATGCCTCTGGGACCAATTTGTTAGGTTTAAATTAGGGGTGATTATTTCACCATAGTCAAAATAAATTGAATAAATTGAGTAAAAAGTTATAACCCATAGTAGTTAGTTAATTCCTTGATAGTTAGTTTGTTATTCTTAATATATCTTAAATCTTTTAAATTTGATTTTAGTTGAGATGTTGTATTGTTTTGCAACTCCTTTATGTTATTTGGGAGGTGTTAGTTGAGAGCCTACTTCGTAGGGATATTTGGGCATTGCTCTCCCTATTGTATAGAACATATTAGGGGCATCCTTCTATATATAAATTTGACTATGTATTAATTGATTGGATTAGCTGAATTAATAAATAATAATTTATAGCTTTTACAATCGATGTCTTTCCTAGGGACCCGACACAAAGATATCATTCCCAGTTTTACTTTTTAGTTTTAAGTATTTCAATTAGTTTTAATATTATTTTCTTTTTGGGGTGTTGATCACAGGGCCACTACTTATATCGACCCACAAAGAGTTAACGTTGGGACAAGACGACGCCCTTCCTCTATTAATAGCGACCTAGCTTAAAGGTATAATTTTCATTTTTTTTTTTTTAAATTGAAGAATTTCAATGAATTATAATACTATTTTCTTTTTGGGATTTTATAACAAGTCCACTAGTCATATGGACCCACAAATGGCTGGCACTACGAAGTCGATGTCCTCCCTATGTTATTAGGGACTTGACACGAGGTAATATTTATAATTTTGTTTTTTAAATTGAAATATTTTATTTACTTGTATTCTAATATTTACTAGTATTTCAAGTTCACGTCATCCATGCCTTATGATCGCTCTACATCTAGTAGTGCAAGAGATGTTGGACCCTCTCATGTACGAAAAAAAATCCAAGAGACCGTCCCATCTAGCATTGATGACATTATCCCCACATAATTGTCCAGGAATGTTAACAATGTGGCACCACTTTGAAGATGATCATCCCTTTCATCATACACTCGCTCAGTACAAATACCAAGTGGTTGGGAGTTTCAAAGTAAAGTTATATGTCGATGATGGTATGAAAATGTTGGAGGATGCTTGGGGTAAGTATTTGAATTTACATAATTGAAATTTTTATATTTCTCTTATATATATTTTTTAACTTTTTTTTAGTTTTTTTAATTTATTTAAAATATATTTGACATTCATTCTTTTAATATCAAGTATTTTTACCAAAAAATACGAATGCATTGAAAAACCCTATTTTTGTGAATTGTCGCATCTTCCCTAGATCATGTTGTCGAATGAATACGAACAATAGCCTACAAAAAAATTGAAGATGATTCGGCAACACCTACCATAACACAAAAGTAATTGGAAAATATGCACAAAGTATGCTTAACACGATAAGGCGACATATGAGGGTAAGGCCACCAAACACATAGAAGTAATTAATTACTTATTTTATAGACTTTTTATTTTTTTTCAGATTTGTAATTTAAAACGTGAAATACTAGGAAAATACAAATGTAGAGGAGATGAATTCAACCACTCAACGTGAAAGTTTTTAATAAGTTACTTTACATTAAAAAAAATTAAGTTGTTTTATAACTAAAATTACACAGGGTTTTACAACATACATTTTATTGCACGGGCAATGATATAATCACAGGGCCACCAAATAAATGAAAAAAAAGTCGATCGAACTAGAATGGGACAGATAGGCTTTCTTGTTTATTACATATAATGTTTAAAGAATGTCATTATATTAATATTTTTTATATATAAACACAATATATTTAAGGAATAATATAATATAAAAAATAAAAAAAATAAATAATAGTAATAAAACATAATTTCATATATATATATATATATATATATTGATTTTTTTATTTTTTATTTTTATTTTTTTAGCTACTTTTCAGAACAAATTGAGCACTAAAGGGATGCTAATGCTTGGCGCAACAACACCACAATTGCAATGCACATAAAACATAAACACGATGCAACAATAGCGAAACTGCAGTGCACATAAAACATACAGCACAACAATGGTGCACTAAAATATCTCTAGTCATGCCATTTTTGCATTAGTGTTGTCCCACTAAAGTTGATGCGATTCCCTAAAAATTTTGGTGCAAAAAACACCAAAAACCATCAATTTCCAGCACAATTTCAACCCAAATTGAGATGCAAATTGAACTAAATGTAAGACTGAGATAACCTACATTAACCATGCATTGGAACAATCACAAGCAAAAGAAAACATTTCATCGAATTTAAGAAATGTAGATCATAGAGCAATATTGTTATAATAGTTGCCATACAATTCCATAAATTCAAAAAGAAGGAACAACTCACTATTCGTTTTCATTGAATGGTTCTTTGAATTTGAAGTATTATCATTAGCAGTATCAAATATTAGCTCTTCCAAATGCATTACTTATAAGATATGTTGTAAACATTATTTTTCATGGACCAGCTAGGATTCAAACCTAGGACCTCCCATTTGCATGCTAGGGTGTTCTACCACTGAGCTACCGATCCTTTTGTGATAGGGATTTTTTGGTAGGCTCCTTGTTACGGTTTAGGTGCAGCTCATTTTCTCCATCAGTAAAAGTATTTTTTACGCTGTTAAGAGGCCCTAGTACAGGAGTAGAATGCACTGGACGCCAAGTGTAAGTGTGTAAGCAAATTGGGTGTGAACAAGATACTTATATTGAATTTTATTCAGTTTATTCATTTACTTTGTTCAAGAAACTGATAACCTGACAAACTTGAGAGATATGAAAATGCAAATGCAATACCTTACTCAAAAACCAATAATCCATAAAGTATTTGAATAAGGCACCGAGACTATCCATACATGGCTTCCATAGAAGCTATGCAATGGCAAACTTTCCTTACATACTTCAGAAAATATGAGATCTCAAATTACTGAAAGATGAAGTTCTTGGAATCAGAAGCCAATGACCAGGCAAAAAGAGACGGTAGATGATAAATAAATTATACGATACCAAAATAAGTGAAACAAGAATATCAAACAAGTCATATCCCAAGGAATCCGTGAGCAAACTGACATAATGCACTCTATTACACGATGCTCATTGCCATCAATCAGAGTTGACCAAAGAACTACTAATTATGCAATTCTTAGAACATCTTTCCAAGTCCATCTTCTTGCAAGACAGAGTCATCCAACTTGAATCTCTGCCATTTTCCAATAAGAGGCTGTAGCTGCTGCATCTTGTCAAACATGCCAAGAAGACCCCCTGAGTGAATAAAGAGAACTCTTCTTCCTTCCCAATTAGATGGATTCTCGACCATGTCTTTTAACATTTGAAATGCTGCCTTTCCACTGAAAAAGGGAACAACCTCTTTAGTAAATAGGGTGAACATAGGTCTAAATGCAGAAGCAAGATGGAAGATGTACAATTGATAATCCGCTTAAATGATTATAAATCTGGGATATGCATTTCGTATGGATTAAAAATCATTATGTTTTCTGCAAAAAGCATTGCAATCTAATTGTTTTTATACCGAAACCAAAATGTAGTAGTATCGACGGCTTTTCTAGCTCAAATTTTAAAAAAAGAAGAATAGGGGAGCAATGATATTAGTTAATAGAACTGCTTAACAGAATCCTGTGAAATGAGTACAATAAAACATAATTTTACCAGCAGCGGGAAGTGGTCCTAATCCAGGTTTCTCCGTATCATAACATACTTTCTAGAGGACTTCAGAGACAATAAGGTAGTTAATGAGAATGGATAAGTCTCTCAATCTACCGCAGCAATTCAGCATTCTTTATTGTGTTCTACTTAATTTTGTTCCTGTAAATGTTATTGCATGAGACTGTTTAGACTTTTGACTTTCTATCTTCTAGGAATTCCTTGGTAAAGCTTGTAGTCCCTTATCTTTGTTAAAAGAAAATATTATATTAAAGACTATAAGTGTATAAAATAACAGATGATTCTGCTGAAACTTGAACATCCGTGGATGTTAAGTAACAGAAATTGGTATGGTTTCTATTTCTTTTTAAAATGGAAGAAATAAGTATCTGTTGTATCTTTCATCGTGGAAAAAGAAGTTTCTTGGTGTAGCCCAAGGAAGTTAACAAACATGGCCAAAATTAGAAAGTATTACCTTGGGAACATTCAATAAGTCCCACCAAAGTCTCAAAACATGATTTATGAAATTTTACCCTGGCTAAAAAGTTCTATTCAGCATGTATAGGGATGAAAAATTAAAATAAGCTATATGCAAAATTATCTACAAAAATAAATGGAATGTCCAACAGTCAAACCAATAAAATAGTAATCCATGTGAAAAATAAACTGGACATTTGTGCGAACCTGTAAACAGGGTCAAGGACAATGCCTGTTGCTTCAGCAATTTGGCATACACATTGAAGCTCCTCTACTTTGCTCATTGCATAGCCAAGGCCTTTTGCCTGGTTCAAAAATCAGTCAAATTAGTTAGTATGAACAGTACCAGATCATGATTACAGTGTTAATGGTTAACAAAAAAAATCTTTCTACGGAGATATATCTCACCCAGATATAAGAAATGGCAATATTAAAAAAACATCCATATATGTAGAACACCTAAAACCTTTGTGTGAAAATTCAGTTTGGGCAAACCATCAGAAATGCAATAGATCAATGAATCTTGGTGTTTAACACAGCTGAATCATTGTCTTCCGAGTTGTTCATATACCATTCATTTTACATATTTGAGGAATAAGTAGAATAATACAGATATAGAAAAATAACCGAAAGTAATATGATACATCTTAATTCTAACAAGAACTAACATTAGGCATCAAATCCATTCTTAACTAACACGGGCCACAACATCTACCTCAATATTTGCAGATCACATATTAGTAATTGAACAAATTGTAAGCTTAGGTAGTAATTGGACAAATTATAGGCTTAGTTGGACTTGGCGTTAAATTAAAAGGTTTCATATTTATTCCCTTTGACTTTCTACAGAAAATGGGTCTTTTTTTCTGGTGTACAGCCAACCATTTTACCCATCAATCCATGCTTAATGAGTGCATAACTCAAAATATATTTCACTTTCGAATTTGCACATCACATTTTTCTTGAAAATATATTTGATTAAATAATATTTTACTTCCAAGATTCCAAGGTTGATATTCTCATCATCAAATAGATATGAACTGGGAAATTTTCCCAAAAATAATCAAGAACCAATTTAGTAAGATATTAGGACTAGCAAGATCTCAAATGTCCACTGGATTGATAAGAGATGGCAAAGGCATCACAAAACACAAAATGCAATAGATTCAGAGAAATGATAGCTAGATCTATCCATCACATACAACCATCTAAAAATTTAACTCCTGACACTACTATGTGGGGTAAACTCCTGATTTGTGAGGATTTGAAAACCAGGTGCTGAAAGAAACTTGTAGAGTTTTTGATTCCCTGGGTCGTATTCAAGCATATGCAAACTTGTAGAGTTTAGAACCAGGGGCTAAAAGAAACTTGTAGAGTTTATGGTTGCCTAGGTCATATTCAAGCATATGCAATCCAATATGCACAATAAGTTGGACAAGGATAGATTATTGTACCTTGTATTTATACACTACAGCATCTGCTAGTAAGCAAAATTAGATTCAAACCTCATTTGTTTGGCTGACAACTTATCCAATATCAAAAGGGTCTAATCATCTAGCTTAAGAATGAGGCTGAGCAGCCCAATTTTCTTGGGGAAGATCTAAATTGGCTAGATGATGGACTGGTTGGTCTCTAAATGACTCGCACAGGAAACAACAATTGGATTAACCATTTTGAGGGGAACAAAGGGAGGCAACAATCATGGGACGAATTTCCCCTCGTTAATTTTAGGATTGATGTTGGTTCAATCCAAGGACCGAGCAGTTTAACCAAGTTTACTCCGAGAGTAGCAACTGCTACCATCAGATATTCAATTGATATAAGCATTCATGTTCATTTACTTGCTTACTTATTATTTGTCTATATCATGCTGTCTGTTTGATTCAACTGATAAAACAATCAGAATCTACTTCACTGCAATTCCTATCACAACTTAAACTAGGGAAAAACATCATCCAAAAAAAGTAAAAAAGAGAGGGTAGGGCAGAAATGAGCAAGTGTCTTTGACCTAAATGAGTTTCTTGATGCCAAGGAACTAAAAGCATGCTTGACCATAGTTATACTACTATGTGTTTGGTCTATCAATTGTACAAACGTGACCCACTCGGTGGGCAAGCTTCTAAGGACAAGTGTGAAAGCCATTTATTTATTGAATCCATTCTAAAGAAAATGATTGGCAATCTATAGTTATTGCACACAGTTATTGAGAGGAGTCTAAATAAAACATGAAAGAACTCTATAAACTAGTTATGATAGTTACTGCACAACATAACTAAGACAATCATTTGCAAACAAACACATTATGAACAAGTACTGAAGACCTCTAGTCTACTTTCCCCATAGACTAAGGGATCATTTTTGGGATTTTATTTTATTAAACCTGAATAGTGATTTTTATCATTTATCCATATAAAGCAATTCTAATTGATTAATAGAATATTTTAAAAAGTGATTTTTACCACCCTATGGTAATTAAAAGGATAAATAATTATTAGATTATTGCCCAAAAATAATTTTAGTTACTATTTGTTATGAAGGCAATTAATTTAATATTATTTTTGGAAAAAGAATAATGTCGGCTTGGGAGATGAATAAAGAAAAGAAAAGATATCTTAAAAAGTCGACAAAGAGATGTTATGAGGTATTTTAGCCCCCCTCCCAAGGTCGTTCGCCCCCCTTTGTAGGGTACAAATACAAGGTGGTGATCTTATTTTAGACATGCTAAATATTATTTTGTGAATCTTCATGCTTGAAGAATGATTGGGATGTATGTCCAATAATTACTCCCGCAATCTTGAGTTGATTTATCAATAAAACGGTGTTTTTTGACACCACCTTACAAAGGAATATTTTGTTGCTTTCCCTAAGAGTGGGCCGATTTGCCTTGGTTTTCTTTGGAGAGAGTTTTGAGGACAAATTGGGTGTCCAATTGCTCAAAACTAGTTGCTGGAATTTATTGTTAATTTTTTAAAGTGTGGTGTTAAATTTGTTAAATGATTGGTAAGGTTGTCAAGGGTTATTTAATTGGAAAAATAAAATATAATTTTCTGAATTATTATTTATTTATTTGACAGAATTTTATGGTGAATTTGACTTCGTGAAATGTTGATTTGGGCTTCATAAATAATTTATGATTTTTCCTAACGGTGGCGATTTGGTTAGGCAAGTTTGGAAGGTCCTTGAGGGTGCCTTAGACCCTAGTTTGTGAAGAATATTTAATTCTGATTTTATTTCAGCCTTTTGACCTAGGACAACTTCACTTGGGTGGTTGTTTGATCACTTTGGATGCCCTAGAAAGGAGCTGGAATTATTCAAATAATTTTTGGCATTTTTTCTATGATGATTGCAAGGGTTTGAGGAAGATTTTGGAGAGAGAACAGTGGTTTTTCTAAATAAAATCAGATATTTTCCAGCAAGCATTTGTCAGAAATTTATCTTCGTTCAAGTGGAAAAAATATACACCTTCATTAATTTTTAGTTGTTACTCATATTTGCATGTTTTGGGGTGAATTAAGGGTGAATCAATTGCTGAAAATTGTCTATTTATCCGTTGTACTTTGGCGCCAAGGGTTTGATGAGATTGGGTGTGTTTCAACTTCATTTTCAGTTAGGGTTGGATTTTTCAAATTTCAAAATTCAGAATTTATTTGCATAATATTGAGATTTTAGAAAAAACTCTTATTTGGTCTTTTAGCCCAAAAAGGGAACATTACAGAGGAGTCTAAATAAAACATGAAAGAACACAATAAACTAGTTATGATAGCTACTATACAACATAACTAAGACACTCATTTGCAAACAAGCACATTAACAGGCCTAGCACCAATTAACCAGCTAAATCAAAAGACTAGAGACATTAAACGAACAAAACGTAATAAAATTTGTATTTAACATTCTAAAAGCATTTTGTTACAATCAATATCCCCTAGGAAGCAATTTAGGCCAAAGGTGTGGGAGAAACATTGGTGTAATCTAGGCCAATTCCAGTGGTCGTTCGATACCTAACATGTTGACCTTGGACACGCAATCAAGGTGAAAACACCAAGGAAAGGCAGGCGCAATCCTGGCACAATCTCAACAGCATTTTGAGCCTACAAGTCCCAACCCTTTCAAATGGCAATCCGACCCATTTATATAGACAATTTGATTAGCATGGCCTCATCTTCCAGCTCAGCCCACTAATGGGGTAGTTACAAACATCATTGATGATTGCAAGATGTAGTTGAGATTCTAACATATTTGCCAACTGAGCCATGCCTTGCAATTAGGGTTTATCCCTGTTAAAGGTAGAACTTTTGTCTTTTACCTCTTCTTTGTCTTATATGGACCTCTGCAACTTGATCTTCCGCCATCAAATTGAATGCACAACCCATTCACAAATTCAACGGTCCTAACAACTGGACAAGCTGTCAATCTTAGCTCTGTCACTTTTGTGATGCTATCGCTGCCACATGGCTCTTTCTCAACTTCGCTTTCCTTTTTTCGCTAGGCTATTGGCTTTGCCTATCGGGTCCCACTTTGCCACTTGGCAGTCTATTGGCACTCCCGAGCTTTAGTTTGTTATCCACCTCTGTCATCATTGCAGCCATGTGACTTCTACTCGGCCTCCCGAGTTTTAGTTTGTGCTTGTTCAATCATCGCCACATGGCTTTTTCTTGGGCCCCCGGGCTCTTCATGCTTTGGTCTAATGTTGTAATCGCTTTGAGCTTTCAGGCTTCCGAGAGGGCACCACGTGGCATCTTCTTGAGGCCTCGAGGCCATGGACCTTTGCCAATGTCGATCAACTCCCGAGCTTCCGAATTAATGCCTTAATGCCTCCCGAGGTTCTGAAGTTCTGAGTTTTCGAGCTTCCAATCACCCAAGATGGTGCCACATGGTGCCATCTCGAGGCCTCGGGGCTTTAAAAGGACTGTCATTTTTTCAAAAGATTTGACTCCCAAGATTTGGACACATGGAAGGATCCAAGGGCCTCCAGAAATCTTTGAAAACCTACGAGAAAACAAGAAAATCAACTAAATAAAGATTTTTGAGAAAACCAAGTCTTTGCCAAGCGAATTTTATGCAAGAAGCAGTCAATAAATATAGGAATTGAAACCACTCATTCGCATAAAATAGAGATTTAAGTCTGAACATTCATAGGATAAAGTGTATAACAAATGTGTAAAATGATCTGAAACAAAGAAGTAATAGACTGCGAAGAAAATCATAATTATTGAAGATTTTTGGCTAAGTCTCATTGCAAACATTAAGCCAATTTTCTATGAAAAACATAATTATGAGATATATCGCCAAACGTTAGCTAAAAGAAAAAGGGTCCTTGTTTTCACCCTGAAAATAGGGCGTGTTGTTTGACACAACAACAAATGGCGACCTCTATGGGGCGAATGTTGTTAAGCATTCAAAACCCATAACCTTTGGTTAAAGCATTTCAAAAGCTAGGCTACAAGCCTTCACATCAAAACATAAGCATAAACTACAAACAATTCCTTAGGCAAAATCAAGAAAATGAAGAAACTGAAGTCTGCTTCAACTTGTGGCATACTAAGTTTCAATTCAACCTTAGACAATTGGTGTGTGAAAGTGATTAATTCCTTATAGCTCTTGAATTCACATAAAATAAGTCAAACCTGCTTAGACAACCAGAACTTCTGAGAGGGAAAAGATGTTATTCAATTTGGGGGGAATGGCATGGGCATGGCTCTGTTGCCAGCCAGGTGTCTATAGCCCCGACAGAGATACCTTTGGTCCCACTCAAGACCTTACTCCATTGCCAGCCAAACTGAAAACCCTGTGGTGGAGGTTATCTAGACTTTGAATCACCCTTTCAAGAAAGACTTTAGTTTTTTGCATTTTTCATTTTGTTTCCTTCAAAAATTTATTATGAAAAGATTTTTATGTTCAATCCATTAAGGGTTGGGGACCAAGCCGTGGGTAAAATGATAAAAAATTCAGATTAGCAAGACACGCCTAAAGTAGCTCAGTGTTTCTTCTTTGCTTAAGATGTTCAATTAGGTGCAACTGATGGCTTTAGACAAGAAAAGAACCCTTTATAAAATTCACATGTTCTGTTTGGAATCATGGGCCTCCAAAGTTCAAAAAATGCAAAAAAGAAAACTGAAGCAACCTATGCCATTGTTCAAATGTGACTTTTCACTTTCTAACTTTAAAGGCTCAAACAACTATCTCAATTATACATCCACCATTTGAGGTTCCCCAACCCACTAACACAAGGAAAGAGAAATCCACAGGGTCCTCTTCTACTCAGTGCTTTTATTTCCGAAACAGGGCTAATTGTTGCCAAGGGATGCCAAGGACAAGGATCATGCCAGAATGCTGAAGCAAAACAGAGCCAAAATAGACCCACACGAAACAAAACCAAACCAAAGCAAGGAAACAGGAAACCTAATCTAAAACAGAGAACGAGAAAGAATCCATAGAAAAGGAAAGCAAACAAAAAAACATATTTACAAGAAGTTTTTCCAAGTAAATGCATGCTTGAATCAGTTAGACACCTAATTAGTTCAAGATTTGGAGAAGGGCAAAGAGCATAGCTACTTTATTTTATGTTGTCCTCTAGGATAGAAAACACTATCCCATAAAGATTTGTCAATATTCATTTCATGCAATTGAAACAAAATCAAAGTATGCAGTTAAGCATTATGCTTACATCTAATTTGTTGAAAGCATGAGGGATAGAGTGAAGAAAATACCTCAGCCCAAATGTGGAATTGTGAAGAGGAGTGAGGTTGGGAGCTAATACACACCAAAATGTCTTGAACATCCAACTTGGTAGGGATCTCTTCTTTGTTACAACTCGTAGATATGTCAATTATTCACTGCCTTTGAACTGTAATGGAAGCTTTGGCAGAGTCCTCTTCTTTGTCTTTATCCTCTGGGAGGTATGGAAGTAGTTTTTTCCACGTCAAAGACTTCCTAGATTTGTCATCCATGGCTGGAGTGTGCGGAGAGCTTAGTTGAGTTAGATCATATCCAGTTTGCATCTCCATTGGTGTGACTTCTTCGTTCAAGCTATTATACCCTTGAGCTTCCTTATTGAATGCCTCTACTGTCGAGAAGAACAGATGGCTGCTTTCAATTGTTTTGAAGGCAAGGCTGAACTAGGGAGAGAATAAATCAACTTTGATCTCTTTCAGCTCGTTCTCCTCAAAGGAACAACCCACTATGCTTTGGTTTTCTTCTTCTTGGCACAAGCAATCTAGCTCATCTTTGATTTGCTCACATTCATCTTCCTTTAATGATGAGAGGGAAGCCAAACTACCGCTACAAAGCTACTAACCATCTTGAATCGGCCTTGCAAATATATGAGCAAGAACATATGAGAAGGATGCTTCAAATGCAGAATATGTGTCTTCCTCTACTTGTTGCACCAGCTCTTCAAATGGTACTTCCCTTGACTGACTACAAGAGATGTCAGGTTCTCCAGACTCAAAAAGATCTGCGTGCATGTACTCATAACGATCACTATCTTCAATTCCATAATCAATATAATCATAAGAGTGGGATTCATCTTCTTCAGGATTCTAAAAATAATCCATGGTATTAGAAACTTTCCCCTGATGATCCTACGAATCACAAACACAAAATTCTTTTACTTGAGGTTCGAGAATGGTGATTTTGGAAACAAAATGTTCAATAGCTACTAATTCATGAAGATTTCGATCATCTGAGATAAGAATATGCATTATTTGATCTTTTACGTTTTCTTCTAGCATATGTTGATTGGACCCTTCCAAATTTGGAACCTCATCATCGTTATCCTTATCTGAAATGTATTCAATTGTTCTCACAACTTTAAAATTTCTTCCTTAATGGCTAGAATGCATTCCTCCATTTCACTTATGTCATAATTTGGAGGGGTACAGGGTCAGGATCAGCTTGCTCATACTAAATAGCTTCTTTTGTAATGATGATAGAGTTTTGATCATTAGGTGCAATAGTTGGCACAGAGGCCAAGTCTTCCACCCAGCTTCCAAATTGCAACAAAATTTGATTTCAAAGACTATCACTACTAGGGATGGAATTAGGTGTCAAACTTAAAAACCAGTCATATGCTTCTTCTTCTAGAGTGAAGGAAAACAATCTACAAGCTACATCCTCATATTTGACATTTAAAATGCACATAGCAGACCTATAAGCAGTAAGGTGTTCCTCAGCGGTTCTATTGTGATTGCTTGGAAATCTAGGGAGAAACACAAATGGGATCCTCAAGGAATTCGTGCTGAATACCTGGGATGTTTATGGCTGACTCACCAAGCCAAGACATGGTGATAGCCATGAAATTTAGGAGATCAAGTATAAGCTTTAAAAAATTTGAATAATATGTGCAACAAGCTCATCTTTACCAATTTTGTTCCTCCATGTCTCAACAAGTGAAACAAGAAAAAGCAAGCACCTAAATCTAGACCTTGTGATCTTTGCAGTGGGGTCCAAGTTGCTTTCAAACAAACAACAATTAAAAGACATCTAACAAGCAAGATTTCTTCAGCCCTCCTCCTAGCACCAGCTTTTGTTGGTGTGTTTGAAGCACACAATTATGGAGAAAGCGTAAGGAGGGGGAGCAAGACTCAATTAATAAAATATTCTTTCAAGCCCCAGATTCTTACTGACAATTATTCTTCACAGAAACCCTCCTAGCTCCAGAAATGTTGGTCACTCCAAATGATCCGCCCAGGGAATGACAATTGGATGAATCGTTCTGAGGGGAATAAAAGGAGGCAACAATCATGGGATGAATGTCCCCTCGTTAATTTTAGGATTGATGTTGGTTCAATCCAAGGACTGATCAGTTTAACCAAGTTTACTCCAAGAGTAGCGATTGCTACCGCCAAAGGTTCAATTGATATGAGCATTCATGTTCATTTACTTGTTTGCTTATTGTTTGTCTATATCTTGTTGTCTACTTGATTTAACTAATAAAACAATCAGAATCTACTTCACTGCAATTCCTATCACAACATAAATTAGGGCCAGACATCATCCAAAAAAGGTAAAAAGGAGAGAGAAGGCTGGGTAGAAAGGAGAGGGTGTCTTTGACCTAAACGAGCTTCTTGATGCCAAGGAACTGAAAGCATGCCTGACCACAGTTATACCACTGTGTCCCTGGTCTAGAAATTGCACAAACGTGAGCCACTCAGTGGGCAAGCTTCTAAGGACAAGTGTGAAAGCCATTTATTCATCGAATCCATTGTAAAGAAAACCACTAACAGTCTATAGCTATTCCACACAATGACTAAAAAGAGTCTAAATAAAACATGAAAGAACTCAATAAATTGGTTATGATAGCTACTGCACAACATAACTAAGACAATCATTTGCAAACAAGCACATTAACAGTCTTAACACCAATTAACTAGCTAAATCAAAAGATTAGAGACATTAAACAAACAAAAAGTTATAAAATATGTATTTAGCATTCTAAAAATATTTTGTTAAAATCAATACCCCTTGGCAAGCAATTAAGGCCGAAGGCATGGGAGAAACGTTGCTGTAATCCAGACCAATTCCAGCAGTTGTTCAATGCCTAAAATGCTGACCTTGGACACACAGTCAAGGTGAAAACATCAAGGAAAGGCAAATGCAATCATAGCACAATCCCAATAGCATTTCGACCCCAAAAGTCCCGACCCTTTCAAAATGGAAATACAGCCCATTTATATAGATAATTTGCTAGCATGGCCTCATCCTTCAGCTCAGCGCACTAATGGGGCGGTTACAAACATCAATAATGATTGGAAGATGCAATTGAGATTCTGACAGATTTGCCAGCTGAGTCATGCCTTGTAATTAGAGTCTATGCCTATTAAAGGAAAAACTTTTGTATTTTAACTCTTCTTTGTCTTATATGGACCTCTGCAACTTGATCATGCACCGTCAAATTGAATGCACAACCCATTCACAGATTTGACGGTCTTGACAGTCGGATGGGTCGTCAATCTTAGTTCCATCACTTTTGTGATGCCATCACTGCCACATGGCTCTTTATTGATTTTGCTTTCATTTTCCTTCGCTAGGTTATTGGCTTTGCCCCGCCGGGTCCCACTTTGCAACTTGGCAATCCATCGGCACCCCTGGGCATTAGTTTGCTATCCACCTCTGTCATCATCGTGACCACGTGGCTTCTTCTTGGCCTCCCAGGTTTTAGGCTGTGCTTGCTCGATCATCACCACGTGGCTTTTTCTCGGGTCCCCGAGCTCTCATGCTTTGGGTTAATGTTGTAATTGCTCCGAGCTTCCAAACTTCCAAGAAAGTGCCACGTGGCATCTTCTTACGGCCATGGGCCTTTGCCAATGTCGATCAACTCCTGAGCATCTGGGTTAATGCCTTAATGTCCCCAAGGTTCCAAGTTTTCGAGTTTTCGAGTTCTCGGGATGGTGCCACGTGGTGCCATCTCGGGGCCCCAGCTTGGACTTCAAAAAGACTCGATCGTTTTTTCAAAAGATTTGACTCCGAAGTCGTGCGTCGACGAGATTTCGACAGGTGGAAGGATCTAGGGGGCTCCAAGAATCTTTGAAAACCTGCGAGAAAACAAGAAAATTGACTAAGCAAATATTTTCAAGAAAACCAAATCTTTGTCAAGCTAATTTTATGTGAGAAGCAGTCAATAAATACAGGTATTGAAACCAGTCATCCACATAAAACAAAGATATAAGCTCGAACATTCACAGGATAAAGTCTATAGCAAATGTGATAAAACGATCTGAAACAAAGAAGCAATAGACTGCGAAGAACATCATGATTATTGAAGATTTGGTTGTCTCATTGCAAATATTAAGCCAAATTTCTATGAAAAACATAATCATGAGATATATCGCCAAAAGTTAGCTCAAAAAAAAGAGGGTCCCTATTTTCAGCCCAAAAATGGGGCATGTTGTTTGACACTGACTCGAGATTATGAGAGACCATATAACACTTAATAACCCTCCAACACAGAGACAACAATTCTAGGTAATGCATTTGGGTCTAGTTCAATAGCTATGCACCCATGAGCACCTTGTTGGATACAGATCCAATAAAGTTACAAAGATGCGCTTGTGGGAGGCATCAATACTTAATGTCGTATTGGTATTTTAGCTTTGTACTTTGAAGCCATGTTTATTGATCCCTATGGGCCTTATGGGTTATGACTTATGAGAATCAAAGAATACCTATTTTAAATAATTATCATCCAAACATGTAAATATGTGATTTGCTAAAGCAGCCACTGGGATAACGTAACAATCCTTGCCCAATCTGCCCTTAATTGTCTCAATGCTGCCTTGTAATTTTTTTCAAACACTTTGTATGCAAAGTGCTTCTTGCTGGTTTTTGTCACAGTTTGATAATTTGTTTGAATGACGATGGATTAAAGCTTCAAGTGTTTATAGAACAATGCAAGAATGACAATGCTAAGTTTCAAATGCAAGAATGACAATGCTAAGTTCCAAATGCAAGAATGACTTCTTCTTTTTGTTCTTTTCTATGCAATTAGATGAATTCACAAAGCAAACTAATCACCTACAGCCAATGGACATTTAGTCGAACAGTTGGCATGCAACCTACTATCTCAATTCAAATGCTCAAAAGATAACTATAAATGCCCAGCAACTTGTGATTCTTATTTGTATTGATGATTTGATACAATGCTCCACTAGACTAGCCAAGACTCTTGGCATAAACAAGAATTACAATTATATGGTACGCTGGTATGAAAGATGCACACCTACAGCTGCAAATATAGACTATACTAAAGGATGAATTGTATGCAATGAAACTTGGTTGGATTGAGGCGCCCTTGAGAATAGATGAAGGAGCAAGCAATTTCCAAGTGAAAGGATGATCTCCCAAGCCAAATCGAATTTGCCAAGCCAGCCGCCCCTATTCTGGTCTGATCTCAAATTTAAAATAATATGCTATGAATATGTGTTGTCTCAAGCATCTAATATCATTTCCATGCTCCAAGGAAGTGGGTGCACCAAGCCAAGCAAAGAATCGATGCAAATTGGAACCCCCACAAGCAAAAACGTCCTTCCTAATGGCGTCCTTCCTTGACTGTAAATATCTGATTTTTATATCAGATTTCTCTACAATGCAATCTGCTCTCTTAACCAAGGAAAATCGATGCCAAGCTATACAGAAACCAACACCAAAAGATAGCTATGCAACCTCCACAAATTCACCAAATCGATTTCTCCAAAATTGGCCAATGGCCACAAATTTTGCTCCAATTGAGATCACTGAAATATCACCTCCAAAATGCAACCCTTCAAGAGATATTTCACTCCCTCAGTTATGCTATCAATGGGAGTTATCATTCCCAAAGACAAATTGATTCACTGCAAAAAACTCTAGGCTTCACAAGCATACCACAACAAAGACAACATCAAATCGGGATGATCCATAATGACAGCCCACACCTCCCTTTATACTTTTTTTTTTCTTTCCTTCATTTGGGAAGCTTCTAGAAACATCATAATATTTTATTATTATTTTTCCCTTTTAATATATTATATTTGCACTTTAATATAAAATAATGAATTATAACATAAAGTACAAATATAACATCATTTTGTAACATGAGGTTTCTAAAAATAGAAACATTCTAATAAATCATTAAAAAACCTCGAGAATATGTCGTAACTTCCCCAAAGAAACCAACTGCCATTTGGGTAACTGCGGAGAAGACCCTCTAACCATGTTGTATTAGCCTACGAGGGCCACTGATAGGCTAATCATGCCGAAAGTACAATGTCTAGCTAGAAGGGGACATTACAGATAAGGTTTCCAATGAAGGAAATCCTTAACCCAACAGCATTGATAAACACACATAAATCTGAAAACACAAAGTTCTAAGATCAACCATCAATTTTCAGTCAATCATCAATTCACATTTCTTCAAAATGGCAGATTACATATTTATATAGGGTGATGGTCTCCTTTATTCAAGGAGTCAACCCGTATCAATACAACTCATGTAATCCTTAATATCATGGAGTTGGTTATGACAACTCAACTCACGATTACCCATACAAGAATAATATTAGAAACATTACAGGTGCACATTAATATTTCTAACATTCCCATGGGAGAATACAAACACAAATCAGTTTTCTACTTGTTTATTATGTATCTTTTGCCAGGAATTATATAGGGCAATCCCATAAAATGAATGTCGGGTTCGCCCCATAATGTGTCCTTACAAAAAAGCGGAGACTTAACTAATACGACACAATTACCGTTGCCCCGACACGACTTATTTAGACTAGTCAATTTAAAATGACATTTAAAAAGTAATTAATTTTTTTTTTTAAAAACAACTATAACAAAAAGAAATAAAATACTAATAAGTAATTTAACATAACTACTAACAAACCTTAAAACATTACCTATCACAACAATTATGATCAACATAAACCTAAAAACACGTGAATTCAGATCCTAAACACTTAAGAAAAACATAAATTAATTTATAACTTAAAACAAACTCATTAAACGACAAAATATTAAAAACAATACACTAAATTAAATTCCTAATAACTAAAATACCAAACATCTAAAATGCTAAAGAAAAAAATTGCACAACCTAAAACCACGGTTTTGAGGCAAAAGGCGGTCTGGAGGGAGAAAACCGTGGGATTTCATTGCTAAGTGGTTCTGCTCGAGTGGAAGGGCGAGTATGGAGGAATCGGAGGAGCCTTTGAAGCAAACTGCCACTGCGAGTTTTGCAGAGTCATATAAGTGGAGTCGGCAAGTAGGGTGGTGTGACGAGTTCGGTGGAGATCCACTGGTGTGGGATTGGTGCAAAAGCTCGGGTTGGGTTGAGTTGACCGCTACGAGGAGTGTTGACGTGGATTGGAAGTGATGTGATATATGTAGCAGGGTTGAGATCCCAAGTCGAGTTGTGTAGCAAGGTCGAGCCATGTTGCTTGTGGATTGAGCCATCAAGCTCGTTGTTGGAAGGGAATCACACTGAGGAGTCGATGCAATGGGTGCAAGCTCGAAATCCAAGCGAAGATCCTGAGTGAAGCTGGCTGAGATAGGGGCCAACCCTGAAGGGGAGAACTCAGGATGTGAAACTCGGTAGAGCTAGATCAATTTCCAAGGGTCAAGCTAGGGTTGATCGATCAAGTGGAGCTCTGTTTTCAAACACCAATACCATTGAATGCAAGAGGAGCTCGGTTGAGATGCCACTTCAACAATGCAACTTACTGCTTAAGGCAAGGATGCAAGGATCAACTCGCCAATGATGGATTGATGTTACTTGCTGAGATGAATTGGGGGCAGAGCTGAGGTAGCTCGCCCACTACAATATTTTCCTTCAACAATACTCTTCTGCAAAGAACAAGGACTTCCAAACAAAAAACTTCAAACCACAAATGTAACTCCTCCAAAACCTGTTATAGTGGGGTTGTGCTTAGGCCAACCCTCTAGTTGCACCCCAAAGACTAATTTTTTTTCTTCGTTGTTGTTCTTCTTCCTAAAAATATCATGGAGATCCAATGCAACCAAAAAACCTGCAAAAACCCAAAAAAGCCTAGATTTGACTGTAACATAAATATAGGGTGTTTACAATCAATCCTTATGTTTTTGGCCATTCTGGACCCAAATTTGAGATCTGATCTGCTCCAAAATGTTGCAGAAGAATGTTGTCATGAACAAGTGCTCACACAAACTATGCTAGATCAAATGAACAGAAGATTAATCTACGAACAAACGAATGACAATGGGGTTGCACATCGTTTGCACTACTAACCAGTTGACAAGCAAAAAAACAAAAATGGAGGACTAACACTCAATGGGTTTGCAAGTGGTCCGCATTGCAAAGCCATTGTCTGCCTCCTTATTTCAGAGAGATCCAGGGAAGTTACTTTGATACCAAATGAAAACAATCATCAATTTTCAGCCAATCATCAATTCACATTTCTTCAATATGACAGATTACATATGTATATAGGGATTGGTCTCCTTTATTCAAGGAGTCGACCCTTATCAATACAACTCATGTAATCCCTAATATCGTGGAGTTCGTTATGAAAACTCAACTCACAATTATCCATACAAGAATAATGTTAAAAACATTACATGTGCACACTAATATTTCTAACAAGTTCTGATTTATATAAATTTCTTCCAAGGTATAAGCTATAGGCTATGCTTGGAACTCAAGCTGCAACATGCAAGCTCTTACTACAATTTTGGAGTCTCTCAGATTTCCATGCACTCACTCAGGCTTCAACGGCCTTTCTTCCTACGCTCCCTCTCTCTCTCTCTCTGCAATTCGACTAAATCTCCTCTAGGAGCTCCAAGTTGCTCAAATGTTGGCCTTGCACTCCCTTATAAAGGCTCCTCCAAGTGCTATCTGACAAAAAGGATTCATGCAAACTATCACAAGATGACACGTGCCCCAAGGGTTGCTTGCCCTCATAATCTATTTCCAAGAATCTTGAAGTCAAAGATTCATTCCAAGAACTTTGGAGTCGCCCTATTCTAAGTTGCGCCTGTTGCTTCTATGCACTTAGTTTCACTGCACCATTTCTTTTTGTCTACGTATTGAATGTGTGCATAGCCTCACTCTTGTTGTGAGAGAAAATTGGTTGCGCCAAGTGCTTATCCCTATCCATGCTTGCGCCCAAATGTTCTTGTCTGCACTTATGCCCAAATGTTCTACTTGATTGTGCACCTTGTGCTTCTTCTGCATGAACCAAAACTTCGAATTTGCGGCAACCAACTATCCAACTCTGGTGCAACTACCTTATACCTTTATTTCCACATGCCGACTCCTGCACCCAAACATTTGTGCACTTGCGCTTTGCGCCCTAGGCTAGATTCGCAAAACTATACTTAAGGTGATGCAAGATTGCTCTTCACCTAGGATGCTCCTACATCAAACACCCTAGGTAACTGAAAATGTGAGCTCTTGTTCACAAGTTGAAATCATTGAGAGTTTGGCCATAGCGACCAATCTTTGTGAGATCCAACCAAGTTGAGTCCTCAATTGCTCGATTCTTCCACTTCACAAAATATTTCTTATATTTCTTTCTAGGCATCCTCTTCACCACCTTAAAGTCCAAAATGGCATTTATTTCCTCCTCAAGAATTTGTGCACTCCAATCAGGTACTTGAGATCCTAATTCATCCTCCTCATCACTATTTTGCCCCTCATGGCAATCATTATGCCACATTGAATATGGGTGATATGTCAATGTCTTCAGGCAACTCAATCTCATATGCATTTGTTGAAAATTTGCGCAATACTTTACATGGCCCTATCTTCTTCAAATTCAGTTTGTTACATGATCCATGCGGAAATCTCTCCTTGCACAAATGCGCCAACACCCAATCACCTACTTCGAATCCTTTTCTTTTGCTCTTCTCATCTATGCGCTGCTTATATTGCAAACTGCTCCACTCCAACATTCTCTGCACCTCCCAATGTAGCTCACGCATATACTCCATGTAATCCTCTACTTCTGCGCTTTTGCAATATGCCACACTTGTTTCTCTTAGCTCTGCCATTCCTCTTGGACTACTTCCACACACAACCTGGAAAGGATTTTTCCCAGTACCCCTATTAACCAAATTGTTATACACAAGCTCCACTCGTGCCAACACCATGTCCCACTACTTGGTCTTGTCTCCAACCAAACATCTTAATAAGTTCCCTAAGCTTTTGTTCGCTACCTCAGTTTCTCCATTAGTCTATGGATGGTATGCTAAACTGTGTGCCAAAATGGCCTACGAACTTAGTATCTCTATCCAACAATACATTGCATGGAAAACCATGTAGCCTTACCACCTCTCTGAAGAACAAATTGGTGATGCTCATCACATGACTTGTCTTCTTGCATGCAATAAAATGCACCATTTTTGAAAATATGTCCACCACTACATAGATGGAATCATTTCCTCTCTACGTTCTTGGAAATCCTAGCACAAAATCCATGCTAATGTCATCCCATGGTTTCTTCGGTATAGGCAGTGGTTGATATAACCCTATATTTTGGCTTCTCCCCTTTACCAACTTTCAAACTTTGCACTTTTGCACTATGCACATCTGTGCCCATTCTTGGCCAAAAATAACCTTCCGCCAACTACACCAATGTCTTGTCGCTTCCAAAGTACCCTACTAATCCTCCACTGTGTTTATCCTTTATCAAGTTTTTGCGCATTAACCCTCTTGGTATGCACAACTACGCTCCCTTAAACAACATCCCTTCTTGCACAAAGTAATCCAACCACAACATCCTATCTACACCCACTAGTTTTGAGCATGCTCTCCAAGCATCGTGAAAATCTTTGTCTTCAGCGTATAGCTCCTTCACGGAATCAAATCCCATGACTTCCACTTGCATCTCGTTCAGCATGAGAAGTATCCTATTCGGTGGGTCAACAACCTTGTTTGATTTCCCACTCATGCTCTTCAACACAAATGTGTAGCTCTGCAAGAATTCAACCCACTTCATGTGTCATTGATTCAAATTTCCTTGACTAGTGATAAACTACAACACCTAATGGTCTGTGTACAACACAAACTCCTTTGGCAACAAATAGTGCCTCCACTTCTCAAGTGCTTGCACAATAACAAAAAATTCCTGGTCGTAGACTGAACATTTCCTCTTGGCATCATTCAACTTCTCGCTGAAGAAAGCTACATGCCGACTTTCCTGTTTCAAAACTACTCCGATCGTTGCACCACTAGCGTCACAATCCACTTGGAATACCTTGTTGAAATCTAGTATCGCTAATACTGGTTGCTCAATCACCTTCCTATTTAACTCCTAAAAACTGCACTCAGCTTCTACTGTCCAAACAAAATGCCTTGCGATCTCCTCGCAACACCTTTGTGATCATTGCACACGTCCCATTGAAGTTTTTGATGAACTTTGTATAAAAGCTTGCTAAACCATGAAAACTTCATGCTTCAATTGCGCTCCTTGGTGATGGCCACTCCACGATTGCGCACACTTTCTCTAGATCCGTCTTCAAAACTTCTTGGGATACCACAAAACCCAAGTATATGAGCTCCTTCATGAAGCTGCACTTCTTTACATTTATCATCAACTTCTCTTTGTGCAACCTTTGCAATGCATTCCACAGTTGCACTAAGTGTTCTTCCTTCATTTTTCTGAACACTAAAATGTCATCTAGGTATACAATGACATGCTTTCTCAAAAATGGTTTTAACACTTCGTTCATAAGCCTCATGAACATGCTCAACTTGTTTGTCAGCCCAAATGGCATAACCAACCACTCATATAGCCTTCCTTTGCCTTGAATGTCATTTTCCATTCATCGCCTTCTCAGAACCTGATCTGGTGATACCCGCTCTCCAAATCTATTTTCGATAAATACTTCACCCCACTCAAGCATTCCATCAAATCATCCATGCATGGCTGTCATGTCCCCATTCAGCTGACATCGTTTAGCGTGACATTCTACGAGGATTTTGCCTATTCCTGACTCTCGTAGGCAGATAAAGGTGGTGAGAGGGTCTTGTTGGCGATTTGACGGCTCACGATGATCCGAGAGATAGTTTATTTTATTATGGAGGCCAAATTGTTATATTTTAATTTTAAAATGCACTTTTATTTTTAAAATTACTTTTATTTAAAAAGTATAACAAGTTTTGTATGATGTATTACAGAAACTCTTGGAAGTTCCGAAAAGTGCATAAATAGACCCTATGGGTCTAGTATTTGGCATCCAGAGTTTATTTTTGATTATTGAATCTCCTTGAGCGTTTGTAAGACTGCAGAGTCTGCAAATCGTCACATTAATCCTTGAGAACGATACCTCTCAAGCGATTTGCATAACTGAGGGTGTGAAAGATCATCCGAAGGGTTGCACTTTGGAAGTGGTATTCAGCTACTTCAAGTTGGGCTTATTTGGTACTCAGACATTTGTCTGAGGGTTTGTGTTTTCAGTGGTTGGAATATTATTCAGACATTTTCATGTTGCGTTTCATTTCGAAAACTGAATAATGTGGGAGCCCTGTTTGGTGAAGCGACTGCATCAGTATTCCATTCGGAGGGTTCACCAGATTTGATATTTTTAACAGTCCGTACAGGTACGGCTTGTACCTACAGAACAGTACGGACGGCGTACGGACATCATCCTGGTCAAGGTCTTGGTCTTCAGCAATTTTCTGGTATTTGGAGGGATTAATAAAATAACAGCGACTGTACGCCTTTATCTGGGGAGGGTTCTTTCGCATTCGGAATATCATTTCATTTCATTGTCATTTGATCAGGAACTGACGGCGCCAGGGTTAGTCCATCAGCGTCACGGGTTCGAATCGTGGGAGCTCCACAATCGTGATTCTTTCACCTCGCGTTCTCCTGAGTTCACCGTTTATATTCTGTGGACAAAATTTTAGGCGGACAAAAATAGAAATAAAGGCCCTGCTAGGGTTCGAGCACGCGACCTCGTTGTGGACAGTCGTTGAATGAACTTATCTGGGGTTATTTTGCGTTTGGATCTGTAGATCGCGAAAAGAGTATGGGAATATCGGTTGTCGCGGGGTTTTTAGCCACGGATTTCTGCGAGTTCCTTGTCGGTTCGCTTTGCAAAGATGTTTTGGCGCATGGAGGCCGACGATATAATCATAGCATACCTGTTGTAGCTATCGTGGGCCTGGGAGTGGTTGCGCTAGGGGCAGGAGTTTAGTGGGACGGTTACACCCCTTCAGCAGTCAGTGAAAAGTGTAGAAGTGGTCGTGGGTTTGGAGGAAGTGGTGCAACTAGAAGCTGGGCGCTTGTGTGGAGAGCTGGGCGCACCTGCCAATAAAGACCAAATTAATATTAAGTCACACCAGTCAGCAATGGACAGCATACAGTAAGCAGTGGTCCCGATTTTAATGTAAGAAACTATTTACACTTGCATATATATTTACTTATGTGCCACTTATGTGCCAAGTTTTGTATTCGATTCAGAAAAGATAGTATTCTATCCATATTTTTGAAGATCAAAATTTTATTATAAAAGAATCTTTATTGTGAATTAAAATATTGGCACTAATTAAGCTGAGTGAATTAATTTCATATCTAGTTACAATTACAGCAGTTTAGTTGTTTGACAACTGTTTGACGAAAATCCACAAGGCAATATTAGTCTTCTGATGATCCTAGCAAGTGTTTGACAAAATTCCTTAGTATAAAACCAGTGTTTTAGTGAGCCCATTAGTAAGGGACATTACAGTGGTATCAGAGCAGTTTCCTGCCAGCCTGATTGGGTTATTTCAGATTGAATTCAATTAAGCAGTATGGCAACAACAGGAGACAAGGATTTGGAAGAAAGAATGCACAATGCAAAGGAGAAATTAGAACATCCATTTCAGCGAACAGAGGACCTTCTAAGAACTTTGGAGGAGATGGAAACTTATTTAGGTAAGGTTGATCAGTCAGATTCTAATGCTATGCAAATAGCGTTATCTCCAGCATTTGGTTCGTTGGTGAAGCCCCGATTATTGAAACATCCTGATGAGGTGGTAAGACTTGCAACTCTCTCTTGCATTAGTGAAATCATGAAGATACTAGCTGGCTTTAAGTCTTATGATGATCAGATTATGAGAAAGGTACTTCATGCCATAGTGAAAAGCTTCGAAAAATTGGATGACATTAAGGACCCTCATTTCACAAAGAGGGCAAGATTACTTGAAGTATTTGCAAGGTGTAGATTTGAAAACATTATGCTGTCATTAGGTTGTATTGATGACATTCGCAAGATGTTTAATACATTTTGGAATATTGTAGATGAGTTTCATTCAAGCAATGTATTAGCATCGATGCACTCTATCATGTTCACAATTTTGTTTGAGGATGAAATTTCTAAATCTTTGGCAGAAGATTTATGGTATGTCTGGACAAAAGAAAGGAATTTGTCACCTATGGCATGTACGTGGTTAAAGAGTTTAATTGATAGGCCTAAGGATCGTAGTACTTTCCTTATGTCAGGCAAAAACTTGAATGATGAGTTTGACAAAAATGCTGATCCAGTACAGGAAGACATTAACACATCTTCAGGTAATGATTTATCCTCACAGGCAGAAGCGGTTAGAGATGTCATGCAGATTGAGCTAATGGCATCAGAAGGTGATATCACAGGGACACCGGATTGCATGATTAACACAGATAGTGATTCCAGTACAGTTGGTCCGGATGAAGTTACAACAATTGAGGATACTGTCATGTTTGAGGATAGTACAGTTGATCAAAAAGTGAGCATTTAGGACTTTGCAAAAAATGAGTATCAGGCACAGTTGGATGCTTCTTCACATGAGATAGAGGCTAGTAGTTATTCCCTTGGTTTGGCAAACCAACTGAAGACGAGTGAAAAGGATATTGTCGCGGCCTTATCCCATCATGATAGAATGTATGGGTTGATTGGGAATCACATTTGGATGATTCAACTACAGGAGAGACAAAAGGAAGTCACAGCGGGTTCATCTTGTGACGACTTACAACAGATCAAGGAGGGCATGGAGGCAATGAAGGTAAATTATATACACCTACTTTCAGATCGCGATCATCTCCTTAATCTTGCGGGAATCTATTTAGAAGCATTAATGAAGAAGGAAGAAGAGGTTGACCAGCTTTCTCATGAGCTGGAGAATACTCGGAATTCCTTGGTGAGTACTCCATTGGCGTTACAGGATGAGGAGAGATATGTGGATGAGCGTGGCGTGGAGTTGAGATTAGCTTCATCTTGCACTCAACTTTCTACAGCAGGTGGATCATATATGGCCGCTAATAATCTTGTGAGTTCATCTTGCTTTCACATCCTAGATTCAGGGACAGTATCTCATAGGTTTGGGGAGTTAGTTGGTATTAGCATATTATTCAGGTAAGGAGTTTGCTTGAGTTACTAGCTGATTCTAGTTTATGGATATGGACTCGGGATTGTTATATTGGTGTTTGGGACTCAGATGACTGGAAATCTTTATCACTCATTGGCAACAGTGATTGTCTGGGTGCTATCATAGATTTGATTAGCATATTGCACGGTGTTGCCCTTTTTTTTGTCATCGGCTTGTCCGATGTTGGTATTAGTTTCTATACACCAGTATTGGGAGTTGTGTGCATTTCCAGTCGTCCACTTAGGATACAGTGGGCTTATGATGATTCCGGCACATCCCAATTATCAATGATTGCAGAACAGTCCCAGGATCGTATCCAAGCGGATGCAGTGGACAGTTTTGAGGACTTAGTTTCCTCGGCAGTTTCTTTCGGTACAGAGGAGTTGGACAACGATGCTACAGTTTTTGATACTCTGTATGTTGATATGAGCTTTGGAGTTGATTCACAGAATATGGATGGTAGTACTCCAGAGATCAGTAATTTTGAGTCTACTCTTTTAGACAGTGCATCAGAGGAGGATTGTAGGAGACAATCTAGCCAGCGCCATCATGTGTCTAGTCAGCTGAGAGTTAGTGAGCAAGACATTGCTATCACTTGTGAGCATTTCGATGCTGCTTGTCAGTTGTTAGCAGTTTATGGATGGGGTTCTCCTGCTAGCGATGAGCAAGGAGGCAGTTATTTTTCCTTGACAGAGATCCACTCTTTATGGGAGGCTATCCAGATTCTAAGACAAGATTATATGCAGTTGGTAGCCGACAGAGATTATCTTATGGAGTGGGGCAGCACAGCGTACGATGCATTATTGGCCAAAGAAGATGAGGTGAGTGGACTTACTCAGCAGCTTGAGGTGACTTCTAGGATTCTTGAGAGTACACAGTCGGCTTTTGAGGAGTCACAGTTTCATTTGACTGAGGTGATCATGGAGTTAGAGCGACTTCAGTCACAGTGGGTTGTACCACCTGTGCGTGGTGAGCTGTTGACTAAGGTCGATTTTTTGTATCAACATAATACTACAAGGTATGTTCATCAGTTTGCATTTGATCCATGCATTGAGAAGTTGACGGTTATTAGATTTGATTTGAGTTCTAGTTCTTTTTATCTATCATATGACGACTATTCGCCATCAGTGGTACATGGGAGTTATGGTTATGAGACAGTGGCCGATGATCTGTAGAGTTGCATTGACTGCAGGAGTTGTATAGTGTGTGGATTCTCCATACTTGGTACAATTTCATTCGAGAGTGTTCACCATTGTTGCAGATTTGGATTGTACATTCTGCATAAGCCAGTGAGATGCATTGATGGTATTTACAGTATTGGCAATTTGGGATGTCCACTCTACTTGGATTCTGAGATTTTAAGAGTTTGTTTCTCATGGGTTTCCGACTATGGCAGTGATGGTTTTGGAGTTTGGTTGAGTAGTATTTGCCAGTTTGATTATGGATTTCTTTTGATTATTTTTCAAAGGATAATGCAGGAGCTTGTGTTGATTGACAGCAGTATAGATCATGATTACATTTGGGATCCAGGTGGATTGATGGGTTTGTTGTTCAACGATTGCTTGGGGACAAGCAATTTCAGGAAGGGCGGATTGTCATGTCCCCATTCGGCTGACATCGTTTAGCGTGACATTCTACGAGGATTTTGCCTATTCCTGACTCTCGTAGGCAGATAAAGGTGGTGAGAGGGTCTTGTTGGCGATTCGACGGCTCACGATGATCCGGGAGATAGTTTATTTTATTATGGAGGCCAAATTGTTATATTTTAATTTTAAAATGCACTTTTATTTTTAAAATTACTTTTATTTAAAAAGTATAACAAGTTTTGTATGATGTATTACAGAAACTCTTGGAAGTTCCGAAAAGTGCATAAATAGACCCTATGGGTCTAGTATTTGGCATCCAGAGTTTATTTTTGATTATTGAATCTCCTTGAGCGTTTGTAAGACTGCAGAGTCTGCAATTCATCACATTAATCCTTGAGAACGATACCTCTCAAGCAATTTGCATAACTGAGGGTGTGAAAGATCATCCGAAGGGTTGCACTTTGGAAGTGGTATTCAGCGACTTCAAGTTGGGCTTATTTGGTACTCAGACATTTGTCTGAGGGTTTGTGTTTTCAGTGGTTGGAATATTATTCAGACATTTTCATGTTGCGTTTCGTTTCGAAAACTGAATAATGTGGGAGCCCTGTTTGGTGAAGCGACTGCATCAGTATTCCATTCGGAGGGTTCACTAGATTTGATATTTTTAACAGTCCGTACAGGTACTGCCTATACCTGCAGAACAGTACGGACGGCGTACGGACATCATCCTGGTCAGGGTCTTGGTCTTCAGCAATTTTTTGGTATTTGGAGGGATTAATAAAATAACAGCGACTGTACGCCTTTATCTGGGGAGAGGGGTTCTTTCGCATTCGGAATATCATTTCATTTCATTGTCATTTGATCAGGAACTGACGGCGCCAGGGTTAGTCCATCAGCTTCACGGGTTCGAATCGTGGGAGCTCCACAATCGCGATTCTTTCACCTCGTGTTCTCCTGAGTTCACCGTTTATATTCTGTGGACAGAATTTTAGGCGGACAAAAATAGAAATAAAGGCCCTGCTAGGGTTCGAGCACGCGACCTCGCCGTGGACAGCCGTTGAATGAACTTATCTGGGGTTATTTTGCGTTTGGATCAGTAGATCGCGAAAAGAGTGGGAATATCGGTTGTCGCGGGGTTTTTAGCCACGGATTTCTGCGAGTTCCTTGTCGGTTCGCTTTGCAAAGATGTTTTGGCGCATGGAGGCAGACGATATAATCATAGCATACCTGCTATAGCTATCGTGGGCTTGGGAGTGGTCACACTAGGGGCAGGAGGAGTTTAGTGGGACGGTTGCGCCCCTACAGCAATCAGTGAAAAGTGTAGAAGTGGTCGTGGGTTTGGAGGAAGTGGCGCGACTAGAAGCTGGGCGCTTGTGTGGAGAGTTGGGCGCACCTGCCAGTAAAGACCAAATTAATATTAAGTCACACCAGTCAGCAGTGGACAGCATACAGTAAGCAGTGGTCCCGATTTTAATGTAAGAAACTATTTACACTTGCATATATATTTACTTATGTGCCACTTATGTGCCAAGTTTTGTATTCGATTCAGAAAAGATAGTATTCTGTCCATATTTCTGAAGATCGAAATTTTATTATAAAAGAATCTTTATTGTGAATTAAAATATTGGCACTAATTAAGCTGAGTGAATTAATTTCATATTTAGTTACAATTACAGCAGTTTAGTTGTTTGACAACTGTTTGACGAAAATCCACAAGGCAATATTAGTCTTCTGATGATCCTAGCAAGTGTTTGACAAAATTCCTTAGTATAAAACCAGTGTTTTAGTGAGCCCATTAGTAAGGGACATTACAATGGCAATGGGAATCTATACTCTATTGTGATCTTGTTAATGACTCTTGAGTACGTGCACATGCA
Source organism: Torreya grandis (assembly GCA_037957365.1). Lineage (NCBI taxonomy): Eukaryota > Viridiplantae > Streptophyta > Pinopsida > Cupressales > Taxaceae > Torreya > Torreya grandis. Next base: position 2,151,887 of record JARHVA010002212.1, read on the forward strand.
CCACTCTCCACCTTTCCTCAATGCCAATACTGCAGGTATTGCGCACGGGCTTAAGCTTTCTCTTATCAACCCTTTATCCAACAACTTGTGCACTTGCCTTCGCACCTCTTCATTCTCCTTGGGCATCATCTTGTATGCAGCCTCATTTGGTAAACTTGCTCCAGGGATTAGATCCATATGATGGTTGATACTTCGCACCAGTGGCAATCCTTCCAGTAGATCACTTGAAACAATTTTCGTGAACTCATCTAACAACACCTTCACTTCACGCGGAAGTGCTTCCTCCTTTTCCTATGCGTCTACGTGTTGTTCTTGCGTCAACCTAGGTATGAGCGCAAAGCATGCCTTCTTATTTTCTACCTCCCTCAAGAATTCCTTGCCTAACACTATCAACCCGCACGCACACATATTGATGCGCCCTTCTTCCTTGTCCTTCAACGGACTCAATGTGAACTTCTTGCCATCCTTCTCCAGGCAATATATATTCGCTCTTCCATCATGTACAACCTTTCTATCATACTGCCAAGGTCTCCCCAAGAGCACACGATATACATCCATTGGCATCACATCGCTCCAAACTTCATCTTGGTATGCGCCTATTTGAAATTTCACAAGGCATTGCTTATTTACCAAAACCTGATGGCCCTTCTACAATCATGACACCTTGTATGGGTTTGGGTGCGCCACCTTCTTTAACCCCAACTTCTCTACCATCTCGCACAAGGCCAGATTATACTGCTGCAACTCTCCACTATCTCCTTGTAACATTTGCCTCCTGACTTGCAAATTGTTCTAAAAAGGCTCTTTCTTTGCACCGGTTCATTATCCTCCTTCGGTGTTTTTAGAAACACCCTCTTTATCATTTGAATTTCTCAGCACTCCAGTTCTTTAGAATGCTCCATTGATCCAACTAACTCTTCTTCTCCATGCGCGACATGCGCACCAACTTCTAACCTCCAACTACCTTCGCTCTGCACCTATGGCCATTCATACACTCTATATGCCCGGATCGTCCACACTTAAAAAATGTTCCTGGGAATCCTCTTCCCCTTCCTCGACCAAATCTTACACGTCCTTTGGACGAGTATGTACCTTGCACATATACTTTCTCACCATTGCAAATCTCTCCTTGCTCGTGCAATGCCATTTTCTCCTTGCCTCTGTTGGCTTCTTCTAATGCCACCTTGTCCTCCACGCACGAACCTTCCTTTCCCCCACATAGTGCTCTTTTGTCTAAACGACAACTTCTCTGCCTTCAATGCGAACTAATAGGCTTCTTCCATTATTTGGATCCGAGCAATACTTAGCTCCTCTTGGATGCCGAATCTCAATCCATTCAAGTATCTAGCAAACTTCTCTTGGTCAGCCTCACTATGACCTGACCTAATAGTAATTTAATAGAATTCTTCTGTGTATTCCTTGACACTTAGATTGTTTTGCCTCAAATTTTGCAACCTCTTGAACAACTCCATCTGGGAATATCACCAGGCAAGAATTTACCCTTCATCTTTCCAACCATTCTATCCCACTTAGTTATCTTCTCATTTCCCCTTCTTTCATTTTGGACTTCCTTCCACCATAGTGCCACGTGACCCTTCAGCTTGGTCTGTGCCACCTTCACGTGCTACGGATCGCTGATGTCATCAAACTCAAAGTATTCTTCTATGTCTATGAGCCAATCAATGAGCTCTTCCAAATTCAAGGTCCTAGAGAAACATGGCATGTCCACCCTTGCACCTCGTCTAATCCACAAGATAGCTATCAGAAGTTTACCTTTGCTTGCATCTATTTGAGCTTCATCGTCTTCATCCTCTCTTGCGCCCTCTATGCACTATTATTCTTCAACGTCGCTCAAGTCATCTTTTAGAACAAAACCACACCTTTTGTCTTCTTCCATAACATCTAATCGTGTTTGCAACATGTCCAAGACTTCAATCTTCCAGCCACTTTCGTTGCTACTATGCCCCTACTAGTAAATCTTCTAGACACCATCTTCACTATCTGGTGCAGATCCTACCGCTACAAGGTCTTGCTCACAATCCTACGTAGGCCGCCTTACTCTTCACACTCCACAAGGTTCAAAGCCTTGCTCTAATACCAAACCAATGCAATCACAAGGATGGGGTTTTCAATGAAGGAAAGCCCTAATCCAACAACACTAATAAACACACAAATCTAAAAACACAAAGTTCTGATTTCTATTTATATGAAAGCAAGAATACATAAATTTCTTCCAAGGCATAAGCTACAGGGTATGCTTCGGACTCAAGCTGCAACATGCAAGCTCTTGCTATAATAATGGATTCTCTCAAAGTTCCATGCACTCACTCAGGCTTCAATGACCTTTCTTCCTACGCTCGCTCTCTCTCTCTCTCTCTCTATGTGCAATCCAGCAAAATCTTCTCTAGGAGCTCCAAGCTACTCAAATGTTGGCCTTGCACTCCCTTATATGGGCTCCTCTAAGTGCTAGGTGTCAAAAAGGATTCATGCAAACTATCACAAGTTGACACATGCCTCAAGGGTTGCTTGCCCTCCTCAAAATCCATCTCCAAGAATCTTGAAGTCAAAGATTCATTCCAAGAACTTTGGAGTCAACCTATTTTGAGCTGCCCCCGCCCCACTTCTACGCATTTAGTTTTACTATGCCATTTCTTTATGTTTGTGCATTTAATGCGTTCCCAGCCTCGCTCTTGTAGTGAGAGAAAACTGGTTGTGCCAAGTCCCTATCCTTGTTTGCGCTTGCACCCAAACGTTCTGCACAATTGTGCACCTTGTGCTTCTTCTACGCGAACCAAGACTTCAAACCTATGGCAACCGACTATCCAACTCTAGTGCAACTGCCTTATACCTTTGTTTCCACATGTTGACTCCTACACCCAAACATATGCGCACTTGTAATCTACGCCCTAAGCTAGATTTGCAAAATTGTACGTAAGGTGACGCAAGATTGCTCTTCACATGGGATGCTCCTACATAATTTATAATATCTAATGTTTATCTATATATTGTCAGCTACCATATTATTCCTTGTGGAATTTTTAGTTGTAAGCTTTTTTGACACTGGACAGTGAAGAGTGTCGTTGCAGGTCAATATTTATAGGGCCGCCTTCTTGCGATTTGCATTTGTCCTCCTTTTAAACCAACTCATTGAAATCAGCAAACCCAATACCTATGTTCTTTGATCACCTTCTCCTAGATTTGGACCATCATCCCTTGCTAATTCTTTCATAGTCATTCTCCTTTACAACACGTATCTAACAATCTCATTTGAATCCCCAGTCCCTTGGTATGCTTCTCAGCCATTTCATTTCTGACTCCTACCATATCTGGCATTGTACATTGTTTTCCCAGACATAGTGGACCTTGAACGCCTCTATTTCCTTGCCATTTATTATTTGTTAATCTCCTTTGTTCATCAATGGGCTTCAATTTTTTGCATTTCTCATCGTTCTGTCTTTTGTAGTTTATCGATATCAGTTTGTAGTTGCACTACGTCTCATCCTGTTTTGTTAATTCTTGTTTGAATTATTTTATGGTGTGATCATGCTGTAATTGTAGAGAACTTATTTCATCCTCTTTTCCTGCTATGCATTTAATTTTTACTTCCATCTCTATAACCTTTCCTGCTAGAGACATTTTTTTGCTCAATCCTATAATTTTTATGATAGGGTTTGATTTGGGTCTGTAGCTTTTCTACCGAATAATTTTTTTTTGCAACTTCTTCTTCAAATTCTTCAAGTTTGTCCTTTGAATCACTGATCTTCCTTTATTTGGCTTCTTTTTACCATTTTCCTGAAAAGAGCTTTTCAAATCATGTCTCATTTTTTGTTGAAGTCAACGGTAAACCACAATATGCAGCCTCATAGAAAGAGAAGCCACGTTTCATGAAAAAATGATCTCTCACGCTGCAAATAATGTCACTTCAATGTTTTTTTCTGCATAACTGTGACACGAACAATGAAAATCTTCCAAAAGCGCCTTTTGGCTTTTCATCTCTAAACCTCGTTTTTACAATTCAAGCACTTCACCAGTTGCTAATTATGCTATGATTATTTCCTTTTTATTTTTCCTTGGACTTTTCATAAAAATTGTGGCTCTGCATATGAATAGTTCCAGCAAAAACAGTTAAATATGCAATTGTACAAAATATTACAACTTACTAAACCCATTAGACAATATCCATTGCAAATAAGGATAAGTTTAGTGTCAACAAAGGTTATCTTCTATACTCACATTTACAATCCTGATTAAGTCACGAGAGTTGAGTCCACCATTAAGGCCATCCAAAAGGCCTTGAGCGTAATCATAGAAGTAGTCAGGATCATCACAAACAGAAAATGCATGTACCTGCGAATTCAAAATAATTTATCTTGTCCAAAATAATAAAACTGTCATCAACCATGGATGGGAAAAATACATAAAATTCAAGACTCGAGATCTTACTTTAGCCTTTAAGCTACTTAAATGCGAACCTAGTGACAAGCCTGCTGTAGTTCCTCCACTGAAAATGTCACATTGGAAGATGTTAAGGTAATATAATAAAGAATTAGCTGAATACATGCATCCCAAGAAAAGACTAGTACAGATATTTTATATACATCCAACTGAAAAATGCCAAAAGATATCAATCTCAAGGTGCCTATCTTGGACTTGTCATATACCATATTGATTAATGACTCCATTATCTTGTCTGCAATTTTCTCACCAACTGGTATTAGATGGCCTCAATCTAGTTGCATCAGTGTTAGGCTCAAAAAAAAATTCTGGAAAAAAAAGGCGCTCCAAACTCCACCATATGCCCAAGATATTATGATTTTTCGATTGACTTCTCCAAGCAAGAAATAAAAACTTCCATATGACAGTCAAATGGACGTCAAATTTAAGTTTAAAACCACCCTATGACGGTCAAATTGATCCCATATTTAAAGTTGGCCATTAATTGTTAGCATCTCTCAGACATTACAGTCCACCACCACCACCCCTGGCTGCCATTGTAGGTTACGTCTATCGGAGTAAATAACCTTAAAAAATAAAACCAGGTGGAGACATGCATCTTAAATGGTTATAGAGAGATCAAAACATTGAATGCCAAATATATTGCATTGTCTGAATTACTAAATTTTTACTATTGGCAAATAAATCATCTTGTGGCAGCCACAATCAATATCATATGTCATACTTTTCATCCTGATGAAGACACAAATGCACTCAGTTTTTTGGTCCGTAGCACTCTAATGACCTTCCAAATATATTTGCTAGAAAATAGAAATGCTATCATCAACATAAATGAATATAATTAAATGATTAAGCAACCATCACATTATACAAAAAGTAGTTAAATGCAAATATATGAAACATAACACAGACAAGAAAGATGACACCGGATTTATAGTGGAAAAAACCTCATGGGGAATAAAAAAACCCTTTTGAAAAGCTAGCTCACTCCATACTAGTAATACAAAATATTTTTCAAAGTTCTTCACAAAGCCTTAAGAATGGTCCTTCTTTGGTTCTACATAGTTTTTGTGCTCTTGCACTGGCATAATAGACTTGCACAAATGGGTAGGAGGAACCTCTATTTATATTTTTACTTTTTGTGTTTCACCCTCCTCTAGCTTTATTGGAATTTTGGATTTTGCATATAACACTTAGGCCCTTGGACCTTTTTAGTCTAACCCCTTGATTATGTAAATCTAGGACCCTTACATTTAAATTACACTTTTACACTTTAGACTTTGGGTTGGGAATTAATCCTATCCTAATAAACATTATCTTCCAGCAATATTCACAACCAATGGAAGTGTATTTATAGCGTTCAATTTGTCTTGACTATAAACATCCAATTAGATGTCCATAATAATGAGATTTCGTCATTATCATCTGTTAAAATTCCTCTTGAAGGTCTCCCGTAGCTCCATGAAGTATAAATAGTGATTCTGCTAGCTTGTACTGTAATCTTCAACTTCATTTATGGCTTTCTTAGACAATTGCCCTTATGTAGTGAATTAAATCCTCACACAAACCTTATAAAGTTATTTAAGGCATCCCTTGCTCACTTTCAAGTGAAGAATTCATTATTTCGTGGGTATATCTGTAACACCCTTCCTTCAGTAGTGTGTTTTTCCCCCCGTTGATTGATTAGTTTTCCCTTGCATTGATATTTTGTAGGCGTACTTGTACACGTGTGTGCACGTGGGCCCAGCTGGTTTGAATTCTGCAACCTTATAGCCATACTATTCTTCATAAGCTCGAATTTTGTGTCCGGTCCAAGATCAATTCATGATTTATTTAAGTATTATTGGTGCAAGCCAAAATTGTGTTCACATTGCATTTGAATGAGCAAACATTACAAATATATAAGCCAAGATGGTTGTTCACTTCACATTCCCAAAAAGACTCTTAGGATTAATAAAAAATATGTACAATATTGTTACATTTTGTTGTCAGGGTATTTTGTATATGTATGTTATATCGACCTTAAGTTCGATTATATAGTATCTTGATGTCGAATGGGACAGCATGCAGGCTCTGCTCCCCTTTCCTCGTATTCTCAAATTATTTATTATTATGATTTTTGTGTCAGTGTTAATAATTTGGTTCGCAGGAAGGGTGCAACTTCCATTTTAGCTGGCAATGAGTTTCAATATTTGTATTATCATATTTGATGATAATTAATTTTAAATTGAATTGTTTAAATTGTTTTGGTCAAGACATGGTCATTTTATTATTATATGTTTTAATGATTTAAAATGAATAAATGGAGTATAAATAAATGCATTAAGACGACCCAAGTATGACAAAGGTAAACTTCAAAATACATGTATAACAGAGCTTTGACGCTAGCTAAGTTTTCATAGTGTGCATTAGCGGGAAAATATGGGTTTAGCACTCATTTGGAGTGTAAAGTTTTAGAGTTTTGGGGTACGTTTAGAATAGATTAATCATCAATACCATGTACCTTGGCATCCTTTAGAGCGAGTTTATTAGAGTTGTTGAGTTTTTGGAAACTTTGACCACGCATTGATGTATTGAGATGATTTTCAAATTAAAATCTTCAAAGATTTTAACTCCTTTGCCTCTAATCAATAATCTCACCCATACGGCGCCACCTTGGAGGAAGAAAAGTCAAGAAATGTAATAAATGACCCTGCCATGCGCCCCTAAACCTTAAAGTTGTCTCCTTCAAGAAATTTAATGAGGCAGTTGCAAAGTAGAACCATTAATATGAATTTCAGGTTGTTTGAAAAAGGAGAGGGAAGGGGATGGGAGGAGAACAGCGGCTGTTTCAAATATTCATACTGGCGTTGATGGCGCTGTAACTGGCACCCTACACCATCCACCGCTTCCTCACCAATACTTTCGACAGGGCCAAGGCCAAAAGCATTCACTGCCACTGCTCCCCCCGCCTCTGCTCTAGCAAATTTCGCACCTCCATGTCCACAAGCATCTCCAAATTTTCAAAGTGTAGTAAATTGACGCTTATTCTACTTTATATAATAATGCTCTCTCTTGTTTGTTATGTCAACCATTTTACTCGCGAGGTATGTGCCTTTCCCCTAATAAGGAAAAGTAGCGATTTTAGACGTAATGTTATCTTATGATTGAACAAATGAAACATTAGACACAGATTTACAATAAGATTTGACAGCCAGGCAGAATTATCAATAAGAACTGCTCATGTTAGTTAATCTGATCTATTGCTTAGTTGGAACTAGATTTGCATTTCAAATATCCTTTATATGATCTAGAAACTGTACTTTGCTGGCATTACGTCCTGAGAAAAACTTTCATTGACTGGCACAAAATTCTGTATCGAAGGCTTTCTTTCATTGGAAAAATCTGAAAATGTTTCATGCTTGCAAAGTTATTAGAATCATGTGTTTATAGTACAGGGTTTATATTTACGTGGCATTCTTCATTTGACATGCATGAATTATATTTTTGCTTCTCATGGTAAACACGCTTCTGTAAATAATGCTATCTCGTACTTTTTGCCTTCCTTGCATCTTCCTTTACCTCGAATTTCATCTCATTATTTGTAAAACCTTGTCATTAATTATAGATCAGTTGTTTTTCTCATAGCAGTGCAGGTGTTTAGGCTAGTAAAAAATCACTGTGTTCTATTTAGATTCTGGTGCATTTCCATAGCTATGATTTCTTTGATGTCTTGCTGTTCCAACCGGCTGCCTTTTTGGCTCAATATTATTAGTATTTAAAACTGGTAAAATTTTAATGTTAATGGAAGTGGAGTCAAGCAGGAATAAGTAAAAGAAATATAGATAAAGGGAAAGGGAATTACTCTTAACGTGGTAAAGAGTTTTTATTCTAAAATTGATTGAAGGAACAGGGGGGAATCTTCAGTTGGATTCTAGTTCCTCTATTATGTCCCACTTCATTAAGTCTCTTCATTTGGTGGATGTGCTTACAGGGAATTGAGTGATGACGTGGTCCAACAATAGACAAGGAGAGGATTGTATTCTAGAAAGATTGGACTGGTTTTTGGTGTCTGAAGAATTTTGGTTGCAAGAATTTGTTCCTAAGGCTCAGCTTCTTAATAACATTGGTTCAGATCATTGGCCAGTGTTCTTGGAGATGGGGAAATCAGGTTCGTCCCAGGGTCCATTCAGGGTCCAGCTGATGTGGCTTCGACATGAAGATCTTGATAAGGACATTCAGAAGTGGTCACTGGAAGGAAAGCCAAGGTATGATACTCATATGTTTACTTTTGTCAAGTGTTTGCCTTATCTAAAGATCAAGCTCAAAGTCTGGAATCAGAATGAGTTTGGGGTTATCAAGGACAAAAAACTCAATATTTTAGAACAGCTGGAAGCGCTGAATTGCCACCTTCGAAATTCGGGAAGCACCACAGATCTTCTCCACAAATAATGTCTCTTGAAAGCAAAGTTACAAGAATGGGAAACCTACGAGGAAATTGTGTGGAAGCAAAAATCTAGGATCCAGTGGCTTAAAGAAGGGGATAAAAATTCTGCCTTCTTCCATAAATCATTATTGTCTAGACGGGTTCACAACCACACTAACTCTCTTTCTAAAGGAGATGGGAACAAGGAATACTCTCTGGGGGGAATGAAGCAATTGGCTCAATAGTATTTTCAGCAGTTGTTTACAGCTCATCCTCTTCATTTGTCATCCCAACAAAAAGTGTTAGATACTTTGCCTTGTCTTATTTCTCAACAAGAAAATGAGCAGCTTAGTCAGCCAGTCGCGGAAAAAGAGTTACACGGGGTAGTGTTCAATGTGAAGAAAGGTAAAACTCCTGGCCCAAATGGTTTCCCAATTGAGTTCTACCAAGCTTTCTAGGATATAATCAAAACGGAACTCCTTCATGTGGTAGAAGAGGTACGGACAGCTAAAACAATGCTCAAGGAAATTAACAAAACTTTCATAGCTCTCATTCCCAAGGCTACTGAGGTGGAGGATATTTCTGGTTTTCGACCTATAGCTTTGTGTAACGTCCTGTATAAAATAATTACCAAAGTCATGGCAGAAAGGTTGAAACATAGTTATCAACTCCAGCCAGATCTGAATTTTTTGGCCCGCCCGGATAAGTTCATCTGGGTCGGCCCTAATTTATTTATTTTTTTAATATATATATATATATATATATATATATTTTAAGGTTTTTTGCACAAAAAATGCCCAGAAACCATAAACATGATATAATATTAACATTTTATATTATTTTATTAATATTTTTCATTGTATTTGTCAGTTTTGCATATTTTAAAACTATGCTCACATATATATCTGTATATATCACGGATCAAATTTTTCTAAACTTTTTCAAGAATTCCAGATTTCAAATTTTTTCGCCCTCCCGAACAGATCTAGATTTCCGAACTTGGTAACTATGGGTTGAAACCTCTTCTTCACAAGATTATATCTCCTGAACAAGGAGGATTTATTCCTGGGTGCCAAATACATGATGAGACTGTGTTAGCTCAAGAAGTCCTTCACTCTATGGACATCCAAAAATATCCGGCTATGTTTATTCAACTGGATCTAAGGCATATGATAGAGTGGATTGGGGCTTTTTATTTCAAGTTTTGGCCCAATTCGGATTCTCTACGGAAAGGATAGATTGGATCAAAGCCTATTTATATTCATTTTCCTTTTATGTCTGGGTGAATGGTACTTCATCTTAGATCTTCGGGGCTTCTAGAGGGATACGACAGGGAGATCCCTTATCTCCCTTTTTGTTTATTATTTTGGCTGAGTGTTGGGGCAGACTAACTACCAAAGCTTGTCAAGATAAAAAAATATCATGCAATACAATTGGCTAAAACTATTCGCCCGTTATCACATCTTCAGTTTGTGGATGACTCAATGATAGTTGGCAAAGCTACCTGCTTGGAAGCTCAACTGTTTGAGAAACTTCTTCAGGTTTTTTCAGCAACCACTGGTCAATTGATCAATCATGCTAAGTCTAGAAAAATCTTTTTTTCACTATTCTAATAGACAAGAAGAACAAATTCTTAATATCTTTCATTTTCAAAGGGGTTTTCTTTCGCTTAAATATTTGGGTGTCCCTTTGGCCTCCAAGCAGATACAAGAGTGGCATTGCCTCATTCTTAATATCTTTCATTTTCAAAGGGGTTTTCTTTCGCTTAAATATTTGGGTGTCCCTTTGGCCTCCAAGCAGATACAAGAGTGGCATTGCCTCATTAATAAGTTTGACTCAAAAATGTAGAAATGGAAGAATAAATGGCTATCTTTAGGAGGTAGAATGACTTTGGTCAAGGCAGTCCTTTAGGCAATGCCAATTTATGTTTCCTCTTTATTGAATATTCCAGGAACTATCTTGAAATAGTTGGATTCCATATGCTAGAAATTCTTATAGATTGGTGTTCAAGATAAAAGAAAGTGGTCCTTAGTCAAGTGGAAAACTCTATGTCGGCAGGTGGATTAGGCTTCAGATCCTCTTCAAAGCAGACCAAGGCCCTTGGTGCTAAACTCTACTGGAGGATGCTAGTTTTTCCTGATGACCTATGGACTACCAATATTAGAGCCAAACATGCGGAGAATAATCCACCTGATAGAATTATTTAGTTAACCCTTCCCACTAAAGGTTCACCCAGTCTTGTCGTCCTTAAAGTTGGTGAAGAAATTATTAAAAAACAACTCTTCTGGATAGCGAATAATGGGCGAAAGGCAAATTTTTGGATGGATTCTTGGGACAGACAACCCTTGCTTCTCGTCCAATACCCTTAGTTTCAACCACTCATGGAGGATATGCATAATATAGGATGGATAAAGGGAGCACATTATGGCAGACTTGCCATTCATCCTTGGGAAAGCGGTAAGTGTTGTATCTCAATTTCGGAATGGCCTATTCACATTGCGCAGGAGGAACAAATTCTGCTTAATACTATCTTGAAGGACTATCCTCTCTCCACTTCTAATAGGCCAGATATGTTAGAATGGGGGAATTCTGCTACAGGTATTTATACAATTTCCTCATAATATGCTTCTTTGACTAAGGGCACCCCTCATCCTCTTAAGGACATCTTTAGGCATATATGGCAGCCTTGCATATGGCCTAAGGTTAGTTTTTTTGTTTGGTTGCTTTTACAAAGAAGAGTCTTAACTGGTGAGCGTCTTATGAAGCGTGGATTTTACGGTCCTTTTAGATGTGCCTTATGTTTGGAGGATGATGAGACCATTTCTCCTCTGTTCTTTCAATTGTTGAAAATATTGTGATTGATGTCAAAGGTCTAACATTATTTGGTGATTAAGGCCCCATTGCATTTAATGGTCTTTTTAATATTCATATCTTGGCTAATGTGTGTTAATATTAATTAATATATTTTTGGTTGGATATAAGTCAAAAGAGGGCCCATGGAGAAGTAAAAGTGTCACGGAGTAATAGACGAAAGAGGAATGGAACGCATTTTCTCATGAAGAGTCACCTTGAGGAATTCCAACAGTCACCATGTGAGACAAAAGAAGTATGGCGCATTTTTTCATGAAGAGACACTTTGAGGAATACGAAAAGTCACCAAGATAAAGACAAAAGAGGAAAAGATGTTTTTGCTTATGGTCACCATATGACTTTTCAAATGCAAAGATACGAAAGGTCATGCAAGTTTGGTGCCATTTTCCATGAGGATTGAAGGGTCACAAAGGGTGAAGGCTAAAGGTCATTTGGAAAGCTATAAATAAAGGCTTGAGAAGCCACTTGTTATATGCAAGAGAGTGCATGGTTTGTATTTGTTTTCAAAGAGAGAAAACCAGGAGATATTGTAAAGTTCTATTATTTTTTAAGTAAGCAACATTGAGAGATAGTTGTGTTTTATACACAAGAGGGGTTGGTGCTCCTGTGGGTTGATGCTCGCAAATAGTTGTTGTGTTGGTGCTCGGCAAAGGGGTTGGTGCTCCTGCAAGTTGATGCTTGCGAACTCTGTATTTTGAGTCGGTGCTCATTCATATACTTGAGATTGTTCTCCGTAGTTTTTCCCACTTTGGGTTTCCATGTAAAAATCTGGTGTCTCTCTCTCTCTTGTGTGATGCAAATTATTATTTCAATTTTATTGCATATCTTGAATGTATGATTGAGTGGTTAAAGATATATAATATACTGATTCACCCCCCCTCTCAGTATATCCCGTGCTTAACTATTGATATCAGCGCAGGTTCCTTTTGAAAAAAATTTACAGCTTGAAGGAACATCGAGAAAGCATGATGGTTGGATCACATGAAAGATTTTCTACAAATAAGGCACCTTTGTTTGATGGGACGAATTATATTTTTTGGAGCATAAAGATGAAGACTTATTTGATGGCCCTTGGATTCGACATATAGCAAGCAATGATGGAGAAATATGAAGAGCCACAGACACTTGTAACTACTCCAGCAGAAAAAAAGGCAAGTGAAAATAATGCTAAAGCTTTAAATGCTATTTTATGTGATTTATGTGAATCAGAATTTGTTAAAGTTATGCAATGTAAATCTACTCATTAAACTTAAGTAAAACTTGAGAATATTTACAAAGGTGATGGAAAGGTTCAGCAAGCTAAGCTTCAGACTTTCAGAAGGCAATTTAAGAGTTTGAAGATGGAAGAAGAAGAAATTATAGCAAATTATCTCTTGCGGGTTGATCAAATAGTCAATCAGATTCAAGGTCTTGGCGAAAATTTAGAAGAGTCGACTGTGGTTCAAAAGGTTTTGAAATCTCTACCATTGAGATATGATGCAAAAGTTTCGACAATTGAAGAGATGAAGAATTTAGCCAAGCTAAAGATAGATGAACTTCATGGTATTTTTACGGCATATGATATGCGGATTGAACAAGATAAACCTTCAAAGAGAAGCGGATTTCAAGACATCAAAGAAAGAGAAAGCTAAAATTCAAGAATGAAGTGATAATTCTAGCGATGATGAAGATGACAATGGAGCTCTATTCATTCGCAAGCTGAAAAAGGGCACAGATAAATATCAAGATAAATTACCTTTTAAATGCTTTAATTGTGAAAAGATTGAACATTTTGCAGTTAAATGCCCAAATAAGGGTAATGATGACAATGAAGAAGAAAAGTCTACATACAAGAAAAATTTCAAAGGCAAATTCAAAAAAAGATTCGAGAAGAAGAGTTTGTATTCTAAAGATACTAGCTTAGCGGAAGATAGTGGAGTCAGTGACTCAAAAATAAAAAAAATTTGGAAAGATGCCTCCACAAGTAAAAATACAAATGATCAAAAAGAACATGATGAAGCTGAAGTGAATTTAGAAGGAGAACTCATTTGTGCCTTAGATGAGTTAAAAGCTCTTGAAAAGAAGAATCAAAGATTAAAGCTCCAGATCGAGAAAAATGAAAATGAGTCAAATGAAATAATTGAAGATCTACAAGCACACTTTGAAGAAGCCAAGAAGAATGAAAAAAATCTAATGACAGTTGAAAATAATAAGTAAAGAATATGAAAGATATGTTATTGAAATTGCTTCTTTAAAAACAAATCTTGAGAAAACAGATAAAGCAATCAATGATAGAGCAGCCAATAATTCAAAATTTGAGAATAACACTAATATGTTCAATAAGATATTAGAAAATCAAAGATCAATGTTAGATAAGACATGTATTGGATTTGAAAAAGAGAAAGAGGAGGTCACTACTTTCACAAACAAGAAAAAAAGAAAGAGCTATGTTGAAGCTCTTATAAAAGAATAAATAAAAAAGGAAGAAGTTAAGAATATAGAGGACATCTCAAACAAAGAACGTTAGAGGAAATAGATCTACAAAAGGCAATCAAGTCAGAGATTCACAAACAGGTCCTATTTTTATGGTTATTTTTTTTATTGTAATGGATATGGTCATAAAAAATTAGAATGTCGAAAAAGAGCTAACAATTTCAGAAATAAGAAGAAAAGTCATGCAGAGTCAAGCAGAAGTCACAACTCTTTTGCTCCTCTATCAGGTTTTAATGAAGAGGCCATAATATGTTACAAGTGCAACAACTTCGGACACATAGCTCGGTACTGTAGAAACGTGTTCGAGTCAATCAAGAAAGCCCAGAGTTTCAAGGCTCCATTCATCAAGTGAAAAGTTCAGACAGGTTTATGGCAAAAAAAATAACTTGAAAAATCTATGTTGGTGCAGACTGTTTTGCATGTAAGAAATGAAGAAAAGCCATAATTCATTGACAGTGGATGTTTAAGGCACATGACAGGGGACAAAAGTAAATTCATAACATTGAAGATCAATGGTGACATAGTGAAATTTGGAGACAATACTACTACTAAAATTGTTGAAAAAAGTACACTAAGTTTGGATAATGATAAAACTAAAATTGAAAATATTTTGTATGTAGGTCTTAAGCATAATCTTTTGAGTGTAAGTTAAATGTGTGATCAGAAGCACACACTAAAATTTTATGCAGAAGGTTGTGAAATTAGAAAAAAAGATTCAGATATATTGGTTGCAGATGCTTAGAGAATAGGGAATAATTTGTATATGCTATCAGACATCAAAGGTCAAAGATGTTTGAACCAGATTGAAAAAAGTTGGCTATGGCACAAGAAAATGGGGTACATAAATTTTGACAATCTTGTCAACATCAGCAAGAAGCAAGCAGTCAGAAATCTTTCAAAAATTACAAAGCCATCCGACACGCTTTGTGAACCTTGTCAGTATGGGAAGCAGGCTAGAAGGTAGTTCAAAACAAAAAAGTACTCGACTACTCAGATGCTAGAGCTTGTTCACACTGATCTGTGTGGACCTATGAGAACTCAAAGCACTCAAGGTGAGAGGTATTTTATGTTGCTTATTGATGATTTTTCACGTATGACTTAGGTAATTTTTTTTTTTTAAAATAGAAGCTTTCAGACATTTCAAACCATTCAAAACAATAGTTGAAAATGAAACCAGTTTGAAGATTAAGTGTCTAAGATCAGATCGAAGAGGAGAATTCATGTCAGATCAATTTATTGAGTTTTGTAAAGATCATGGAATAAAGAGACATTATTCAGTAGCCAAAACTCCACAGCAAAATGGAGTAGTTGAACGAAAAAATAGAACAGTTCAGGAGATGAAGAGGACAATGCTAAATGAATTCAAGATAGCAAATAAATATTAGAGGGAGACAATTGCTACAGCAGTACATATTCAGAATAAAATATTATTGAGAGTCAATAGTGACAAGACTCTTTATGAGTTATGGAAAGACAAACTAGTAACAGTTAATTATTTCAGAGTTTTCGACAGCAGATACTTCATAAAGAACATCGATGAAAAACTTGGTAAGTTTGAATACGGAGCAGATGAAGGTATATTTCTTAGTTATTCTTGCAAAAATAAAACTTATAAATGTTATAACAAAAGAACCAAGAAAATTGTTGAAAGTGCAAGTGTCAAGATAAAAAAAGATGGAACACAAAGAATCAGTGATCCAGTAGACATACCTGAAATCATTGAAGAGGAAAGTTTTGAAGAATCAAATGAAAATAAGGAGAAAAAGGGCACCAAAACTCCATCCAAATATGTTCAGAGAAATCATAATAAACGTGACATCATCGGGGACAAATGAAAAAAATCGCACCAGAAATATGATGGTAAGTGAATCTGAGCAAGTTAATTTCTCTTTGTTATCCAAAATTCAGTCTAGAACTTTTTCAAAAGCTAGACATGATAAGCATTGGGTTAAGGCTATAGATGAAGAATTAAATCAGATAAAAAAGAATGATACTTGGGAATTAGTGCCGAGACCAAAAGATCACAATGTGATAGGAACAAAAGGAGTTTATAGAAATAAGTTGAATGAATGGAGAAGTGACCAGAAATAAAACAAAATTAGTATGTAAAAGATATGCTCAGATTGAGGGTATAGATTTTTTTTTTTAAAATTGCACCAGTGGCAAGGTTAGAGGCTATTAGAATGTTTCTTGCATATGCAGTGTTTAAAATTTTCAAAGTGTTTCAGAAGGATGTCAAATCTGCCTACCCGAACGAAAATCTTGAAGAAGAAGTCTACATTGAGCAACCTGAGGGATTTATTCTCTCAAATATTAGTAACCATGTATGCAGATTGAAGAAAGCATTGTATGGATTGAAACAAGCTTCCAGAGCTTGGTATGCAAGACTTGATAAGTACCTGCAAGATCAAAGTTTTAAGAGAGGATTTGCTGATAGTAATCTATACATCAAAACAGAAAGTGAGCATCAATTGATTGTTGTGATATATGTAGATGATATCATTTTTGGAGAAAATATTAAAAAGATGACAAGAATTTTCTGATATAATGCAAAAAGAATTTGAGATGTCTATGCTTGAAGAATTGTCATTTTTCTTAGAATTGCAAATATTTCAGTCAAATAAAGGAATTTTCATATCTCAAAGTAAATATGCCAAGGAAATATTGAAGAACTTTGGTTTTGATGATTGTGCATCAATTGGCACACCAATGTGTACAAGAAATACGGTGAGTAAGGATGAAGATTCACTTGTTATAGATCAATCTTTGTATAGATCTATGATTGGTAGTCTTTTATATTTGACAGCATCGAGGCCAGACATCATGCAGTAGGTATGGTTGCAAGATATCAGTCATCTCCAAAAGATAGTTATGTTCATTTGGTGAAAAGAATATTTAGATATATCAAGAGGACATTGGATTACGGATTATGGTATCCCACAGGTAGAGATTTTACTTTGATTGCTTATACAGATTCAGATTGGGCAAGGTGCTTGGATGACAGAAAGAGCACAAGTGGAGGAGCTTTCTTCTTTGGTGATAGCTTAGTATCATGGCTAAGCAAGAAGTAGAATTCAGTATCACTTTCTACAGCTGAAGCAGAATATATTGCAGCAGTATTGTGTTGTACTCAAGTGCTTTGGATGAAGCAAACTTTGGAAGATTTCAAGGTAAAGTATGATGAACCTATTTCTATTTTTTGTGATAACACAAGTGCTATAAATGTTTCGAAGAATCTAGTGATAAATTCAAGAACAAAACATATTCCCATGAGATCACTTCTTAAGAGAGTAGGTTGTAGATCAACAGATTAAGATGGAATATATCAATGCTACAGAGCAAATTGCAGATATTTTTACAAATGCACTACCAAAAGACACATTTGAGTATCTACGAGAGAAGTTGGGAGTAATTTATTTTACTTCCTGCCATTGAGGTTCAGCTTCAGTTGAGGGGGAGCTAAATGTTAGCTCTAGATAAGCCCTTTGCCATTGATGTCAAAGGGAAAGAATAACAGGTACAAGTACATATGCAAAAACAAGTACAAAAAACAAATACAGGTTGCTACAATAAGGAGTTACTGTATGTTTTTTAGATGGCAATATGTGTAGGTTTTAGGATGTGGCAGTTTAAATTTGAGGTTATCATCAATGACAAAGGGGGAGATTGTTGAAAATAGTCATTGATAAAGGCCCCATTGCATTTAATGATGTTTTTAATATTCATATCTTGACTAATGTGTGTTAATATTTATTTAATATTAATGAATATATTTTTAGTTGCATATAAGTCAAAAGAGGGCCCATGGAGAAGTAAAAGAGTCACGGAGTAAAAGACGAAAGAAGAATGGGACGTATTTTCTCATGAAGAGTCACTTTGAGGAATTTCACGAGTCACCATATGAAGACAAAAGAGGTATGACGCATTTTTTCATGAAGGGACACTTTGAGGAATCCGAAAAGTCACCAAAATAAAGACAAAAGAGGAAATGACGCTTTTGCTTATGAAGGGTCACCATATGACTTTTCAAATGCAAGGATACGAAGGGTCATGCAAGTTTGGTGTCATTTTCCATGAGGATTGAAGAGTCACAAAGGGTGAAAGCCAAAGGTCATTTGGAAAGCTATAAATAGAAGCTTGAAAAGCCATTTGTTATATGCAAGAGAGTGCATAGTTTGTATTTGTTTTCAAAGAGAGAAATGCAAGAGATATTGTAGAGTTCTATCATTTGTTGAGTAAGCACCATTAAGAGATAGTTGTGTTTTATACACAAGAGGGGTTGGTGCACCTGTGGGTTGGTGCTCACAAATTTTGTAAGGGGTTGGTGCTCACAAATAGTTGTGTTGGTGCTCGGCAAAGGGGTTGGTGCTCCTGCAAGTTGGTGCTTGCAAACTTTGTATTTTGAATTGGTGCTCATTCATATACTTGAGATTGTTCTCCGTGGTTTTTCTCACTTTGGGTTTTCACATAAAAATATGCTCTCTCTCTCTCTCTCTCTTGTGTGGTGCAAATTATTATTTCAGTTTTATTGCATATCTTGAATGTATGATTGAGTGGTTAAAGAAAAAAAATCAGATTAAGCACAAGATATATAATATACTGATTCACCCCCCCTCTTAGTATATCTCGTGCTTAACACCAATGTCCGTGGGTTATACCCTTATGGCAGCGTCTATCTACATTGTTTAACATGCATTGGAATAATATTGGGTCTTTTGAACAGCTAATTAAAGATGGGCAAGGACATCTTCCTAAAGGCCAAAATTTACTTTTAGCTCTATGGACTGGCATTTCCCTTCTCCTTTGGAATATTTGGAAAAAAAGAAATAGCAGAATTTTCTAACAGGTTAGTAGAAATATATCTTATGTTTGGGTGAAAACCAGAACCAATGTTGCTGAAAGCATCAAACATAATATTTTTTTACCTCCTATTCTTACCCTAGAATGGAGGCATATTTGTAAATAGTTGTCTTTGCAACCCAGAGATTCTATTATGTTAGCTTTTCAACAAAAATACAAACTCAGGAGGGATGGTCAATGGATTGCTCCCCCTCTGGGGTATGGGAAATTGAATATTGATGGAGCTTCCACGAGTAATTTGGGTCTTGCAGCTATGGGAGGCATTGGTAGAACCTGTGATGTCGGTGTTGTTTTTCTTTGCTGAAAATTTGGGGACTACAACTAATAATCTAGCGGAGATCAAGGCTGTGTACAAAGGTATGCAGGAGGCTTTGAAAAGTAGTTGGCAAAACATTCAAATTGAATCGGATTCCAAAGTGATTGTTAGCTTGTTATCTGATTCAGAAGAAGGCCACAATCCAAACTAGCGGTTGGCGAGAGAGGTTTGGAAAATAAGAAGATTGCAGGAACAGTTTCAAGAGGTGCATTTTAGCCATATTCCCCTAGAACGAAACAAAGTGGTAGATGGGCTGGCTAACTGGGTTTTGGATAGCCATAATCTTATTTGTTATGGTCTGCCACCTATATGGTGGTCCAACAAGATCCATGAAGACATGGGGCACATTTTAAATTCAGATTCTTTATAATGAGTGCTTCTAATGTTCCTTTCTTGTATACTGCTCAGGCTTGGACAAATAGTTTTCAGGGCTAGCATAGTAGAATTTGTACTTTTGATATATATATGATATGAATGTGGTTCTGTTTTTCATATATATATATATATATATATATTTAAAAAATGAGTAATATGCATTGTTTATATATATATATAAACAATGCATATTACTCATTTTTTTAGTTTTAAAAAAAATGATTGAATGAAATCTTTGTCCAAGAACGCAATTTAGATTAGGATAATGGAGATACCTGATTGACTCAAATAATTGATGTTAGGGTGGTGACAATCCAAGTACTAAATTTGACTGTCAACCCTGCTGGCCATGTAAAATTTTGATGATGGTTATCTATTCAGCATTGCCCTTCTTATGATCCGTGTTCAAATCTCACACATGGTATGTCTTATGCCAAGTCAGCGTAAATCATCTCTATTGGGTGTTCTATATTATGAATTGAAACATCATACCAGGAGAAACATAAACAATAGGGTAGTGAGCTGCTTATAAGTTTATAAAGAGATGAAAGGAGATATCTAAGTGCTCCTTATGATATTCGGGGTGTCAAATGTGCAGTGAAGAAAAAGGCAGCAAAATTTAACCAAGCACAACAAAATTGAATATCCTCATTCCTCTGTTTTAACTTTTAGCCCAGCGCAGCTATTCCTACAGTAACAAAACCTTTACAGTTATCCTACAATCCTAGTATTCTGTAAGGCCACATCTCTAGACATTTTGACAACATTTAGCATGGCTACCATGCACTTCCTCTTAAATGTATTCACGCCTTTCAAAGCAATCACCACTAAGGCAAATATCTGCTTTCAATTATTGTGTGAATTTGATAATCATATTAGTAACTGAATGACTATTTCGCTAGTAATCCATTGCATCAAAACTGAGCTTTAAAATAAAGGAACCTTCTAAGAATGAAATATACTACATATTATAATCACAAATATGCTGAAGGACACATACTGAATGATACAAAACATTTTACGCTTCTTGGGTCAGAAAAGATAATCTGTAGTTCTAAAACTAAGAGGTATCTTTGTGAAATAAGGAACTTAGTAGTCTATGTTTTATTGTGTGAATTGTATTGCACTTGCTACATTCTAAAGTTAATCAACCATGCAATATTTGTTTTGGAAAGAAAAAGGTGCCAAATAAATACCCTGTATGCCCCACAGGCATAGCACAGCTCAGATTGTTCTAGCCAAATAATATCTGCTATCTGTGCTCAATTTATTGTTTCGGTTTTGCTTGAATTATTCACGTGACTTTGCATAACCAAGGGGCCCAAAAAAAAAAAGGGGAAAAATCCAATGGGTTCAAGGTTCAAACCCCAAAAACATTGCCTGTGTAACGGCCTTTTGTTTTCTTTTGGTTGTAAACTTGAGAAATGGCAGGGATCAGGCGATGTGCTGGCAATCTATCCTACTGCCCACTATTGCTGTTTAATCCTACGAGTAGGTATTTAATGATTTGGCATATAGAGGAATAGCGATAGTAATCTAGTGGAGGAGTTAATGAATTTTTTTTTTTTTTTTCTAATTATAAAGAAGAGACAATTTAATTTATATAAAACGGTGAACCCTGAAAGTATGAAACAGCATTGTGGAGACCAAAAATACACAGCTGGCAATATTTTATTCATAAAGCTCGATACATTTATTAACGGCACAGATCCAATTGCAAAAACACAAAGTTCTTGGTATTTTAATAATGTCTGTATTGTTTACCAGGCTTATCATAGAAATTAGATATAGATATGGACGGCACAGTGGACCGAAGGAAATAAAAGCATTGGATTAAACTCTATGATAAGATAATGGTTAATTATTGCAAAACTTTTTCTTTTAGTCAAACTTTCAGACAACCGAAAGGCCTAGACTATGTTGTGGGGTGATTTTTATAGTCGTAGTGGCCAAACCCTTAATTTGTGTCCATTAATAGCAATGAACATATAATTTCAGATCTGTTTTAGCACCATTTTTGAGTCATTACTTACCGTCACTTGGTCCTTAGGTTACCGACTTGTTCGAAGACATTTTGGACCCTTCTACCATTGCTTTTGAAGGTCTGTTTCAGATTATTTTACACAGATTTCAGACTGCTATTGTAATTGCAAGTCAAGTTTAAATGTTATGCTTTTGGTGTGTTTATAAGTAAGTGATCATGGCAGCTGTTTTCTTTCTTATTCATGCTCGAACATCGCTGGTGTCGGTTTGGTTTGTGTGTGGAAAGATAATTTGGTTTGAATAGATTTTATTTGTTTGTGTCAAAATCAATCTTATTGTATCATCCACCAAGGACGGACGATTGTAAAACCGTAGCCAGATTATCGGTGGATTGCGACTATAAATTAAGTACTTGCGGGTTATGTCTTACTTGACTACAGTAATGGGCGGAATACTCATAACTCTAGCTTGTTGATTATGTGGGAGCATTGCGATAACAGCTAGTGTGTGTCTTAGTATCTCTCCGTAGAATCTCTATGATGGTATGTTTAATTAATAATAATTCTAGTTAAGGATGAGCTGATATGGACAGAATGAAAAGTACGCATTATCCCTGGACATGTTTTAGTCTCCCAATATGGTGTTACTATCAGAGAGTAACTTGCAACCCGTTTTGGTTATATAAACCCTAGGCTTGTATACTTCATGTTAGCATGAGAATTATGTCTGGAACTTTAGTTCAAATGCATTATTCAGAACCCTTATCATGGTTAATACTTGTTGAGAAATAGAAATGGTACATGGGCTGCCAGTAGGTTTTACCTTGTGATGTAATATATATATATATATTTCATCAAAATAAATAAATAAATACTAAACAGAAATATACAAATAATTCACAAAAAAATAAGGCGGTAAGAGAGCACGCCACGACACACTAGGCAGAGCCTAGGAGCAAAATCAAAGTATCATAATCTAGGCAAAGCCTAGAAACAAGTCACTAAGTCACAAAGTCATAAAAAGAGATAACTTTTATGCAGCAAGAGTAAGGCCAAAAGGCAGAGGATCCATATCATCAAGGCCCTAGCCCAAGCTTGGCAAATCATTGTCATCTAGAATAGGCTCCCAGCGAGTAGCTTGGGCAGTGTCCGTGTCATCATCTGCTTGTGTCCGAATGGGCGAGATAGCCAAAGAGAGCCTAGGGAACTTATCCAGCACGTCCGCACGGCCTCCAGGTGGCGCCCCCCAAGCATTTGGGCATGGAGGAGGAAGAGCGCCCCAACCACCATGCCTAGCAGGGAAAGGAGGCGATGGCTGCCACCATCGCTACTACCTAGGGGGGAAACGCACTGGTACAGGGTGCCATTGTGAGAGTGACGCTTGGAACGACTGCGATGATGCCCACCACGAGGCGGCCGAGGCACTCTGTCATCCAATTTGGGATCCCTGGGCAGAAAAAGTAGAACCCGAGCCATAGTACAAGGAGCATCTCCCCAATGGGAGAGGAGATCCTGAAGATACCCAAGCTCCATAGCCACTTTATTGGCTTGGACTTGAATCTGCAAAAAAACATTGGAGATGATAGAAGATTTGTGCAAAACAGAAACATTACAATCAACAAAAGCATAATTAAACACATAATTATTTCTTTCTTTCCAAATCCAGAAGAGAATCTCCACTCTGAAAGTATGCCAGACTTGTATGTATTTGAAGGGCATTGTGGGTTTGTCTCCAAGGAGGATATGCTGCCAAAGGAAGAATTCAGGTTGGAAAGGCCTAAAAAGATCATGGATCCAAGTCCAGACCCTTTGAGCTTTGGAACAGTACCAGAAGAGATGAAGTGTCTCAAGGCGGCCACAGAAGGGGCAAGTAGGCAAGTGGACTCCACCCTAAACGAGTCTTTTGCCAATAGGTAAGCCTTGGTGCAGTATACACCAAGCAAAGTGAGCAATCTTGGGCTCCACACAAGCCCCCCAAACAGTGTTGAAGCGAAAGCTCCACATTTTAACAAATGAGTGTAGCCCCCAGGGGGCGTTAAGCTTGTCAACCATGGGCAAATGGGGGGTGAGCCATGCATAGCCAAGCCAAGGAGTGTAGTTATGGAAAGGGGTCTCAACATACCATTTCCAGTCCTTCCACCATGGCCGAGTGGAATGGACCGAGCTTTTATGGAGCATGGAAGTTGGGACGGCATTGAGAATTAGCTGGTAGGATTCCTGATCCGCATTGGCTAACCAAAATTTAGCTTTCGCCTCCTCCCAAGATAGCCAAGAGCAAGAACGCCTGTAGAAGATATCCTGGACGGAATGAATTTCTCTGCGAAAAAGCTTGAGGATGTTGATCTAAGGGACTTCTGCCAGGGGCACTTCATTGCAGAAAAAATGGGAGACCATCAAAGAGAGTGGGAGTTAGCAGAGAGCCCGTTACGGAAATTGGAACCATTCCAAAGCAGCCATGGTTTAATCTTTTCCCAAGCCTTCAAGATGCTTTTGGCCGCAAAGGACCCAGTGATCTGGGCAAGGGATTGGATGAAGAGTAAATTGGGGAAACCGAGCCCTTTCTAGGGTTTCTTGCCCTTGGGCAAGCCTGAGGAGATACAATGTTTGAATAACACCTTCCAAGCTTCTGGGCCCTCAATGGCCCACACAATCCATTTGGCACATAACGCAGTTCCTCACCGAGCTATGTCGATGAGTTCCGTCCCTCTAGCTTCATGCGTGAGGCAACAATATTCCCAAGCCACCCTATGGAATCCTTTACCTTGAGGGGAATTTGCCCAAAGGAAATCTCTAAGCAATTTCTCCAACTTCTGGTAAGATTTTTTGGAAAGTACCCTGCATGACGAGTAATACACATGGGTGGACGCAAGAATTTTCGAGCAGATTTGAAATTTTTTTGCCAACAAAAGAGACTTGGTCACCCAGTAATCTAGCTTCTTCGCAACTCTGTCAACAACATATTGCCACATTAAGGGTGGAAAAGCATCGAAAGGAAAGGGGATGCCAAGGAATTTAAATATTTCGTCATGTTGGATCCACTTCCAACCGAATTTAGCAGTGCATGCTGGTGGAGGGAGGTAAGATTGTAGCAACAAGTTTTTTGTCATTGGATGTTGGAGCCAGAGGCTAGGCAGAAGGTGTCAAGACACTGTAAGGCATTGTCCACATTGGCTTCATCTTCATTGAGGGTAAGGAAGGAATCATCTGCAAAGCGGCCATCAAGCAATTGCATATCTTCGTGCGGATTAGCTGCCATCGGGAGGGAGATAAATTCCCTTAACAAGGCCACTAGCTTTGGCATTGCTAAGAAGATATCCAAAAACCTTAGCTGCAAGAACGTACAAGGCGGGAGCCAGAGGGCACCCTTAGCGAATGGAATGAAATAAGTCAAATTGCTCAGAGGTAACTCCATTAATGGAGAGGATAGCCAAGGCATCAGAGAAAGTATCTGAATGGTTTGAATGAAGATGGGCCCAAAACCCAAAGCTCAAAGCATGACTAAGATAAAAGGCCATTCAATGTGATCATAAGTTTTTTCAAAGTCAATTTTGATGAACATAGCTTGTTGCTTAGACTGCCTGGCCCAATCCATCCCTTCCCAAACAGCAATGATGTTATCCAAGATATAACAGCTTTTGATAAAGCCCGTTTGTTTTAGACACACAATGAGAGGCAGCATATTGCGTAGCTGGATTGCCAGAGCCTTGGCAATAATTTTATAGGAAACATCCACGAGGGTGATGGGTCGCTAGTTGTAAATCAACTTAGGATCTCCCTGCTTCGGTATGAATTTGATATTTCCTTTATTTATATTTTTACCCAGTGAATGTGCACGAAACGCTTCTTGATAAACCTTATGCAAATCACTGCCCACAAGATCCCAAAGAGTTTTGTAGAATTCACAAGGGAAGCCATCAATGCCAGGGACTTTGTCATTAGACATGTGAGACACTGCTTCATGCAAATCGTCAACATTCAGGGGCCTGTCAAAAATCACCCGTTGGGTGGGAGTGAGTTTGCATGGCACCACTGAAAAGCATTGCTAAAGGGCAGTTTCACGCTCAGCCGAAGACGCTTGAGCTTTGAACACTTGCTGATAATGACGGACAAAAGCTTGCACAATCTGCGGAGTCTTTGTGAGTCTGTTACCGGCCTCAACAATGACTTGAATTCGCTGCTTTGAGTTTTTGGCTCGCAACAATTGAAAGAACTCCTTAGAAGCTTTGTCCCCTATTTTAAGCCAATGAAGCCTAGCTTTGATTTGGGATCCCTTGGCATTGTAGTTGTCTACAATTTGAATGCGGTGCCTCAAGGATGCAACTCTCACCTACAAGATCTCATTAAAGGGATCTTTTTCCAGAGCTAGAGCCGCATAGCTCAGTTTTGAGGTAGTAGCAAAGGAGTGTCTCTGAATTTTGGCAAGTTGGCAACCATAGATCCGCAGAAAGCAGGTCTTTTTGATGGTATCATCCCACTAGAGAATCCAACCAGATTCTTGGGAAGGACGTGGATCTAAATTCCAAACTCTCCTAATGTGTGCCACCATGGGCCCATGTTTGAGCAAGGTGTTAAAGAAGAATTGCGTTTTGTGGACTTTGGGTTTCATGAACTGCCATGTCACACGAAACCGAATGGGGGAGTGATCAAAAAGCCCAAAATCCGACGCCTGCACCAGAGGAAAAAATCCGTTATCAAAGGAGTACAGTTCGGTGGATATCATTGCCCTATCTAGACGCTTCAGAATCCAAGCATGGCCTTGAAATTACCCCAGGTGTATCAAACTCCATCTGCAGATCGACGTGTTAAATTGGGGTCAAAAAGGTCCCATTTAGTGCACATGTAAAACCACGCCTCCCTTCCGCCAGTTGCCCACCTCATAAGCAAGTGACCCATTTTGTCCTCGAGAGATGCCACCATATTAAAGTCACCATATAATACCCAATGGGCATCAGGGAGATCATCCGCTATCCATCGCCATAAATGGGAACGCTCCAAAGCATCATTCGAGGCATAAATATTAATAAAGCCAAAGAAGTGGCTTTCAAGGCTAACAAGAGCCCAAACTAACTAGTTGGTGGGGTCCACACCAAATTGCACTAAGTGTGGCCACCACCTTGGAGAAATGAATCTGATCACCCCTCCACATCCTACAACATGGTTGCTATGAAGAATGATACTGTCATGCCAGATGGAATTATTGACAACGGTCAATAAAAAAACCGCCACCTTGACTTCCTGCAGACAAAGAATGTCCATCTCGGGAAACTTCCTTCTAAAATCATGCACATCAAACTTGCCTTTTGGGTCTATGAGACCCCGAACATTCCATGAATAGCAATTCATAGATGACAAGTGTCAAGGGACATGTCCTCCGAGTCTAGCCCTTCCAAGGCGTCATACCGATTCTGTAGAAAGTGCCCACTGTTGGCACTCAAGAACTCATATTGTTTCCTCAAGTCAGGGTCAGCCAAAAACTCTCCTTCCTCCACCTTGTCAATCCTCCAAGGAGGGCTACGAGAGCGTTTGGGCATATCCCACTGAGTAGGAAGTGGAAGAGTGGTTAGCTGTGAGTCTGAAGAATTGGGCATAGAGGCTTCAACACCTTGTGATAAAACGTTACCAACCAGAGGAGTGTTGAACACCCGAATCTTTTCTACCAATTTTGGCGCTACAACCAACAAGGGCTCTTTTGCAACAGGTGCTTGCTCTTGTGGACCATTGCTCAAAGACGGCTTGCCTCCTTTGGGAGCAAAAGTTGAGTTTGCAGCTTTGGTGCGAGTGTTCTTCTTCCCAATAGTAGTCCAACAGTCTTCAGCTGGTGTCTTGCTAGCTTCAGGAGAGGGCTTGGGGGGAGAGACTGAGCAGTTGGATGCATTATTACAAGCCAACTGAAGGGGGCAATCCCATATCTTATGGTCTGTGGCTTGACAGCGGAAGCACGTGTTAGGCAAGTTGATAGACAGGACTCGTTGAGAGTGCCTTACATCCCCGACCTGGATTTCCACAAACTCTTTGAGGTCCCAGGAGAGGTCTACTTCTACGCAGACCCTTTTTTGCGGTCTAGCAGAGTAGAATCAGATTTGTTCATGATAAACCACATGGCCTATGGAGGATGCTATCTGGTGAATAAAGTGTCAGCATGGGAGCGAGAACAATAAGCGAGTTCCTGACATACCAAGTGGCAAACTTATGGAGGATTCCTCCGACATGGGATAGGTCCGAAAAGCAGAAGAGAAAGAAACCCTTAGTCATGTTCTGGACACTCTCCAACTTAATGCCGTGAGATGCCCAGTGAGTTTGAACCCAAGACTGTAACATACTTTCAAAGGGGATTCTCCCGACAAAATATCCTATTAAACAAAACTGCTCTAACCATTGACATGTAGAATTAAATTCAGGAATAGAAAGTATAACATTAGGTTTCGAAGCATTACCTCATGGTATACCTTCGGGACAAACTTCCTCGGGCGCTTGCAGGGGGCCATTGCTCGACGCTCCTCCATTATTTTTTGCAGCTAAAACAGTCGGGATAGAAAGGGGAGAAGACATTATAAAGGTTGGCCTCACCTGAAGGCGAGAAACCCTAAACGGCAATAAATGCTAAGTCTCGCAGGCGCCGCCTAAGGCCGCAGTATGACACAAGGCTGGTCGAACAGAGAACCAAGGGCCAACTCAATGGCGTGCATGGAGAAAACCCTAGCAAAGCGAAAAAGCATCAAATCCCTCTCTTATCAATCAATCATGATAGATATTCCCTGCTTTAGCTAATGTGAGTTAATGTGAGTTGTTTTGTTGTGAGGTTTGTTTAGACTTCTCTAGTTGTTAAAGGAGCGTGGTGGTACTTATTGTCATGTCCCCTTCTCAAGTATGAACGGTTGAAGACCCCTAGCCTAATTCCTTGTTTCCCATAGGCTAAGGGAAGGAAAAATAAAAGGGGAAACTTTGATTCTCTTTTTCAAGTTGTAAAAACTTAAAAAAGGTACTTTTGATAAATCTTTTCTAATTTTGACTTGAAAATGGGACTTTGAATCATGGGCTAGTTTAGCCCTTAAGTGAAGTTATAAGGCACGTACTTTTTAAAATGTTTGAATTTTCCCTCCAAGTGGAGCGCACCTTTTGGGAAGGCTTTTGGAAAAGAATGATATAAAAAGAGGAAGGAGGGTCATTTTGGGAGGTTACCATGTTTTATGAATTGACTTTTGAGTTTGAGCACGAAACGCTTGGCTTATCTTTATTGAAGACGACAACCTTCACTGGAAACCTGAAGTTAAGGACGGAAACCCTTAACCTCATTTGGGCAGCTTATTTTTAGAGGTTGCAAAGGGCAGATTTGATTAGTTGGTGGTTTCTAGGGCATCATCTTGTGGAGCGCAGCAGTTTGCAGGGTTCTGAGAGAGAGACGTAGCTGTTGAAGACCCTTTGGAGGGTAGTGAACTACATTGCAAGACCCTTTTAGGTCAGAGACCCACTTGAGGAGTCTATCCTAAGGTGGCAACCCACTTTGGGAAGGAAATCTACAGCTTCTAGGGTATATTATTGGAGAGTTTTGATATATTTACAGGCAAATAATCAGCTGGTATTTATTTGTGATTTTTCAGCCCTACACTTGTATGCAAAAATCAGATTCTAAGGTATTTCATGAGCTGTAATTATTATGGAATTTTTAGCAAGTATTTTGATAATAAAATATTGTAATTGGTGCCATAAATGTGTATTTCCAGAATTCTGAATTTTTTTGTTAAGGTTTGATATAAAAAATCAGAAATTACTCTTGTTGGTGTTAGGGTTTGTGATTAATTTCCATATTTGCATAATATGCCTTATGAGGAACATTACACTTATCTTACTCACGCACTTGCATGTTAGTACCCTTGGTAAGTGTCCGCACCTTAAGGTGATAGAGGTTGTTTGAGTGTGTGCCTATTCTTGTTTCTTAAAATGCCTTAAAACTTATAACAAGCTCATCAGAGTTAACGTTAGTTTCGCTATGGTTATCTTAGATTGCCAACCCCTATCATGATAATGTCTTATGGTAGAGACCCTTTACTAGTTCTACGAAGAACTACATCTAACCCTGATTCCGAGGAGCAGATATGTAGATTGCCATGTTGAGGTGGGGCATCGGGTCTAGGTCTTAGGCTAGATTAGGGTTGGCATGGTTGCGTAGTGATCATATGACTGTTTGCATTTATTCTTGTCTTTGGCAAGTGAGTTTATGTCGACGCTTTGTGTGTGTTGTGTTCGTTCAAAAAAAAAGTGTTTTTGCATGTATTTCAGTCATGCAAAATTCTGGGCATGACAAATCTCAGGCTATAACTCAACCTTTTACCAAATAATGGTATTGATAACAATCTTGCAAAGCAACTATCTGAATATACAATTTTTTACAAAATATAATATGAATGGACTTCATTAAGTTTCTAGATTATGCATTTCCATGTGATCTAATGAAATTGCCAAAGAAAACATATCTAAATTAATGCACACTAATTACATATTTATAATGTATAAAGCGTGCAAAATAATAACTACACACTTCCATATGTAAAAGGAATCACCTTCCACAAGCGACCACAATATCATCAAACTTATTGACACCAACAACCTTTCCTTCTTGTAGTTGTTGCTCTATCTCTCTTACTGCTTCTATGTAGCCCCTGAAAAGAATTAAAAAGTAATTGAAAATTATAAAACATGGGATTGTGCCTTAAATGAAACTTCTAAGAAAACAAAAAATTGTTCACCCAAAAATAAAGGAATGTAGAACGCAAACTACTTCAACTTGGATTAACATCAAAATCATGCTGTATTACATAAATTCGTCCTACCAAACAGAAGAATTATAAAGAATCAAATGGAGAATCAGCTGCAGTTTAATATTGTAACATATGTGAAAACATAAATAACTTCAACAAGCTGTATATCAAAAAGTAGTTTACCTTCTACATTCCTTTATTTTTGGGCGAGCAATTTTTTGTTTTCTTAGAAGTTTCATTTAAGGCAAACTACTTCAACTTGGATTAACATCAAAATCATACTGCATTACATAAATACGTCCTACCAAACAGAGGAATTATAAAGAATCAAATGGAGAATCAGCTGCAGTTTAATATTGTAACATATGTGAAAACATAAATAACTTCAACAAGTTGTATATCAAAAAGTAATAAGATCCAATTCTTGAAAAGGTGCTTAAATTAGGATCTACAAATACAAAAAGATTAATACAAACTTCGTGATACTTAGATTGCTTCATCTAAGTGCACCTATAGGTCTACCTTGCTTTTGTTTGTATTGTCCTGTAGATATAGCTTTCATTAAAATAAAATAAAAAAGCTTTAGTTTGGTTTCACTCAATTCATATTACTAGCCATTTTTTTACCAGATTCAGCCAATACAAATGTTTTCTAAACACCTATTTTCAAAGCTTTTATTTTAACCATGAAAGTTCTAAAATGTATTCTAATGTTACTAATGGATATTACACCATTCAACGACAACCCTACAACTCACAGTCCATAAAACAAGACTCAACAAATACCATTATTGTTACGACCCCCAAATATTAAAAAGACACCCTTTAGACCATTATTCAACATATATGGTATTTATATTATGAATAAGAGATTGGACTCAAGTAAAAGAGCATACATATCACACGTTGAGAGCCTAGTAAGTGATAAGAACAAAAGAGCATGTCGTAACAAGCTATTTTGTTCCTAAACCTCATATTTGCGTGCAATTTGAAGTTTTGGTCCTCGCCTCTTTGGAATGTTACACTTCAAATCTTTAGGACATTTAAAGCGACTGCATATATGTCTTGGAGCCTACTTAGTACTTAATGGTCGTTAGGGTTTCATACCTTATTTTGTATAAATTATGGTTTTCCCCCTATTTTATTTGTCCATCTTAACATGTGATCAATAATATACTGTTGGAAATTTTTCTTTGACAAGTCTCAAAAAACTGCAAGTGCGGTCCAAACTCCTGGGCGAGCAGATGCAACCCAGCCTTTTTCTTGATTACAGTATTTCCAAGTTATTTAGTTTTATGTTAATGTTTTTAAGTGCTGTGTAGTTGAGGATCTTAATGCAATTGATGAAAAAACAAGGATGATAAACCCTCATAAAGAGAGACCCTATTCTTTTTCAAAACACACCAATATTGAAATCCTGTAGCAATAGGACTGATTTAAATTCAGTGTGCAATTTTTTTCTTTCCTACAGAATGTATGCATAAAAGGATGAATAGAGTGTATAATCATGCTTGTCATGCAAACACACCCGATACCTTCCCCTCTTACATAACTGGTTTTCTTATAAAGGTACATGCATCTTAAACTTCATATACACAGATTTTACCACTGATATTGCTTTAAAGGCAAACTAAACATATCTCAACATCTACAATCAGTCCAGGGAACAGATGTAGCTAAAAAGAACCATGACATATCAGATCTGTTCTACTTCTGTTATCTCCCTTGCTTCCCGTATAACATTAATAGGAAAACATGCACGTACATTTTAAGAGGTGCATAATACATCCAGGTTCCATACAATATTTCCCGTCTTCAGTTCTAGAGTTTGCAATGAAACCTCGAAAAAAGATCTGTCCTGCATAGAATGAAATCTAAATCAAATCTAAAAGCATCATAAAATGCTGTAATCATAATGATGAGATAGGAGGTAGGATGATAAATTCCAATTGCAGTGAAGGAACCAAAGGAGTTAATTTGATTAATGACTGCTTCAAGCATGGTAAACCATTCCACACAAAGGAAATGATTCACTGTAGAAAATCACTAGACACATTACTTAACTCTTTTAGAAATGCTCAACAACCTAAAAAGCAACATGAATAAAACCTATTATAAATTTAATAAGACAAACATATTTTTATCTGGGGAAAAGATGTCTAGAAACCAAAATATGTAGTCTAGGCCAGTACTCTCCAAAATGATTGACTTTTGAGTAGAGGGTGCTATCATGATCCAGGAAGGATTGCCTGACAGTTGGCTCATATTTCGATGTTCATAACTTGATCATGAAATATCCACTGAGCAAACAAAAGAATTCATCTCAAATACAATATTGATCTCTAACAATGGCCATGACATCAAAGAAAGACACGGCATCCAATATTTAAGGAAAAAGTGCAGTGGGTTGCTGCAAAACCAAAATCTTAGGGTGAAGGCAATATAACCATGTTCCGTGGGTATATTTATTTTATTATCCCTTGCTTGAAATGATAACAAAGGATAGGACAGATGGTTGAAATCAATGCTATTATTATTGAGTTCAAAGTTAAATTTTAAGAATAATACTAGTTGCTTACCGCTCTAATGTAAGGGCTCTACTGAATTGAAAATTCTTTAGACATGGTATAAATCTTATTCATTTTCCCATTTAGGTTTGTAATAAAATATCCACAGTCCATATTATATGACCATTATATTTAGATTGAATGCATATATATAATAATTCTTACTCACTTGCAATTACAAGCACATTGTATCCATTTCTTCAAAAGCAATTGGCCTCGTACTGATATGACAATCGGTAAAAAGTCATATTTTTTTCTTACACGAGAAAAAAATGCATTCTTCCTTGAAAATCAATTAAGTAAAACTGAAATTTAGACTCTTACCATGTTCCCAATGAGTTTGAACCACCAACCGGTATAGCATATGGTTTTCTTCCTTCCTTTATTAATCTTTCTTTCAAAAGATTACAAAGAGCCTGCATCAAAGTGATAAAATTTAGCAGAAGATATAAGTTTGATAGGAAGAAAATTGAAATCTATCATTCCATTTACACAGTGTATCAACCGGTAAAGGAAGAAAATGCAGACAATCCAAACAGATGTGCCTCTCATCTTTAATCTCATTCCAAGAACAGTCTTGCTGCAAAACATAGGTAAATTACACCTCCCTTGACACCTCTCTTCATTCAATTCATATCAAATGATCTGTTTTTCAAGGATTCCTCAAGAAATCATAAAGTTGTATAACTAGAAATGTTATGCAGTTGCTTATATTAATTTGCAATCTATGCTTCGTGAGAACAACATTCAAGCACTTGATCAAACATATCATAGTAAAATATGCATAATCACAAGTCTTACAGACTATAAAAAATTCAAACTACATTTGTTATAAAAAACATGTTTGATAATATTTTGCAAAACAAAAGTGCATGGAACAGAAATTTCTAAAAATATCAAGTTCCATATGGAAAAAGCGAGACTATTGGAATGATTCTGAGGGCCTTATCAATTGAAATATTTTTCTTGGAATATTAAATGCATCATATTGGTCTACATCCATTTTTTAGTATCTTCTTACATAAATGTTGAATTAATAATTTGATCGAAACCCTAATTTACTTCATCAGGCACCTAATAAAAAATCTGTCCTTATCAATTGAAATATTTTTCTTGGCAACTTAAATGAATCATATTGAGCTTTAAAAGTGTCAACTAATGATACATCCAACTCTATCTTAGAATAACAGAATCAAGACACATTTATCAATGAACAAGTAAAATTTACAGCTTTATTTATCCTAATATTGATTCTCAAATAACTTCAGAAGATAAAAATACCTCAAACAAAATACCAATGTTCATATTTGAGCACAATAAGAACTTACAACACTTCCAGTTCGTGCATACTCCTCCTTGGAGACAAGTTCTATGCTAGCACCAACCATTCGCTCGACAAGAAGATTCCCAGTCAAACCAGGATCTTCATCCACTTGAGCCTGAAATTACTCAGACAACACCAGACAATAATTTTACCGTTTATGCATAAGAGCTTGGCATATATTGACACTTGAAATAATAGGATTATATAATGTTAGAAGCAACACCCCAAAAGAAAACACTGATGAATGGAGATATGGTAGGATGGGAGATTGAAAATATCAAAGTGATTACAAAAGAAGAATCAGTTTTAAAACCCTGGTAGTTCGCAATATGAGGTAGCAGTCAAGATTCAAGTATCGAGCTGCCACTGCAGTAGCTCGGCAGTGGTTACTCTGAATGCCTCCTATTGTAATAATGCAATCAGCACCTTGTGCCTTTGCATCTGCCATCAAAAATTCAAGCTTCCGCACCTTATTCCCACTAAGTTGCATACCTGATAAGTCATCCCGCTGCATCACCAAAAATAGTGTTCATTTTCAAGTATGCAGGTTTCGTGCAATAGAAAGGACAAACCCGTGCAGACATATAGTGCCAGAAATCATTAAGCTAGGAAAATTAGATCACAGAAAAAATTGGAGAGAATTCACAGCTTTGAACCTCTTTTATTACCTTTATCCAAACTTCAGTATTTGTTGGCAAGCCCGAAAGATTCCATCGATGAATTGGTGTAGGAAGCTGTTAAGACAAGAAACTATATAATTATATACTTATGACAATATAACCCAAATTTTATGCACTGCTACACAATTTGCAAACCCATAACAAACACCAAAGAAAAGAACCTTGTGATGGAAATAAATATAGTATGACTCATAAAGCGATCCAGAGTACTCATGTAAAGGCATTTCCAATGATTAATAATTTAATTATAATGAATATAATATTCCATATTTTGATGCATACCATGAGATGCACGTGCAGATGAATTGGCTAGAACACAGCATATAAAGTGAAAAGCTCATTTTGCTCAGAATAAAGTGCATTTCCATCAGTAAATGGCGACCCAATGTCTAAAGAACTTAGGCTTTCTACCAAGTTTTGTTTGTTAGTTACATGTACAATTTTATACGTAAAGAGACATTTTTAAATATGGGACACTATGAGTCAGAAATATACCAGTTTTGTTACAGACTGCTTCCCCATATGTGCATGCCCACATGGAAACCAGAGACTTCTATCCATATGGTTAGTGTATAATTAAATCCTGATCAGTACAAGAAGGTAAAGGTGAATATAAACAATCTTGTTAAACCCTTGGGGTGAAGATTGAAGTATGGCCATTATAAAATTTATCACGGTAATTGATAGGTGACATTTAACAGTCATCCTCAACATACTGTAGGGACTTAGATTCATAAATGTGAGGCTCCAACCAAGTTCACCATATCCATCTTACCAAATATAGCATCATGTTTGGGGCTTCTCTGGCATCTTGCTGCAACATTCTGGACTAAATAATCCACCACCTTAACCGTGGGATAACCCAAACGGCCCATGTAATAGCTATAGAACAAACCCAAATGGCCCACACAAGCCCATCGCATGACAGGGACAACCACTTATTGTCCAATTAGGTCACAAAATTTTATTTACCAGCGAAGGACTTGTGCATCACTGTATTGGCCATTCATCCAAAGACCCACAAAGAAAATTGTCTAAGAAACGAATCTGTGTACCATTTCTTCAGATTTAATAGACGACCAGTGATCTCGTCCCTGTTTCCTGCTTTTCTAGAAAATACAGTCATTGGCATTTTGTTGATTATGGATAAATATTCTACAAGGTTCTTGGTCTATTATGGCTTCAGTCTGAATTGTATAAGATATATAGAACCTAATCTCCTTCAATGCTAAATTTCCATAAAGGGATAAGTAAATTATTGGGCTGGTTTATATTCTGTTTGATGTAAAAGCACTACCGAAAGAATACCAAATGCAGAATTAAAAATACATACCCTAATATAGCACAGAGGAACAATAGAGAATAACAGCTTTATTGCATAAGGTAGCATACAATACAATTGCTTAGTATAGGAAGTACCTGTCACATCAGCTCCCTTACCCCAACATTCAACTTGCTATGTATAAGACAAGAGAACCAACAGTTGTCGGTTAAAACACAAGTGTTGACCCAACCATTCATAACTAAAGACACGTTCATACACTACCCAAATTCGACAACAGAATAATTAACATAACTAAGTCATCTACCAAACGTTCATTATATTGTATGCTGATAACAATGACAATACTAACATGACAGTCTACATATTTCTTCATTTTTGTCCCGCTGGAAGAATTTTGGTACATATTCTGGACAGTATTCTGGTATGTTTTGTGATGGGGGATCTTTAATCTTTGGCATTCTTTCTTTCCCGTATTTTGGTGAGTATGAATATTTTGACAAGCCTTGACCAAAATTAATACGAATGCTTTTATCTCATAATTTAATTGTATGGTCATCTGAAAAAATGACATGAAGAGTATTAAAAAATAATGACAAGAAAAACTCATCAGGGATGATGCGCTTTCCCAAAGGGGACAGATGTTACGGCCTTAAACCCTCTATGTCATAAATACACAAAGTCTAACATGAAACCCCACAAAGATCCAAAACAAAAATTTGGTAAAACTGTAATTCAAGAAAGCATATGGAAATGAAAGCTATTCCACATTAAAGGACATGTCAAAAACTTTCCGACACATATAACATAACTATACTTGAAGAAAATACAAGAAAATGGGCATTTTGACTTTGGTTTTCTTAAAGTTTTCTTATGGCAGCTAACGTAAATTTGTTACATATGGAAATATTTGTCAATTCTAAGCCATTTCTAAGTGCAACCTCTCTTTCCTCAAACCTGTATATGACAGAAAAGGGGGTATGGGGGATTTATGTTGTCATTAATGAAATTCAAAACCCTAAAGTTGTCAGTAGTGCCATAACATCGGCAACATTAAAGAAACTCATTAAATGCATAAAATCCCCATTTACATAATTCATTTAACATTCTCTCTCATCTGTCCTGCAGTGACTTTAAGGATTAAGATTGTTTTGGCAATTTGTGACAGCAAGGTGCTTCTGACATCAGTGCATGCTATCAGAACAAAGTCAACATTCTAAGAAGCTGAATTAGTGTGCATTTAATGCTGTACGTAATGATTTCATCAAAATATTTTTCTAACAGCAGAGAAAGGTATCTTCACTGTCCTTGACTGCCTCTTATACTTTGCTGATCTGTAATTGACTTAGATATTCCAAGAATGGTTCACCAACATGGATTTGCTCCTATTTATGTGCTGATTCAATGTACAAGGCCACTTAAATTAACACACATAAGGCTGCAATATAATGTTTGCTACATCTATGGCTGCCATCTACATCTTATATTCATTATGCAATTGTGTACATGCCCACAAATTACAATGCTTACGAACCAAATTTCATACCCCTTTAATGCTACTACCAAAATGTGACCCTTCCAACCCACAAGGCAATGGTGTAGTAAAGAAGTATGTTGGTTCTTTAGATTGTACATGAGTGAAATCTACTCCTACTTGCTCTTATGAACAAGCACTATGCTCGTTTTCAGCTGAACATGTCATTCATAAGATTTCTCAAGTGCTTGAATTAGTGAAGTAGTTGCATAGAATGAAAGTATGCAAGTAACAATACTCAAACACATATGTAAAGGGAGATTAACACAAGAATTTAACCTAGAAACCCAATGTGGGAAAACCCCAGAAGAGTGAAGGTGTGTCCCTCCTTGCCTCCACTATCATCTTGCAAGAGTTACAAATCAATTGCTCAATTTGACCCTTCAAATGCATTGCGGGCCTTTTCTAGAACTTCTACAATGCCCATTTGACATTGTAAGTTCTCTTCAGCATTTCTACAATGCTATACCAGCTTCCGTTGCTATGGATTACTTGTTTATATAACATGCTTGATTGCTGCACTCAACTCTACAATTGAAACTCTCTAATGGATCTTCAATGCCTTTACATGACCCCCAAGGGATATATTTATGCTTGCAAGTAAGCATATGAGCGGTACAAAGGATTTTGAATGCATCCCACATGAAGAGACAGAAGAAGAACCAATTCAACTTTCCTTTGGAACCTTGGCTCTGCTATTTTTGTCTTTTTTATGGAGCAGGTTTGGCTATAGTCAAACTCGTATGTATGTCATGTTCTTTGCAAAGCGAATTCATACCAAGCCAAACCTATCTTGCATGTTTGTACCTAGCCGAACTCGCCATGAATGATTGGATTTCCTCATTTCATGATTTAAGTGGTAACAAGTACATAAAAATATTTAGTATAATGTGTAATATTATTGTACATAATATTTATTAATCCTAGGTGTAGGCTTGCTTTCATCTTTTAGTAGCATATGAACAGTCGTCTTAGAAGATGAACTGAGCAGGCACATTCATGGTTATTTATTGTACACATTTTTCTCTTTCAAATTAATCGATGCAATTTTGGTTTGCACCAAATTTAATTCTAAATCTTGTAGTCCATACCTAGCCTACTATTGGTATCAGAGCACAGACTTTTTCTATTTTTTTTCTCTCATCCTTCTTCCTATTTTATAGCCATACAGCCTGCACAAATTTGTTGTATGATAAATAAAAAGCAGAGTGTAGTTTTCTTTGGCATTTTCTTTATATTTCCTGCACCATTCTCTTTGCAGACCGGGTCTTCTCTCATGGACACCTGTGAGAGCTGCAGTTTGGATATTCAATGACAAGTCTGACAATATATATGCTGGAATCGAAGCCAGACCTACGTGTTTCTTCTCATTGGCACTTCACAATTACATTGGAATTAAAGTTGCCTCAATTGGAGAATTGTGCTCTCTTTTGTTTCATTTCTCTGACAAACTTCTGTGTTGGCGTTTCATCTTTGGTGTTCACTCTGCTATAACAAAGAATTTTAACCTACCATGGCGTTAGAATTCTATTCAAAGGCTGCTGCAATCTGCCCAAGGCATCAAAAGATCTGTTTTATCATCGTTGGAGGTCTGAGTAAATTCGTTGGAGGCATCTAGGTGGCATTTGAATGCTGCAAATTTGTTTTCTTTCTTCTCGCATCCTATCTCCACATCGCCCTCCATTGGTACAGCTTGGTATGGTCTTCTTTCTCTCTGAGACAGTCACTAGGCAGCTTACCTCTCACGGTTTATGTAACTTTGTGAAGAGTACCATTGGGCTCAAACAAGGGTGTCCTCTCTCATCAACCCTTTTCAACATATACATTGACGAGTTAGATGGGTTTCTTCGGCAACATATTCATATGGATGATGGTTGTCTTCTGCATGAAGTGCATATATCCATCCTCCTTTTTGCCGACGATGTTTTCCTCCTCTCACACTCTGCAGAGGGATTACAGCGACAACTTGATGCCCTCGCTCGCTTCTGCGAACTCCAACAACTTGTGGTCAACCTTAGTAAAACTAAGGTCATGATCTTCAATACTTCCAAGCGCTCTCTCTCCAGATTCCAGTTTATCTACAGCGGGGAACTCCTTGAGATCACATCAGCGTACACTTATTTGGGGGTCCAGTTTTATGGTCCATGCTTTAACATGAAGTTTGCCGCTCAACCACACCTTTGCAAGGGTTACGCCTCTCTTTCTATTTTGGAACATCAGTGTTTCCAGATCCACTTCTAGGACATCCCTTCCAAGCTACGCTTGTTTAATTCTATCATCAAGCCTACAATTTTATATGGTTTAGAGGTTTGGGGACCTAGCTTGGGGGCCATTGACTGGGCCCGTGTGGAGAGGGTCCAGACTCTCATGTTACAGCACATGATCCATTGCAAACGGACAGTTTCTTAGTGCATTATTAGGCTGAATTTGCCACCCACCCACTACGCCTTGAGACTATCTTCAGGGTTACTTTCTACATCCACAGACTCAGATCTCTAGGGGACTCTACTACTAGTCGTGAGAGATATCCCTACTTAACACTTTGCTCTTCAAAGAGGATTGCTTCACTAGCCCCCACCAGACGTCAGCACTGTTGGTACCTTGAGACTAGGTTGCTCCTTTCTATCGGCATCTCTATTGACAAGCTAACCCCTTTCATGTATTCCCTGGACGCCCCTCCTAGGCTCCTTCCCACTAAGGACGTCATCACTAGGCTGCCAGAGAGGACATCTATAGGCAATATCTATCCCACCTAGATCTCCCCCCGTGAGTCGCTCAGTCCCAAGCTTGCTTTCTATGCCGATCATTTCTTACAGGTGGTGGACGGTACTATTCTTCACCCTCATTATCTCCAACGCCATTGGTCTCACAGCTTGAGGTTTCCCCTTGGCCAAATGAGAGTTTGTTCCCACCAGCGACGGGTTGAAACAAACCACCACATTCTCCGTCAAGACCGAATTTGTCGTCTTTGCTCCCTCCAAGAGGTGGAGACCGAGTACCACTTCATTTTCAGTGCCCAATTTATTATGAGATTCAGGGAAGATATCACTGCCTCTATAGAGACTCAGACAACACTCTATCTATCTTCTTCAGTTACATTGATCAACGGTGCCTGGCTCTTTATCTTCGCAAGGTTGTCACATGCAGACGCAAATCCCTATAGGAGTCTATGGGCACTAGAGCTCCCATTTTGATCACCTCTTTCTTTCAGCCCACTCAAGTGATTGGCAAAACTAATTGTCCTTTGGACACCGGTACATCACACATCAAATCTGATAGATCAATTAGGCAATGTTTCTCTCAACGTATCATTATTACTCAGACTACTCCGATCTCCAACCCTGCTATCTCTCGGCACCGTGGTTCTGCTCTGATCCGTCGGCGTGGTTCTACCCCCTCCAGCGACATAGACCTACAACTTGCCAGCTGCCCCCCAAACCATAGGGGCAAACTGATATTACTAGCTTCTTTTCTACTATGGGAGTTACACCGGCCTTGGATGTTAGGGGAGATTCTAGAGGAAGTGTCTTGCTTCCTCCTAGGATTCCCCAACCTGGCTCCTCTAACCCTGTTTACTCGTCGAACAACATTATTAGATCTTTCACAATGATTGATAATGGCTCAGATGATTCCTCCACTTCAAGCACACACAGAGATATTCGATGAGATTTGGCTCCAGTCTTCATTGACACATGCTCTTGGGGCTCTTGTTTGCCCCTCATTGCTATTTGTATTGGTTCCTTTGCCACTTATGTTAGTGACACACTGTTCTATTTTGTCTTTGTACTTTATTTCTTTGGTTCGCCTCTAGGATTCTCTCTTCCTAGAACTTTCTATTGCTAATGGTTGTATTCTTCAGTCCCATTGACCTACTTTTGTTCATTAGGGGACATTAACATAATTTTTTTTCTTTCTTTCTACTTTGTCCTTGCATTCCCCTTTTTTTTGGTTCTTTGATTCTCTTTTCCTTGAACTTTATATTGTTAACTATTGTATCCTCGAGTCCCATTGCCCTATTTTTAGTCATCTGTGGACATTAATATAATTTATTTATTTCTTTCTTTCTCTAAATTTGTGCCATATAAGAGCCAAATTTCATTAGATTTGAAATTTATTTTTTATATATGTTTTTTATTTAAAATAGCATATATTCATTATTGGAGGATTTTCCCAAAAGAAGGGAATCTTGATTTTATGATTTATTAAAAACAATAAAAAAGTCAATTTTGGCACAAACTTTTTAAAAAGGAAAATAAATTTGATTTTGGTGCAAGCAAACAAAGTCAAAATAAATTGTGAAAACGTAGTATTCAGTATAAACGACGCCTCTAATTCACGTTTACGAATAATGTCATCACAATTGAACTACTACATCTAACACCTAATATAGATGCAACAACAACGTTTGTGGCTTCGTCCCTTTAAATCGCCAAGAAATAAGGATAAAACTTCTATATTTTTCGTTTTCCTCCATCACCCATTCGTCTCTATTACTACACATAAATCCTGAAAGCAAGAAATTCCAAGTATATAGCAAAGTTACACCCACGTGCAAATAATTTATCTCTAAGCAAGTGTCATTTATAAAACAAATCATTTTCATGTACTACCTAAATACCACATATCATTCTACCCTCATGTGTTTTACGTATCTTTCAAGTACTAGTGGGTATATCAAAAGAACGAGTTTCTTCCACCTGCCAACTGGCATATAAGAAGAGCGAGTATATTGAGAGGTTTGGTATATTGGTCTAGTGATATATAGAAAAAGAAATCTTTTGGAGCAACAAGGAACCTATCCATTTCTTTTCATTGCAAAATGGATTCAATAAAAACAATTGTTGGCACAACACTAACTAGGAAGAACACTTGGATAGAATGGTCCAGGCAAATTGAGAATACTCTCATTTTCAATGAATTGTGGTTCGATTATTGTTATGGAAACACACAACCTGCTAAACCAATAGTAAAAGTAGAATCACAAATTTGGAAGCACAAAATTTTTAAGACATTAGCCTTGATAAGGGCCTCAGTTGATGGCAAAGCTTTTTATCACATACAAGGGTCCAACACTCCATGGGAAGTACTATAAAAGTTGAAAGATTTGTATGATTCTCATTCAAAATTGGAATACATACAATTGCAATTGAAATTATTCAGCCTTGAGTTGAAAAATAGTGATATAATGAAACTGGCTTCAGAAATCTATACAATCAAGCATCATGTTGAAGATATCAGTGAAAAAATTGATGTATAAATGATTGATTTCATAAAAGCTCTTTTTCCTACATATTCAACCTATTTGGAGTCTTTGCAGGCAAGCAATCAAATTAAGACGCTCATTTTTTATCAAATTGGTTGAAAAGATAGCTGAAAGAGAAAAATGTTTGGAAGAAAGACTGAAATCACAGGGGGGAATATTTGCTATGCTCATCAAAAGGGCAATTCTTCCAACAAGGCTTCCTGTTCCAAAAATGAAAAACGGAAAGGCAAAAATAGATGACAAAGGCAAAAATTGTGGTCAACATCAGTAAAAGTAAAATGATAGACAATTTGTTTTGCAGACATTATGGCAGAAAAGGGAGTCATGAGGCTCATGAATGCAAAACATCATGTGACAAAATTGAGACCTATCAAACACGAAAAGAAGAAAACCTGAGATCGGACTCAACTCAATTCAAAAGTGAATGTGTGCTTTCCATTTCAGATGAAGTAAATAATGACTCAATAAATTCAACATGGGATAATGCTTGGGTCCTAGATATTGGTGTCACGCAACATGACTTTTTGAAGGGACTTCTTTAAGGATTTTCACAAAGAAAGATGTTGTCCAGTGTATTTAGCAGATAGAACAAGTCTGCAACCTGAAGTAAAAGGAACAATTCCACTCAAGTCACCAAGGCTTCCATATTTGATTCTCCAAAATGTTCTATGCGTTCTTCAATTGAAAATAAACTTTTTGTCCTTGGTGCTAATTTGACAACAATGCCACTACATTTTGTTGAATGATGGAGAAGTAAAAATCAAAAGAAAATGTGATAATGCAGTTGTATTAACTAGATTTGAAAAAGGAAAGTTGTTAAAACTCAGAGGTAAGCCTTCAATTCTAGGAAATTTTGTTCATCTCGTTGAAGGAATGTCAGCAAGCCTTTTATGGCATGCAAGATTTGGGCATATTAACTATGACAACATTCAAACATTGCAAAAGAATGATGTTATAGGTTTTCCTACTCTACCCAAAAATATTGAAAAGAGTGAACATGCATCTTGGCTAAACAAGAACCATTTCAAAAGTCAGAATGGAAAGTTGAAAGGAAATTGCAATTGATTCACTTTAATTTGTGTTCTCTACCAATTCTTTATGCTGGTGGTCATAAGTATTTCATGTTGTTCATTGATCACTATAGCATAATGAACTAGATCTATTTTATAAAGAAAAAATTAGAAACCTTATAAACTTTTTAAAAGTTTTGAACAATGGTTAAAAATGAAGCACAATCCCGCATTGGGCCACTGAGGACTGACAATGGTAGTGAATTCACATCAAAGGTGTTTGAAGCCTATCTCAAGCAAAATAGGATCAAGCATTATCTCACGTTTCCTCACACTCAACAAAATGGAGTAGTTCAGAGGATGAACAAAACCGTGATGAACATGGTTCGAGCAATGTTGTTTTTCAACTTAGTAAATATGCATTTTAAGGCTGCAACAGCTCAAACAACAGTTTATCTCCACAAAAGGTCACCATTAGCGGTTCCTCAAATGAAGACTCCATATGAACTTTGGTGTGGTCATCTTCCTTCAATGCGACATCTTTGCGTTTTCGAATCCACATGCTATACATTGATTCCCTGGGAGAAAAGGAATAAGTTGGACCACAAGAGTCGAAAATGCATCATTTTGGGATATTCAAAATTCTCGAAAGCCAACAGACTATATGATGAGAAAAATGAAAAAAATCTCATTGTAAGAGATGATGTCTTCTGTGAAACTACAAAGGACATAGCATGCACTAGTCGACAA
Organism: Torreya grandis; assembly: GCA_037957365.1. NCBI lineage: Eukaryota > Viridiplantae > Streptophyta > Pinopsida > Cupressales > Taxaceae > Torreya > Torreya grandis. The sequence goes on from JARHVA010002212.1 coordinate 2,196,788, forward strand.
TTGAGTCCACTTGAGAAATATGCAAAATTTAATGTTTTCAAGGAGATTGATATGGAGGTTCCAAATAGTGAAGGGGCCCCTGTAATTGGGAATCAATTGAATCTCTATTGACTCATTTAATTGAAAACGAAACTCCCACTGTGGAAGAAAATGAAACTTTATTAGAAGGTGATCATATGTTAGAAAATGAAGGAGCTTCAAATCAAGAAAATGAGGCACCAATTACTCCACAAACAACTCAAAAAAAGATGCCAAAACGGGCCACAAATATTGAAAGATGTTACCCTGATGAAGTTGTAAAAACAGGGACTCGAAGTGCACATACAGCTACTCAGCAAACATGCAAGTTCATAGAAGAAATTCAAGATAAAATAGAAAAGCTTACCTTGGATGACCATCCAAAAGAAAAAGTCAATGTTGCTTTTGATTCAAAACCTAGTTTCTTTAAACAAGTTGAAAAGCTTGATGTATGGAGAAAAACAATGAAAAGTGAATATGATGTTTTGTTCAGGAATGGAACTTGGGAGTTAGTTGATCCTCCAATCAGTTGTAAACCCATTGGTTGCAAGTGGGTCTTTCGAAACAAATGCAAAATAGATGGCTCACTTGACAAACACAAATCAAGGCTTGTCGCAAAAGAATTTTCTCAAACAAGAGGGATAGACTATAATGAGACCTTTGCACCAACATTGAAATGGACTACTATTCAGGGTATGTTGGCTTTAGCAACACAAAACGGATGGAAGGTTCATCAGATGGACGTGAAAATTGCTTTTTTAAAATGTGATCTCAACCAGAAGGTTTTGTAGTTGACAACCAAGAACACAAGGTGTGCAGGTTGGTAAAATCGTTATATGGATTGAAACAAGCCTTAAGAGCGTGGTATGAAAAGCTCACTGAGCACCTCTTAAGCATAAATTTCAAGCATTTTGAATTTAAAGGTGCATTTTTTTTGTCAAAACAATCGACAAAATAGTTGCATTTCTAGTTATATATTGGATGATCTACTCCTCACAAGAAATAATGAAAGGTACAGTGCAAAAATCAAAGCTTGATAAAAAGTTTTGAAATGACAGATTTAGGTTACCTTCATTAATATTTGGGTGTTGAAGTGATTCAAAAACCTAAGTACATTTTCATCACACAACAAAAGTACATTGGTGAAATTCTAAGCAAATTTAGAATAACACTATAAACCACTCAATACGCCCATGGAACAAAATCTGAAGTTGACTTGCAGATGCAACTAAGTATAAACAGCTCATTGAAAGTTTGATCTCTATAACCACTAGTAGACTAGACATCTCTTTTGTTGTTGGTGTTATTTCTAGATTCATACAAGAACCTAGTAAAGTCACTAGGTAGCAGCAAAAAGAGTTCTTCGGTATCTAAGAGAATGTCAGCATATCTGTTGATTGCCCTGCAATTGGACAATATATCAATTTTACACTGTCGTCTTTCACATAATGTCGAATCAAATGGACTTTGGTGTTGGTATGTTTAAATTCAGTCGTGAAATACTAGATTTCTTGCCATTTGAATTGCAGAAATGTTATCGACCATGAGGGGTGTTGATGAAAGCTATATTACCTACAAATCTGTAAGAATCCTTCTGAGCCATATTATTTCCATAGTTGCCTCTAAAGCTACCATATATTCTACTTCAACTAAAGAAATTGTTGGCACTAACTGCTTCTTTGACTTCCAAGAAATGACTATTGTTCCAAACTTCATTAAGAAACCTAAAGTAGATTTTTCATCTTCAAAATCACATGTATAGTCGGAATCTAAATATCCAACTAGTTTGAAGTCCGTTGCCCTGGAGTATTTTAGTCCATAATTATGTGTTCCCCTTAGATACCGAAGAAGTCTCTTTGTTGCTACTCAGTGACTTTCTCTAAGTTGTTGCATGAATCTAAAAAGAACACCAACACTAAAAGAAATGTCTAGTCTAATAGTGGTTACATAGATCAAACTTCCAATGAGTTGTCTATACTTAGTTGCATTTGCAAATTTTGTAGTATCATCTGATGTCAACTTCAAATTTTGTACCATGGGTGTACTGAGTGGTTTACACTCTATCATTCCAAATTTGTTCAAAATTTCACCAATGTACTTTTGTTGTGTGATGAAAATGTACTTAGGTTTTTAAATCACTTCAATACCCAAATATAAATGAAGGTAACCTAAATCTGTCATTTCAAAATCTTTCATCAATTTTACTTTGATTTTTGCAGTGTACTTTTCATTATTTCCTATGAAAAGTAGGTCATCCACATATACAAGAAATACAACTTCTTTGTCAACTATTTTGACAAAAAAGGTTGCATCTTCAAATTCAAAATTGCTTGGAAGAGAGAAATTTGAAAAATTCAGAGACATGCTTAGTCACACTATAACCTCTATGGATTAAGGGGGGTGTAATTTTATTGTACATCGTATTTATTAATCCTAGGTGTAGGCTTGCTTTCATCTTTTAGTAGCATATGAACAGTCATCTCAAAAGATGAACTGAACGACATTCGTGGTTATTTATTGTGCACATTCTTCTCTTTCAAATTAATCAATGCAATTTTGGTTTGCACCAAATTTATTTCTAAATCTTGCAGTCCATACCTAGCCTAACGTAATGGTCACAAATGTAAGTCACGTACTATATTATTAAAATATATTGACAAGGAATGAATGGACAAGAAGAAAATATAACAAATTGTTTTATAGAAGTTGGTAATAATGGAGGTTTCACTAGTTAACCTTGTAACTAAAGAGCAGTTGGCACTCGGTTGGTCATCACCCTCAATGTATTCACCCATTTCATTTCTAATTTGAATGAAGAACAACACAACAAACTTTTTGCTCTCTATTTCTGAGTATTTCTCCTATCCTTTTTTTCCATTTTTCATGGTATCTGAGTTGTAGGTGTGAGGATTTTGGGGACATTAGAAAAGGCGTAGGAGAGGAATTGTATGGTCAAAATCTCAAAGAACAGACCTACAATTACTATCAAAACATTATAATTATGATAAGGGAAGAACCAACATGAATTCCAAAGCATTTCGTGTAATTTTGAGGCAGAATTTCAAGTGTTAAGTGTGGTATTGATGGCTTGGTTCCCGATGACATATTTTCATGGGATTGTACGAAATCATATGGACTATACAAACAGATTTTTTTGAAAATTTAAAGTTTCAAAATACACTCTTCCATCATGTGCCAAGTTCGTTTCCCTTTTATTCGTTTGTTGGTCCAGAAAGGAGTACTGAGTTGATATATTGTCCAACTCAAGAGCAAGTGCCAGAGATACATTTACAAAACCTCTTTGTATTGAAAAGTTTATCAAATTGAGAGATAAACTTTTCATGTTTTCACAAATGACCATTAAGGAAAGGTGTTAGAATATTTAGTATAATGGTCATAAATGTATCTCAAGTACTTAAATTATAAAAGTACATTGACACAGGGAACAAATGCACAATAAGAAAATATAACATTGTGCTTTATAGAAGTTAATAATAAGAGAGGGTGCATTAGTTAACCTTGTACCTCAAGGATAGTTGGCACTCGGTTTCTCATCTCTCTCACTTTATGCATCACCCATTCCTTTTTTTATTTGTATGAAGATCACAACAAACCTTTCTCCCTCCGTTTCTGATTTTTCCTCCTATCTTTGTTTGTCCATCTCTCAGTACATTGTTACTCATCAACTTGCTTTGAATACCTCTGCTATGTTCCTATATGACGGCTTGTCCAATTCCGCTTCCTTGAAGTGAATGAAACATGTCTTAGAGAACTTCATTAATCACACAAACTAAGAAGTTAAGCTGGTCATCCCCGTGATTTTTTTCTAGGATCCAATTTCGATCACACCTCCCCAATATGGAGGCTTTTGGTCTCCAAAATATCTTAAATGAAAATATGAGGCTTTACATGCTACCTTCTCAAATGTGATATTTTTCATTCAGACTTACACTTGCTACTTTATGGAGTCTTTTGCCCTAATTTGCTACTCTCCAAAGTTAGATTGGTTAAGGAGTCCCACTCTTCAAGTGTTTGTGAAAAGACCCTCTTGCGCTCTTTGGTTTCTTGGCCCTTTGCTTGCACTCTTTGGTGTCTAGACTTGCTCTTGCACTCTTTGGTGTCTTGGCTTCAACCTATGTGGTTGTTAGTGGCCTTCTTGGTTGATTCTCTTAGCCACTTTGCTGAAACACACATGCTTGTAGGCTTGGGTAGTGCTCTCTCTTTGGAGATGATTGCTACATTATCTTCCTCGATGTTCACATGTTTACAACAAATGATGAAAACATCATGATCATGTGAGTGGAAGAAATCACCACCTCTTCTACATAGCTGCACTTATCTTCGGTCTTATAATTGGAATTTTGCATCAACAACAACAAATGCAAATGTATGGAAAATGCTTCAATGAAAGCGGTGTGTATGCCAAGTTATACACCCATCAAATCAACAATCTTTGTTGTGTAATGTTAACCACCTTGAGTGCTTTATCACCTTGATATTAGTGATGAAATGTCATGCCACTTCTCTTCCACCATGAGTAAAACACGTTGGTTCATGAGCATGCTTGTAGATGCCTATCAACATGCTAGTTGCAACTGCTGTCATACAAAATCCAGATTTGAAAAACCTGCTGCAGCCATGTCTCATGTGCACAACAATTGAAAATGCATGCTAACAATATTTCATATTATTACAGCTTCTTGTGTATACCATGTCATCTATTTATATAGGCATGCTACATACATACTCAAAATGGTCTTCTATATCATTTTGTTGCCCAAATGCATGCTACAATATCTGTGACACTGAGATCAGACCTATACATACATGCTACAATCATTGTGATGCCCCAAGTGCACGCTAGAATTATTGTGACAAGAGAATAAACATGCTGGCATTGATGACGTTTCAAATCTACTTTGAATTTGCATGAAGAAATGTGAAAACAGCTTACTGTCACTTTTGCAAGGTTTGATCTTCAATTCTTGTATGTTTATGTTCTTTTTAGAGCGGATTTGTACCAAGACAAACCTGTCATGGGGGTTCATACCTAGCTGAACTCACCCTGCATGACTGAGTTTTCTAATTTTATGAATTTTCTGGTAGTACATTATCGCTCATCAACTTATCTCTTGCTTAGAGTGCTTGCCCAATGTAGAGTGCCTCCCTTCTACCTTCTTGGTGTGTACATGCTACAACAAGTGGTGAGGAATCCATAAATAACTTGCATATCAACATGAAAATGGAAATTCACCCATATCTTACTCTTGAAGGGAAATTCACCCATATCTTCTCCCATCACTTTTTACTGCTAAATCATTTCAAAGGCCATAGGATTAGCCTGCCATACTATTTACTCACGTCCCTCGAAGCTACAGTCCTAACCTTTCAGGAAAAACCCTCAGCTGATATTATCCACCAAGTGTTAATCCTTCTTCTCACTAAACGGGCAACCCCCGCGAGAAGTCAGGAAATCCACTTGTTGGAAAGTAGTAGAGAAAAAATCTCTAACAAGGGCTTCACTGCGGAAGGCAGAATAAGCGACACCTCCCCTTCCACCTGCCGAACTCCACGAGAGGGTCGGAAGAAGGAAAAGAGAAAGGCTTGTGACCCTTCTCCTCCACAGAAAAGCTCTGGTAAGAAGGTCAGCAGGAGCCTTCAGTTTCAAAAGGATATTGAGAATCCCAATTTCGAACTCCATGAGCTCAAGGCGGCCAAGGTTTGGAGGAGGGACGAGGACCCTGCCAAACTTCCGAAGGGCATCGGGGCAGAAGCTGACGGAGTTCCATGAGAAGCTACAGGGACTGGGCAGACAAATGGTTTCTTACATGGATCAATGGAATGAACTGAAACAAGAGGTTGATGATTTGAGGGAGGGAACTAGGGAACAACAAATAACAGGTGGGGGAAAGATCGAGGGTACCCCCAAAGGCAAGGCGATTAGCACCAGCACCCAAGGGAATCAAAACACTAAGAAGGACAAAGCTTCGATGGAAAAGATCAGAGACATGATGGGACAAAACAAAACCACTGTGGAAGGCCAAAGGCCTAAAATGAGAGGAATGTCGAGCAGCGGTGCAAAGAAACCAATGGGCGGTGGCAGGAAGGAAAATCAGTCTGAGGAAATTTAGCAGATTGTTGTGTCTGGTTAGTTTGGTCTTGGTCTCTTTTTGTTGAGTTTTTGCTGAAAGTTTGTGTACGTTAGGCCATGTAGGCCTTGTTTCTTCTTGTCTCTTTTGTTTTCCTTTACTAAACTTTAGTTTTTAGGTCCTTGTAAACCCTGAGCTTAACTAATCAAATAAAAAACATGAAAATGGAAATAGTTGAAAATGATACCTCTTGATGCCATTGGCTGCCCTTGCTTGTGCTTCCCAAGTTAGCTTGATGGTTGTTGCATGTTCTATACTTACCCTTGATGATTGGAATGTCTCCCTACTTGCTCATACAAGTGGGAGCTAGTTCCTTACTTGGTTGTAACGACAAATGGAACCAAAAAACAGTTTGAAGGTGATTCTTAAGTGATAATGTGAGTGCTACTCATAAATGTAAATGCAAATCAACATCTTACAAGCTTAACTTTGCAGCTAACCTTCCAAAGCATAACTTCTTACCAAGTCTACATATGTGCAATGGTGGTCAAGACACCTCTATGGTTTGTTTCTTCTTAATGGCTTCATCTTTTGAGGGTTCTTATTCTATTGCTACCTCTTGGCTTGTAGGTGCTTGGACTACTTGCTTCTTGATTGTAGATGGTTTTTCCTTCTTGGACTGCCCCTTCTGATTCTTTGGGTGAAGTTGAGGATGACGTTTCCAGCATTTTGCATGCCAATGCCCACTCAAGTTGCAATGAGTGCAATAGTTCTTGCCTATGCTCTTGGAGAATATCTTCTTCCTCTTGCCTTGCCCTTCATGATGACCTAAAGAGTGGTCTTCACAACTTACTTTATTTTTGCTTCCTACATCTTGTTCTTCTCTTTGGCTTGGAGAGTGGTGTAAGCAAATTTCTTTTGTTTTAGGTACTTAGGCTACTTAAGCTGCTTGGTAATGGATTTCTTTTTCTAACACATTGCCATACAATAATTATTTGTTCCATGAAATAAATATGGATAGAGATTCCAACATGCGTGTGCTACATGGCCCATCTTTCTACCCAAGAAACAATGGAATACTTGTCTCTTGCATATCTTCTTGGGCTGCCCTTATGCTTATGTTCACAAGGTTGATGGAGTGGTGATGTTCCACCTTCTCCTTTGGGTTGTTTTCCTCTCTTTGGAGACTCTTTCAACCCTTCTTTGATGTTTATGCCTTTATTGAAAGCTAGTCTTCTCTTTGGAGTAACCTTGAAATATCTCATGTAGTCATGGAGTGGTGATGTGCTTCCTCCTCCATGGAACAATTTTCCTCTTTATGGAGATTCTATTTTGGCCCTTTGAGGCGGTGCAATGCAACCTTCCTCTTCATTGGCAAGTTGTTCCTTCGTAGGAGATACCCTACATTCTTCATTAGATTTTGCAAAGAAAATCGTAGTGATGCCATTACCTGTTGGGCTGATTTTTTTGAGATAGTGGCTTGGGTTCGTTGTCTTTGCAAGGTTGCCTTGCTTCAGCTGCTTTGGAGCTACTCCAACTTCTTGTTTTCCAACAAGTACCCCAATCCTACATAATGAGGCCTTTCCTCAACCTCTATGTGATTTCTCATTCCTTGGCCATTCTTGCCAAGACCTTTTCCATCATTACCCATCTTGAACAACTTAGAGCCAATTCCATTAGTATGCTTCTCAAAACAACCGGAGGATTCAATCAATGTTTTTTTTGGGGGGGAAGAAAAAGTATATGATGGGGTGCTTACCATGCATACCTCACTCATGGATTGTGCATCGTTGGTAGAAGTTGGTCTCCTTTATTTGGTACTCTTCTCTCCTCTTCACTCCTTCAACATCACCTCTTTTGCAAGCAACTCTTGTTGCACAACCCTTCCATGATGCCCATGGAAAAATCTCTGTCGCTGGCCATTGTAACTTGCAACTCTTAATTCTCCATTTCCAAGTTTTGCACCATCTTTCCCAGCTCTCTATTCTCCTCTTGAACTTGCTGATTGATAGTTTCAAACTCGTGAATCGTTTCTCTCTTCAAAGCTTTGCCCATGGTTGAGCTATGCAACCAAATACTCTGCAGTTCCTTGTCGATTATCGAATATGGAAGTAAATACGCACACAAAGCTGAAATATGTTGGCAATACTTGTGCACAAGTCACAAGGAAAACCTGCTCTACTACCATTTGATCCGTAATCAACTTAAATATTCCAAAAACGATTCACCAACACGGATTCACTCCAACTTATGAGCTGATCCAATGTTATATGCTGCTAAAATCAACGTACATAAGGCTAAAAATTGATGTTTGCAACAGCAATGGTTGCCTTCTACATCCTATATTCATTATACAATTGTATAGATGCCCACAATGCTTATGAACCAAATTTCATGCCCCTTTGATGCTACTACCAACATGTAACTCTTCCAATCCACAAGACAATGGTGTAGTAAAGAAGTATGTTGGTTTTAGATTTTATATGAGTGCAATTTACTCCTAATTGCTGTTATGAACAAGCACCATGCTTTCAATCAGCTGAACATATCATTCATACGCTTTCTTAAGTGCTTGTTCATCAGAATGAACGTAGGCAAGAAAGAAAACTCAAATACACATGAAAAGAGATTAACACAAGAGCTTACCTTAGAGAAACCTGATGTGGGAAAAATCCAAGAGATTCAAGTTGAGCCTCCTTGTCTCCACTATCATCGTGTAAAATTTAGAAGTCAATTACTCAATTTGAGCTTTCAAATGCATTGCGGGCTTTTACTATCAGTTCTACAATGCTCATGGGGCATTGTGGGATTTCTTTAATAATTCTACAACACTATACCACAGCATGCTTGACTACTGCATTCAGCTCTACAGTCATTTTCTACCTCTACAATTCAAACTGCAACTCTCTAATGGCTCTTCAATGCCTTTACATGACCCCCTAGCAGTATGTTTATGCTTACAAGTGAGCATATGAGTCATAGAGAGGATTCTGAATGCCTCCCACACCAGGAGAAAGAATAAAAACCACTTCAACTTTCCTTTGGATGCTCGGTTCTGCTATTTTGTCTTTTATGGAGTGGGTTCGGCTGCACTTGAATTTGTTTGTATGTCATGTTCTTTGCAGAGCAGGTTTGTATTTTCCATGCACAACTGAATTCCCCGATTGGATGAGTTAAGTGGTAACAACATATTTCATTGCTACTCATCAAGTTTCTTTTTCTGCCTTTGCTCTGTTCCTGCATTATTGCTTGTCCAATTTTGTTTCCTTAAAGTAAATGAAACATATCTTAAGAGTACTTCATTAGTCACATGAACTAAGCGTTAAGCTGATCATCTTAATGATGTTTTTTCCAAAATCAAATTCGGATCATTTTCCCTTGTAAATAGCAATATATTTATTACTACAGCAGTCTTCTTCATTTATGTGATGAAATTATATAGAATATGTACAACCTTTTCTCTGTTAGGAAATCTAGCTTTTACATTAGTGAATTTGTGTATTTACCGAGAGGTAAATAGTAACAGGTTGTTTGTTAATTAGATTTGGTTAATCAGAATATTGTTATCTAACAATATTACGATATTAGTTTAGCATATTATATTGTTATACGAGTAAGGTATTTGATTTTATAGGTGAGATTTTGTAGGGATATTAGAATCCCCAATAATAGGGAATAGTGCCCTATATATATGTTTGTAATGTGTTCTAAATAATTAATCATTCAGAGAAATAGAAAAATATTTTTTGTGTTGAAATAATTGTCTCTGTGCTCGGCTCAGCAAAGTGCATGTGTCAAATTCTTTATCGCCTCTTTGAATCCACAACAGTGGTATCAGATCAACGTTATGTTTATCCAGGTTATGGAGTCTTGAGATCTGTTCAAGTCATGAGTTGTTCAAGATGAGAGTCTTGATATATGTTCCATATAGTTTCTGCATTTAGTTTATGTTATATAGCGTTGTGGCTTATTCAACACTGTAATCCGAGTATGGAGTTTAGCAACAACATCACCAAGTATGCATATAATCTGGTCTACATTGTTGTTGACAGTTATTTCTTCAATCATCTCCGTTTCCATGCCATTTGCATTGCATTCTGTTGCGTTTACATCAAAATTAAAATGTTGGTGATCCATCAACTCAATTATTTATATCATGCGGCTCTATTCATTTCTAAGCAGTATTTTTTGTCTTAACTCGGATGTGAAGTATTCGTTGGATGCAGTATTCTTGTTCATTTATGTTCATTTGCGAGGAGGATGCAAAGTGATCATGCCACTTAACTTGGATTAGTTTATTCATTGCGAAGTGAGAATACGTGACGAAGACTTGAGCTTTCTCCACAAGCTCGCCAGCCATGCCAAGTTCCATACTTCAACGTGATTTTGGACACGTTGACATTTCAACTTACCTAGACATTGCCCGGTGATATTTTAGGTACTATACAAGTTTTATTTTATTTATTATTTGGTGCCATTTTGGTCTTGGTCGTGTTTTTGCAACAAGCCCAATATAGTGTTTGTTATATAATTTTGTCCATGTCATCAAAAAAAAAAAAAAAAAACTTTAATACGGTCCATCTTTAGTGGTATGTCATTTAGTTTATTTGTAAGCCCCAAGATCGAATAGCTTGAAGTTATAAGATTTGGTCAAATCCAATCTTCAATTAGATTCTTTTTAATATCTTAAGTTATATTTAGAATTTTTAAAGTCACGAGTCAAATGTTGAGTCATTGATATTAGTTGGGTCCTTAGACTCTATATGTCGTTAAAAGATTTCAAAATGTCTATGTCATATGGTTAGTCAAAATTATCAAATAATTTGTTATTCATATCTAATTTAATAGATTTTATATGTACAAAAATTATCCAAAAGTGTCAGTTGTTAATTATGTCTAGTTTATTGTTGAAAGTCAAGTGTGTTCAAGTCGTCAAAAGTACCGTCATTTGTAAAAGTCTTATATGTTGGTCAATTGTCAAAGTTAAATCTTTTGTTGTAACAGACGCATTATTGCTTGTATGCGAGTCCAAAATATGAGGGGGTTCCAATTTATATGGAAGCAACCAATAGAGAACCTGCTGAAACCATCGAAGCTTCATAGACACATGTGCTGAGTAAGCAGTGACATACTGGAGGTTGGAGGATACACGGAGGAAGGAGGTCTTTCAGCGACCTCTCACCAATCGCCAATGACGGGGCCGCATCAATGTTTTGGTGACTTGTGTGTGTGTATTTTACATTTTCGTTGTGTGTTTGCAAAATAAGAATAGAAGAATAATCCCTATTCATGTAATGTAATCTGTGTGAAATTCCAAACATGATTCCCTGATGTGAAGACATTGTGAAAGAACAAAAGCACCAATGTAAGTCACTTCATGGATCTTAAAAGGGTTTGTGGTAAAGATCCAGAAAACCACAGGATGTGAACAGTGTTTTGGCAACAGTTAGGAGAGCAGCTACTGCAGAGATCCCGCGACTACCTTACTTCTTTATGGAGATGACCCTCAATGACACGTCCGTTGCGGTCATGTAATATAAATGTGGGATGCGTTCCTTCGCATATAGTGGTCATATGCAGCAAGATTGCGTCAATAGTAGGTAGACCTATGAGTATGTGGTGGCATAGAATTTTGTTCGTGCAATTCTTGGAAGTAAATGGATTTTATTCATGTCAAGATTTGTGGTAAACCTGTAAAACAATGAGAGGAGTGAGGCTCTCTTTGTATCAAGGTCATGAGCCAAATAGGGCATGCAACAAGGGTTGAGTATACTGCAAATAAGAGTGTTAATGTTTTTGCACCATGTAAAAACTATGGGGGGGAATGTTAAGAAATCTAGCTTTTACATTAATGAATTTGTGTATTTACCAAGAGGTAAATAGTAACAGGTTGTTTGTTAATTAGATTTGGTTAATCGGAATATTGTTATACGGGTAAGGTATTTGGTTTTATAGGTGAGATTTTGTAGGGATATTAGAATCCCCAATAATAGGGAATAGTGCCCTATATATATGTTTGTAATGTGTTCCGAATAATTAATCATTCAGAGAAATAGCAAAATATTATTTGTGTTTTAATAATATTGTTATACGATATTAGTTTAGCATATTATATTGTTATACAAGTAAGGTATTTGGTTTTATAGGTGAGATTTTGTAGGGATATTAGAATCCCTAATAATAGGGAATAGTGCCCTATATATATGTTTGTAATGTGTTCCGAATAATTAATCATTCAAAGAAATAGCAAAATATTATTTGTGTTGAAATAATTGTCTTTGTGTTCGGCTCAGCAAAGTGCCTGTGTTAGATTCTTTATCGGCTCTTTGAATCCACAACATTCTCTCGTCTTCAATTATCCATTGTGTACTTTCAGTTAAGGCCTTTGTACCAGTCTCCAAGCATATTTCCGGTTTCTACCTTGAGTAAGGCCTTAGTGCACTCTGCTGATTTGCATCTACACATACCCTACAGGTAAGCCTGCACTTAGTTATACGTACCTAAATGTAAGACCTACCACTCAGCTTACAGGGTGCTTATTTATATCTAACTACGTCTAAGAATTGCTTCAGACTTACTGGTGAGGAACAAAAAGTCTTTTACTTCTACTCCTACCTTCAACATTAAGCTTCCATCTCAACACAAAGGAGGCCGGAACAGATCCCTAAGCCTGTGTGATACAATAAGAAGCATCACAAGTAAACTTGGTAAAAGAACTTATTACCAATCAAAAAATCAACACCGGGATTGGGAAATTACAAAAGGGGTGATGTTGGTGCATCCGGCATGCTCAAGAACCTAAAAACAAAACTTTGTCATTTCAAAATTTTGAATGGCAGCAGAATAGATGCATGTAGGAGAACCAGATTCATTTTTGTATTATCTATATGAGTGGAGATGAAGAGCACATAAACCATATAAAGTTAATTTGGTCAATGTAAAAGCAGGAACAATTCCCCAAGAGGAAGAATAGATGGGAAGAGGAAAAACAAAGATAGAAAGAATATATACATACTTGCTCATAACTTGGGCACTATATTAGGTAATATTGTACAGGATATGGTCCTCCACAAGATTCAAATGGTGGAAATCTTAACCTAAAAAATTTGACTCCTTGAGCAACAAATATGAAGCAATATATTAAATTGCAAGAAGATCCATAAGCAAATTGGGAGGATTGAATTGAAGGCATGTAACAAGAACTCTGGGTTATGATGGTGGCTAGTAAAGTTCTGCATTTTTGGGCCACTCAAAGAGATGAACATGGAATGGATAAGAAACGGTATTACAGCAAATCAGAAACTTAAGAAATTGGCAAGTTGATTGGCACTATACCTGTAAATTGTTCCATTTTATGTTAGTTCAGCAATTTCTTGGAAGAAACTTCTACAAGGTTTTGATTTACATCTACTAAAGGGGTAATATTGTATCTAGGAAACTAACAGCCCCTTTTTATATTAATATAAGTTTCTTCAGCACCTACTACTGCCCCTACCCAAAGCCCCAAACAAAAAAAGAGAAATGATTATATTGTAAATTATATTACACCACATCCAAGGGGTTTTAGCATAATGCTAATGAGGGAGATTTGTGAGACCCAGGTTCAAATTCCCCCCACTACAACAAGTGGACCCATAACTCCAGCTGAAATGTGGCAAGGTTGTAGTGTAACAATTATGGCATACATTTGAGCGTTAACCAATGTTTACCAATATCATGAATATCATCCAGAGTGTTTAAGCGCCACCATGTTTACAAATATTATAAATTTGGTTCCAAGCTCACCCCATATTGTGTTAAAGGCAACCCATAACCTCACCCATGATTACAAAGCAAAATTTATCATATTGTACCATTGTAAATGTTACTTTCCATGGCCCTGCTAGGACTCAAACCTAGGACCTCCCTTGTGCATGCTTGGGTGCTCTATCACTTGAGCTACAAGCTCTTTGTGACCGGGGCTTGTTTTACAAGGCTCCTTGTTATGGTTTGGGTGTGGCTCATTTTCTCCAACAACCCTCCTTGAGCCACACTTTGGTGCTCAGGGCTCCTAGTTTGGCTCTAATACCATGTTATTTTCCATGGACCAGCTAGGACACGAACCTAGACCTCTAGTGTGCATGCTTGGATGCTCTACTAGTTGAGCGCTTAATTTAGTGGGCTCCTTGTTACGATTTGGGTGTTGTTAACACTTTAATGAAAGGTCTTGCATTTGTTGTTGCTAGAAGGCACATTCCAATAGAAGATATCATGGTATGCATAGCGTGTGTGACCAAAGGCTACGATACCGGATCCTTCAACCCAGACCCCTGGATCCTGGTACGAAACATTTCCGGTATGTATCCTTGTCCAATCCTACCTGAATGCTGCCAGGACCCTCCGGGAGGACTGTGGATCCTCCCAGATACATCCTAGGACTTATCCAGGAGGATATACAGTCCCCCGACAGGCCCTGGTCGTATCCAGGCAAGATTTGTGGCCTAAGGACGTTTTTCTTTTTATTTCACTTTACAAAAAGTCAAATATGGACTTCAAAAAACAATTAAAAATAAAATAATATTTCTAGTTCCACTTCACATGGTCTGTTCAGCGCTGTTCATAACAGCAGAAAGGAATACATTCATACTCAATGTCTTGGAACCAAGTTCCTTCAGATGATCTAATGTTAATGGCCTTCAGCACACGAAAGATCTACTTGTGTACCAACCCTAGTATAGGTGGATAATTCTTGGGTAGAGGCTACTTCCATATGTAAACAAACCTACTAAAATTATTCCCCGGGATCTCCAATACCCCTTCACAATTACTTGATGCTCCTTCATTTTCATCACTATTTGCAGGCTTATTTTCCAAATGAACCTCTTCCTCTTAATGCTCTGAAATTTCCTCTAATCCCTTGTCAAAACTCTCAATACAAGTGGTTCTTTACCACATTCTTTTGGAAACTTTTCACTTGCCAAATTATCAAAGGACCCTTTACTCTTTGATCCTTGATTCACACAAATAAATCCCATTGTGGATATTTAATTGAATATCATGACATTTGGCATTGAATTATCAATATGTTTTGTGGTTATTCAACTTATTTTGTTTACTCTAATGGTTATTCAACCTATTTTGTTTACTCTAAGCATATTATGTGGTTAATTTTGCTTATTTGCATATATTTTTTATATTTTTCATATTTTCTGTATAACCATATCCAAAAACATATCCAGGCACCAAAAAAAAATTGATGTATCCGCATACCCGGATCCCGTATCTATATTCGTACCAGTCCCAAGATTGGCTACTTAGACCAAATGTCCTCAATCTGAAGTGGCTGATCAGATCAGGTAAGAACACTCCAATGCTCTAAAGCATGCAAAGCCTCCAAAATTGGGCATGTTCGTTGAAGATCTAAGGGTACTCAAGCAAGTGAAAGAAAATTCAAATCTTGTGATTACAAAGGCTGACAAAGGAAATGTGGTGGTGATCATGGAAAAGTTGGAATATGTGGCCAAAATGGAGTATCAACTCATGAAGAGCGGTAGTTACAAGGTGCTTAATAGAAATCTAGTAAAGTAGAGCTTTAGAGATTTCCAAAAGGACATCATAGGCTCCTTGCACGCTAAGGATTTTTAAAATTATTTGATTCCAAACAAAGGAATTACTGCAACGATCTATGGCCTACCAATGATCCACGAGTTAGGGCCCCCCCTAAGGCCTATCTTGGACATTCATTTCTCTCCAATCTCTCTTCTAGCAACATTTGTGGCTAAAAAACTTCAACCTTTGGTGTGCAAGGTTTTTTCCTTCATCAAAAATTTAAAAGATTTTTCAGATTTTGTGAAAGACAAATTGGTTGAGGAGCAGGACATCTTAATAAGTTTTGATGTGGTCTTTTTATTCACAAAAATACCCCTATGTAATGCCATCTTGCTTATTAAGAATTTATTTTATGAGGAGACATCAAGGTTTGTTGAGCCATTTCTTAGATCTACTTTCTTCTCCTTTCATGTGCTTATTTGAACGAACTGAATGTGTGTCTATGGGTTCTCCCCTATCTCTAGTAGTTGTGAATATATTTATGGTAGATTTTGAAGGAAACGATTTGTCTTCATTCCATTTACAACCAAAATGGTGCAACCAAAATGGTGGAAGTGTTATGTGGATGATATGAACGCCAACTAGCCACATGGGAAGGAAAGTCTTGAAGAATTTCACTCCCATCTCAACAACATTTAATTCACAAAATAAATAGAGGATATAAGTTCTCTTCCATTTGTGCATATCCTTGTATCAAGAAAGAGTGATAGGTCCTTGGCACGATAATTTTACAGGAAAAGTACTTGCACTAACCTCTAGCTCAATGCCTCATCGCATCATCATCCTTCTCAAAATATTGGTGTTCTCTACACTCTCACAAATAGAGCATTCAGAATATTGGATTTGGCACACATTGAAGTGGAAAAGAACTACTTGACAGAGGCTTTCAAAATGAATAAGGTATGAAACAGATTTTGGATGTTTTCCACAAGGTGGAAAATAAATTTGCTTATAGCATCCAACGTGAAGTTGTGACAGTGAATCATCTTAAGGCTTTTCTTCCTTCCAGTGAAGGCATATCCTTCAAATTAGAAATAATTTTGAGAAAGCACAAATTGCAATCAATAATAAAATTGGAAGCATGATAAAGTCCACCAAAGATACTCTTGAACCAAAGCAAAGTTATGGGGTTTACCGTATTGACTGTATGTGCGGTAGATCCTACATCAGAGAAACAAGAAGATCCTTTCAACAAAGGTTTTAAATAACATGGTTTATATATCTATCTTGAGTACTTTAGGAATTCAGCAATAGCCAAGCATGAATATGTTACCTCACATGACATATACTTGGAAAAAACATTAATTTTGGTAAAAGAAGAGCATTATATGAAAAGAAAGTTGAGAGAGGCCATTGAGATTGGTAAGCATCTGGAAAATCTGAATAGAGACGAAGGATTCGAACTGACTGATTCATATTATGAGGAGACATCAAGGATTGTTGAGCTTTTTCTTAGTCTACTTTCTTCTCCTTTCATGTGATTATTTGAACAAACTGAAGGTGTGGCTATGGGTTCTCCCCTATCTCTAGTAGTTGTGAATATATTTATGGAAGATTTTAGAGGAAACGATTTATCTTCATCCCATTTACAACCAAAATGGTGGAAGTGTTATGTGGATGATATGAATGCCAACTAGCCACATGGGAAGGAAAGTCTTGTATAATTTCACTCCCATCTCAACAACATTTAATTCACAAAATAAATAAAGGATATGGGTTCTCTTCCATTTGTGCATGTCCTTGTATCAAGAAAGCGTGATAGGTCCTTGGCATGATAATTTTACAGGAAAAGTACTCGCACTAACCTCTAGCTCCATGCCTCATCACAACATCATCCTTCTCAAAATATTGGTGTTCTCTACACTCTCACACATAGAGCATTCAGAATCTTGGATTTGGCACACATTGAAGAGGAAAAGAACTACTTGACAGAGGTTTTCAAAATGAATAAGGTATGAAATAGATTTTGAATGTTTTCCACAAGGTGGAAAATAAATTTGTTTATAGCATCCAACATGAAGTTGTGATAGTGAATCATCTTAAGGCTTTTCTCCCTTCCAGTGAAGGCATATCCTTCAAATTAGATAAAATTTTGAGAAAGCACAAATTACAATCAATTTTTGATCCACAGAATAAAATTGGAAGCATGATAAAGTCCACCAAAGATACTCTTGAACCAAAGCAAAGTTATGGGGTTTACCATATTGACTGTATGTGCAGTAGATCCTACATCAGAGAAACAGGAAGATCATTTCAACAAAGGTTTTAAATAACATGGTTTATATATTTCTCTTGAGTACTTTAGGAATTCAACAATAGCCAAGCATGAATATGTTACCTCACATGACATATACTTGGAAAAAACATTAATTTTAGGAAAAGAACAGCATTATATGAAAAGAAAGTTGAGAGAGGCCATTGAGATTGGTAAGCATCTGGAAAATCTGAATAGAGACGAAGGATTGGAACTAACTGATACATGGAAACCTACATTTCCGGGTGCCTATGCCCAGGAGGGCTGATCCTGGGACAGTACTTTCAGGTACCAGTCCTCCTGTGGGTACCGCCTAGGTACTGCCTAGCAGAGCCAAGTACAGATGGAACGAACACGGGCATACCCGGCTCTGTTGGGCAGTATCCGAGCGGTACCCAGCAGGTATCCGTAGGTAAAAATATTTTTTTTATTTTATTTTGTTTTTTGTTTAAATAAGTCAAACTTGTACTCAAAAAAATTTGAAAAAAAACATTAGAGGGGAATCGCTGCCATTATTTAGTATCCTCTTCTTGAAAATAAACGCACTTTAGATTATGTAAACTTAAAGTATAAGAAACAGTAGGAAGGTTTCCTAGAGATCATGCTGAAGAAACAATGTTATAGTTTTATCAGCGACATCTGCCTAAATGCAAGCAACCTCGTCTGTCGTCTGTCAGCGTCAAAGGGAAAGATAAAATCTTATCGTGGTCTATGGCAGGGCAAATCTTCAAAATGGTTGACATTGATCTTTGTATCCATTTATGTTTGACAGTCTATGGAAGGTTTGGGCTTTTTATAGCACCTCTTGCAGACTCTTAAGACATGATGAGTAGTAAATGAAGGTGGATGCCAGCCCTGCCAAGAAGAATATTTCCCCATAGAAAAAATTTAATCCGAGCACCCTCCCCAAATAATTTGACCACAAGCAGCAAGTCAATGCATAAATCTGCTCACCAGCAGAAGAGTTCTCTCCCAAGTGATTTTTGTGTATACATTATAATTTGTAACATTTGCACAATGTACATGCTCTAAGTTCGACCACTAAATATCATGACATTTTGCATTGAATTATCAATATGTTTTGTAGTTATTTAACTTATTTTGTTTACTCTATGCATACTATATGGTTACTTTTCCTTATTTATCTATATTTTTAAATATTTTCAATATTTTATATATTTTTTGTACGGCCATACCCAAGCCCCAAAAAAATGTTGCACAAGCATACCCGATCCCCATACCCGTACCAGTACTAGTACCAAGATCGGCTACTTAGATGGAACCCTATTTCTCACTTGCTCAAGGCACAAAAAGAAAATAATTAATAAGTGTTGGTAATGATTTAATGTTTTATGCCCCCAAGGGTTGGCCCAACTGGTTGGGACGTAGGACATTAAAGTTGCCCTGCCTAGTAGTCATCGGTTCAAATCCCTAATTTATATTGCAATGCTAGAGTGGGCCATCTAAGCAAAGTAAGGGGTTATAATGGCAGTCCGATCAGACTTGAATGCTCGGCTTGGGGACTGAGGCCGCTCCTAGTTACTGATTCCACTGATTTTTATTTTTTTTAATGTTTTATGGACAATTATTTAATATTGACATTTTGCATAAATTATTATTGTCATTGATCTGTATAAGGATCCCTTGTTTGTAATCTTATCATTCATCTTGATGATGGATGACAGAGTGTTGTCCAAAAATTCGATCTCATAAACCTGTTTACAATTTATCTGGAAGTTCTTCTTTAAATTACAATGTACTGATTCATATCTACAGAAGGGCACGTCCACATGGACGCTACTGCTAAAAAATCCTCAATTATTGATGATGAAACGATTAATTATTGTATCTGGATCTACCATAGAAATCTATTACATCCTATGTCATTATAATATCATTAAGATAGAAGCTCATCGCAGACCCCTACTCTGTGTTGTTAGAATGAAGAGCTCCACTGTACACCATGGTAGCATTTGAATAACATATACATAATTGGGTCTTCCTAAAATCCTAAAGCACAGATGATGAAATGTTTTATTATTGTAACTCAGTCTCCAACTGTACCCTATCCTAGAATTTGGGTAACATAGACATAACTGGGTCTTCTTAAAATCCTCAAGTATAGATGATGAAATGATTTTTTATTGTGTCTGCATCTACCACAGAGCTCCACCGCACCTCGTGTCATTATAATATCATTGAAAAATAAGCTCCATGTAGGCCCCTTCTCTGCATTGTTAGAATCAAGGTCTCCATCTGCAACACATGCTAGCATTTGAGTAACAAAAACATAATTAGGTCTTCCTAAAATTCTCAAGTAAGGACGATGAAATGATTTATGATTGTATCTGGATCTACCACAAAAATTCCAAGATCCTCCGACATCATGATATCATTCAAATAGAATCTCCTTGCAGAGGCCTAATTTGTTGTAAGGATCAAGGGTTCACCCAATTGTAGCATTTCAGTAACATAGACATAATTAGGTCTTCCTACAAACCTCAAAGTATGTATGACAAAATGTTTAACTCGGTCTACCACAGAAACACAGCCTCCTCTGACATCATGATATCATTCAAACAAATGCCCCTCGCAGAAGCCTACTCTGTTGTCAGAATTAAGGCTTCCAACGGTACCCCAGTGCAGCATTTGGGTAGCCTGGACATAATTGGTAACTCCTAAAATCCACAAAGATGGATGATGAAATGTTTTATTACTATAATTGTGTTTACCACAGAAATCCACAACATCCCGTGGCATCGTAATATCATTGAGACAGAAGATACAACAAGCATGCACTTAGTGGGTGCTGTTAGAATCAAGGGTTGCAACTGTGCCTGTTGAAGCATTTGAGCCAGGTCGACATGATAGGGTCTTCACAATATCCTCTAGTATGGATCATGAGATGATTTACTATTGTATCTAGGTCTACCACAGAAGTCCACGACATCCAGTGACATCATGATATCATTGAGACAGACGCTCATTGCAGTCACCTATTGGGTGTTTGTTAGATACAGGTGCTGCAACTGTAGCCCATTGCAGCATTTGGGTCAAAGTTGCAAACACAGATAATTGGATCTTCCTACGGATCTATTTTTAGCTTTTCAAGTACTGAATTGTAAAAAAAATTGACCACATAGAGATAATTCAGTCTTCTAAAAAACTTAAAAATAACTCATTGTGGCAAAAGGTCATTGGTGAAGTTGATTGATTCACAATGGCCCCCAGGGATCAATTCTTGTCGAGTGCAAAGACCTGACACCATAAGGGATGAGACCGGGTTCCAATTCCAGGGGAATCATCCCATTAAGCAAAGATGAAAAATAACTCATTGCAGCATTTGGATCACATAGACTAATTGGGCGCGGGCCTTCCTAGAAAACTGTTTTTTTTTTTTTAAATTACACCCCATTGTAATATTTGCGCCACACATAATTGGGTCTTCCTAGAAAACTGTTTTTTAAAGTTATAACCCGTTATAGTATTTGGGTCACCCATAATTGGGTTTTCCTTGGCAATTGGTTTTTTTTTGGACATTCGATGGGTGATCATAAGATCATAAGAACTCACAGAACAATCAGATTACAGAGTGAACAGTACAACATCATAATTTTTGTCAAACTAAAATCAGACATAATCTACTCATCCTTTGAATATAGAAAAATGATATTAGTGACTTACATGTCCAAGGGCACAGTAGTGTGAAGGAATTGGACCAAGGTGGGTTGCCCAAGGAGGAGGTGTGTATGGAGAAATGCTGAAAAAGGACCCTCTGCCTTCTTGCTGTCCATCCATTTTAACTGAATTTGACTTCACTGTGCTACTGCTGCTCTTGGTTTTCACCTGCAGTTTTTTATGACAGAGAGCTCGTATACCAACCCAAAGCCTTGTATTGGATTGAATGAATGCGCCAGTCACCCAAATGCTATTTGAAACGAGGGACAGAATGCCCATATGTACCTGTTCATCCAAGACAAGGAAGCAAATTCCTATGGTATGCTTTCTGTCTCAAGAAAAAGGATCCTTGTCATATTTGGTATCAAAATTTCATTTGGAATCTACAGTAAGAAGGGAGGTGAGGTAGTATTTAAATTCCAAACACACAGCATATTTGGGATAGATGAGAATGTTATGGTTTAGAGAGAGAATTTTACCAATAAATTTCTCGTCAAATATAATGAATTTTAAGCTGAAGTCTCACATTGTTATTTGTTCTTATGCAAATAGCTTATTATTATTATTATTATTATTATTATTATTATTATTATTGATATTGATATTAATATTGAGATCAAATTAACTGGTTGGTATTTAATATATAATAATTAGTTTTTTAGTTTAGAGTTTAATATTAAAGTAGAGAATTTTTTGTGGATAAATATTTATCGTTGTTAAGATTTTACCTCTTTTAATAATTATTATTATTTTTAATTGAAATTTTTTTTAATGATTTTTTTAAATTAAAAATGTGTATTTTATTTCTAAAGAATAAAATTATATAAAATATCGATCAAAAAGGTGGGTGGTATGTAAGTAAACTTCAAGTAAAAATACGATAAAAAGTAAATGGGAATTAATGTTGTGAAAATAGGAGTTGCAGCATTAGACCCACAATACCATTAGTAGAAAATTGCATAGCACGTGACATTAACAATAATTGATAAATAGCAAGAGACAAGATATTATGCCACCTACGCAATCATCCCCATAGAAGGACAAAGAGGAAGCAGTGGACTGTCTAGTTTATTTCCCCAACTACCCTCATGGGGGTGTGGATCATCAAGTATGGATCCCTAGGGATCTTATTCATTATTTTTTTCAGCATCTTCCTCAATCTACCGACGAGGGGGTGAAACAATGAGAGCCAGTCGAGAAATTTTCCTTGCCCATCCCAACTAGAAGGCACATAACTAGCGTGTGGGGAATGGCACCCTCCATGGCACCTCAATATTGAAAATCAACGACGAGGAGGAGTAGGTGGTGTGGATAACACAAAGTGACTACACGACTTACATTGCCCCTACCTTTATCCCTCTACGCTTGATCCCTTTCGGGAGGGTCTTGGTGTGAGGCATCTAAAAGCACCTTGCTGATAGTACAGGGGCATTACCCCAATCATAAATGAGAGTGCAGAGGTGTTCCACCTCTTATGCCACTTTATTTGCTTACACCTGAATATGTAGCATGACATTTGACAATGTAAATTTTTTGTTAGTTGTAGAGAAATATCTATCAAGATGTTTTTTATTACACACAACAAAATTAATATCTTTCCAAAGAAGAAAGAGAATCTCAATATGAAAAATATGTCAAATTTACTTGAATCTTATAGGGTGTAGAACAAAAGCCCATAATAGAACCATGTGTTGGGAAAAAGGGTTTTGGTGTAAAGGGATGAAAAAAGGAGTGAATATGCCTCCAAGCTTTTTGGGCTCTAACATAAAACTAAAAAATGTGCTTAAAAGACTCAATTTGTCCGCAGGTAGGACATTTGGGAGATGGGCTCCCCATACAAAGCAATATGTCAACCACTAAAAGACCTTGGTAAAAAATGTGCCATGCAAAAAGGGCCTTTTTAGGCTCTATAGCTGCAAACCAAATAGTTTGGAATCTCTTTCTTCAAAGAAAGGAAGAACTATTGAGATTCCACCATTTGTTGAACATCTCCTAGGGCATAGTGTTGGGAGTTAGCCATTGATAACCATGTCAGGGTTTGTACCAAATAAAAGTAGTGGACACACTCTAGTTCCAATCTTTCCACCATTTGAGAGATACTTTAATTCAAGTTTTATGGAAAGCATTGTATGACACAACCATCTAAATCTCAGCAATGGATTCAAAATCCTAATTGTTCGGTTTTAACTTAGTCTTTAAATCTCACCAATTGGCCTAGGACATAGATCGCTTGTGAAAGATATCCCTAATGACATGAATGCCTTTATGAAAGAGGCAAAGGGCTTTGATTTTAGGAACCTCAACCAGGGGCTTACTATTAACAACAATAATTGGGGACCACCATAGGGAGTGTGAATTAATAGATAGGCATGATCTAAATATATCCACCTTCCATACCAACCAAGGTTTAATTGTAGTAACCTTCGATCGAGTAAAAAAAAATGTGATTTAATTTATTTATTTATGTGTGACTTCAAGTTATCTTTCTAAAAGGTGTCCTAACTCGTTTCTTCCCTTATGTTTAAAAACAAGCTTGTCAAAATTCAATCATACATGAAAGTTAAAACAAAATCAAGTCATCGTAATACTATTTCATAATACCATTCACGTAATTTTTTTTCATAGTGTTGCCATTACAAAATCAGTAATCGATAATCCATTCATGAAATCAATTTCAAATTCAACCATTTTTTTAGTCTACGCCACTATAAATTCAGTTACATGTTTTCATATCAAAATCATATTACACATTTAATACTAGAATCAAAGTATGTGTTCACACTAAAAATATTAGACATAACACAATTCATTATCACTTCCTACATGAAATATACAATTGTATTGTACCAATGATACTCTCGTAACTCATATTTACATTTATTTCTTAGAAGTTGAAGCAATATGCACAATAAGTGGATAAATATAATAACTCAATCCACATATTTATTCCATTGTAAGTACAAATGTAACAATGTCTGAGCATTTACTAAGTAAGACAAGTCATCTTTCATCTTTTGGTAGTCCAATAGTTCAATTCAAAAGTAATATAGAAATCAGAATCAGTTTCATATTCATAATGGAATAACAACTTATAATTTTTACAACTACATTGCTAATACATGAGTTCATCATTCCGAGTAATAATACAATATTCAATGAGTATAGTCATATGTCCAAAATATTCATATATGTACAAGTATTCATAAGGAAATCTACAAGAGCTCTAAATATCATCATTATTGACAAAAGACCATATAGAAAGAGAAGAGGGTGAGCATCGTTGGAGGGCTTTTCCTCAAACCACATAACCTTTCAAATCCCCCACACACCTCTCGGCTACTAAAAGTGGACCTACCCTTCCATGAAGGTACTAGATACGAAAAACTAATAGAACAAGAGAGAATCCATGTGGATTAAACAAGTCGGCATGCAACTCCCCACAAACAATGTAGTCAATGTACTAGAATTTGAATGATATATCATTCATAATTTATATGTAAATGGACATACAATAGATTAACTCCTAAGTACATCTCAAATTTAGCACTAAGGCGTGTCTGATAATTGCAAGTAAATTAATGATCCTGCCAAAAACTCTAATCCTTATATATAGAGTTTCATTAGCCAATTCTCAAGTTATTAAATCTTCTCGTTGGCATCTATAAGTCCATGAGCATATGTAACCTATATATCTTGAATTTCACCCTCTTAAATAATATCATGAGAAACATGTATCATGTATATATATAACCTCTAGCATAGGTAGATAAGCATGATATATATCTATTGACAAATATAAAGGAAAATTAAAAAAAATCATTTTGATGTTTTCTACTATTTTTTCATTTTCTAATTTTTTAAAGGTAGTTAGATCACATAAATAGAAAGCCAAGGAGCACACATAAGAATAAGAAAGGTAGATCAATCAAGAAAGAACAAGAGACATGGGGCACATTCAAGAGAAGAACATGAATAGGTAGGTAATGGGCAAAATCAAGGTAAAAACACAAATAATCAAGCCAAGGAAGGTAATCAAGTAAAAGTAGAAGGAAATCAAGCAAGCCAAAGGGAAAAAATAGGAGGAAAGAAGAAGAGAAGGATTCCAAACAACCTACCAATTCACTTAAAGCTCATTGCATGTTAGGATAGAAGGTATTGATATATATGTTTTCATCATCAAGAAGTTTACATGAGTGTTTGGAATGGGATCAACAATTAAGGGGCAAGGACTAGTACAACATAATAAGCAGCATAAACCAAGGGGTTAGAATAATCTCAATGTAAACCAAGGTAAGAACATAAATGTCGATTTTAGAAGAAGATGATGCAAGGCACAATCTCAATGGAGGAAGGGACATGAAAAGAATGACATATAAAAGAACAGATGCAAAAAAGAAACTATAGTACAATAATGATATATTGATAAAGCATAAGTGATAGACTAGCATGGATAACCGATGATCTCATCTCAAATTTCAAAGCCTGGACTAGAGGAGTTAGATGCATCACTAAAAGTATTGGATAAATAGTTGCAAGATGTGTAACAACCTAAATCGTCATCCCAAAGATAGATATTATGATAGTGGGCTCAAGGATCCACCTTAACTCTTGAAAAACACACAAATTAGTTTGGATATATATTGGTATAGTTGAAATCTTAGTAGGTGCTTGGTATGAAATGATGTAAGAGGTTGTAAATCAATCTTGGGATGTGGATGATTAGGCATTGCATATCAAGCTAGTATAGCTATAGAAGTCTTAACTCTAGGAGTTGTGACTTGGGATGTTGAAGTTGTAGTTGAAAATGTAATGAAAACCATAACCATAGGGGGTGAAATAGTAGAATATGTCACACGAGGCCAAATATTGTGATTTTTAGGTAGCACTTTAGGAATCATTTCATGATGTTTTTGATATAGGATCGGTATCTCAAAATATGTGCCATGAATGGTATTTACTTTGTCATTATGTACAAGCTTAAGGCAATGATGTAGTGTGGATGGTATTTCTCTTATTCTATTCAAAAATGGTTGTCTAAGTAATATATTATAAGCACCGGTATATGACACTTCATATAACTACACTAATAGTCTTAAAACCAACTAGAACTGATAATGTAATACCACCAAGGGGTGTGCATGTAATAATGTCATAACTCCTAAGTATCATAGTCATATTGAGTAAATCTTAATGCGTGTATCCTCTATAGTTATAAATGACATTACAATTAGATTTTGACTTGAACCATTATTGATCATAATGCCACGTGTGATCGAAGGATGTAAATCAATAAAACCATGTATATAGAGAGAGGACCATTGTTTGAATCATCATGTGAAATCTCATGGTCATAGAATGCAATAGACAGTTTTTGTTTATGTGAGCTAATAACTCTATCGATAATATTATTAGTGATGTGATCTTTGGATTACATTGATTGGTGTATGGATGTAGTCATGTGAACATTATCTTGTTTTTTGTTATTATAATTTGGTAAAAGATTATCAAATATTTACAAGCTTTGATTAGGCATTGTGATAGATTTTATATGGCCATAAACTCAAATAGTGTTACTATTGATGAGATATTATATCTTATGTTGTAGTTTATAACATTAATTCATAGAATGTTCGAAAGCTCTATGGTTATAAAAGTATTGACTGACCTCGTATCTTTTAGACATAGGTCAAGTAGAATCCAATTGATATGTCTCAGGTGGAGTAAAAAAATTACATTCGAGTAAGTAATTTAATCACATTGTAAAATGGTTCAGGTGACCTTGTAAATTATTGAGTATTCCTAGAAGGTGGAAGCATAAGCCTATTTAGATGTTGTGATATTGTATTTATTGTTTTGGCATCAATCTTAGCTTGAAATGTTAGTGCATCATTAGTCTTAGCTTTGAATTTTGATTTTCCTTGATATATGAAAGTAGTAGAGGTAAAAGCGTTAAATGTATACTTGAGCATATTGGCCTCTAAAAGTTTAATCTCATAGGTGCAAACCATATGGAAAAGTTTGCCGAAATATTGATAAGCATTGAACATAGATTTATCTTTGGGTTTTTTTAGCAAATGATTGGAGAAAATAATTTGTAGCTCACTAGTATAGGTTTGACGAGACATTTTTCATAAGCATGGTCTTGAATATAAGTACATAGTCAACATCGTTCTCACTAGGTCCTTGTTTAAGTTGTGCAATTTGAGAAAAACATGTCTTTATGGTTAATGTTTTTAGAGAAATAAGCTAAGAATATGTCATCCAAATCATTAAATCAATGTAAAGAGCCCATAAATAGGGCATAAAACCAATCCAAAGCATAGTCCTTGAGACTTATAAGAAAACACTTGGTCATCAATAAGTCATTGTGAGTAAAACCAAAGCATGAAGACAAATAAGATCTAATACGATGCAAAAAATCACCCTCTCCATTGTATAAGTCAAATTTAGGCACTAAAAAAGTAGGAGGCAAAGGTTGAAGAAGGCACTCCTGAGCCAATGGGTTGTGTTATATGTCATGAGAGGAAACCACATGACTAGACTTGTGAGATCCTTGGGATAGTTATGTAATTTATAATTACATAGATTGAGGTTGTTGTTGGAGTAATGGATCTTAAGATGTCAAAACATGTGTGGGAGACACTATATGATTAACATTACTAGCAATGGGGTTTTGATTGGTAGCTTGACTATGATGATGACCAAAAGATAAAATATGAGAAATAGTTCATGATGGGACATTATTCATTCGATTAGAAGTAAGAAATACCAAAGAAATAATAGGTTGTGTATGAATAATAGGAATAACCTAAGTAGTAATTGTTAAGGACTCAGATTGCACCCTAGCTGAAAGTAGAAGTGTTCAAGTCCTACTCTCAAATCTAGGCCAACATGGGAATGAGCCTAGGTTGTGGGTTACCTAAACTTGGGTCAAACCTCTAGGATTTTTAATGAGGTTAGCTCCTCAAATATAAAAATATAGTCCCCATTACTAAACCTATGCTATTGGGGTGAAAACGGGGGATAAATACAATGAATAAAATCTATACTAAATGTGGTGATGCACCAAATGTTCTAAGATCCACTTTCAGCTTGGACACTTCTGTGACTACCAATGAATCCAATCAAGACAAGGGCCGGTCAGAATCTATGACAAGGTTGCAAGCATGAGTGTTTTGTATGAAGGTTGAAACGAGACTTACAACTTGAAGGACATGAAGAGATAAGTCAATATGAGACACTGTGGACTTATGACACTTCAAGAGGGAAATCACTAGCTAACACTTCACACAACTTGTAAGAAACCAATAGAATTGAAGTAAGGTACATGAAGAATACATAGATGATGAATAGAAACATACACTTTGCACATTAAACTTCAATAAAGTACACTTAACATTCAACCAAAATCTAAAAATGTCTTATATTGCTTCAAAAGAGTGTTACAAAGTGATTTTGATAGAGCTTCAATATCTCCAGCCCTAGGGTCCTTTAATCAAGGGTTCAAAGCAAGTATTTATATGAATAAAAGATGAGGGATAGAGAAGAAAATTGTACTAGGGAAGGCATTTATGAGCTTGATCCTATTCAAAACAACCATAGCTACCATTTTTCTCGAGCTTATTCCTACATTAAAGTCACTTCTTCTCTTTTTTGGTGCGGTCAGGGTAAGTTATGGGGAGCCATCCCTGTTAGTACATGGGCCTTTCCAAGATTTTATGTGTTATTATCCTTTATTTCTACGGTGAGGTCTTTTATGTGTTTGGGGGGAGCATGCCCAAGTCTAGTTTTAGCATGTATTTGTCATGGGCATGGTTGAGTCCAAGGATGATAAACCTTTTCATTATTGCATGGATCTAACCCAACTACATCTTTTGAACACTGATCCAATGTAGATGAAAACCAATCTACTTAATTAGTTTTCCCATATTTTTGAATTGTCAGAGTTTTACTAAAAACATGGCCTCACTTCTTCATTTAAATCATTGATCCTTTACCTATATTAGGCCTGGGAGACTTAATTTTTCCTTGTAGAGCTTTGATGATGATCCCTGGTCTTAACTGTTATCTTTGTTTAACTCAGGTCAAGCTTTGAGCTCAGTTTTTATGTTTTCATAAGCTTGAGTCAGACTTAGGCTTGACTCCATTATTTCTTTCATTTAGGTCGAGTCGATCTTGGTTTCTTCAATATGCCCCAACTTGATCTTTGCTCATTGGTTATTGGTAATCTGATTCGACTCATTGACTCACTAACCTAATCTCACTCTATCGATTTGTCTGTGCATGGATGTCCATGAGCCATCAATTTTCTACCTAACCCACACACTTTTGACACTTGTCCTTGACTTATTCACCCTTGAGATTCATTGACCATTTTGACTCTGCCTTACTCTATTTGATCTTGATGAGCAATTAAGTGTGAGCCCTTGATGTAGCTTTGAATTATTAACTGTCTCTGTTGGTGCCACTTGTCAATCCCATGTTTATTCTTAAGATCATGTCAGTTTATCAGTTCACATGATTATAACACATGTTGAATTCTCACACTATCTAACTACTTGACCTATCTCATTCTGTTGGATTGAGATATATGATTGAGTGAGGACCATTGATCTCGTTCGGACCCACAATTTGAAACCTAATGACTAGTTAATGATCTTAAATTTGATGGTCTACGGGACATCAAATGACGTTCATGAAATCATCATTAACATTCATGCGATCATCAAATTTAAGCTCAAAAGGACTTACTTTGTTTGAGCTTAAACTTGACATTAGTGCAAACGTCTCATTACATGGGTTCAACTTTAGAAGCTTCCAACTTGAACCAGAAAAGCTCACATGGGTTTGAAATTTTTTTAGGATGATCTTGACATGTAGAACTATAATTGTGCATGATTTAATGGTTATGCAAGGCTTTCTGAGCAAAGATAAAAATTATGTAAGTGGATTAGTCTATTTATTTCTGCGTGACATCCTAGTGATGGTCTGGTCCCTTAAAGCTTGTTCTTGACTCCTTTGCTTGAATCTTTGAGGCTTGAACGGGTCCTGGGACTTGAGCAAACCTACCTAAGACCTTGAACTACCTTGACCATCATGAGGACCTACTCCTTCAAAAATTGACAAACTACAGTAAACTTAAAGTGTTTCAAAATCTTTACAAGTTGAAGGTGATCTTAAGACCACTTATTCCATCTAGAACTTGATTCATCTGCTCATTCACTTGACCATTTCATTCAACAAAAACTCTACCTAGCTATTCTAATCCATGTTTGACCTTTAAAAAATTCACTGCAGTCGGGCAAGCTTGGTATGTTGGCCAAAATGGCCAACATTTTTGGTAATTCTATTGGCTTGACTAGCCTGCTGGTCATGAAACCTAGAACTCGACCAATCTCTTTCATGATGGTTAGATAAATAAAACACTATTTAAATAAAGACCATATCTATCTCTTTGAAACATATTGAAGCAATGAGTTGCACATGAATAGCAAGAAAGCAACAAACTAATAAACAACTACTTGAAATAGTAAGAAAAAACCAAACAGAACAATGTGCAAAGGCACTTGGAGGAAAAAAGAGACCTATCTACCTATATACAAAGATTATGATACAAAATTAGTAGCAAAATTTGAGATACCTCACGTTGATAGGGATGGGAAGGCTCTCTCCACTCAACCTAGCAAGCTCAAAGGCATTGTTCTCTTTACAACTCATGATGATATAAGGTCCACTCCAAATATTGTCAAACTTGGAGTGCTTTCTTGGTTTTGCACAATCCTCATCCCATTTGAGGACTATATCACCTTGCTAAAATGTCCTTGAGGAAGATATCTTGTCAAATGAATTTTTAACTTGATGATTATTGGACCACTTAATATGCATAGCAACGTCCCTTGTCTCCTTCAACTTCCTGAACTCATTCCACCTTACCTGTATAGCATTGTCCTCTAAAAGCTCAAGTTGATGTGAAAGATCCAATGCAAGATACACAAGGGATATAGGAAGTATGGCCTCTTTCCCATAGACCAGAAGGTATGAGGAGTGTTTGTTAGATGTTTTAGGTGTCACTCTATCTGCCCATAAGGTAGTCCTTAGGCTATTATTCCACTCCCTTTGACTATCCTCCATGATTCTCTTGATAATCCTCAGCAAGTTCATATTTGTGGACTCTTCTAGTCCAGTTCCATGTGGGTAATAGTTGGAGGATGTTTTAAGATAAATCCCATGTGAAAGAGCTGACTCACTTACCTTGCTACTGCTGAAATCCAATGCATTATCCGAAATGATCGTGGAAGGCACAGCAAACCTAGTCACAAGGCTATCGTAAAAGTTCAAAATAGAGACTTTGTTAGCCTCCTTGAGGGAAACTAATTCAACCCACCTTTTAAAGTATTTTATAGCTATAATGATCCATTTATGTCTTTTAATTGAAGGGGGTGTATCATCCTTATGAAGTCTAACCCCCATTTGATGAATGGTTATTCTACTTGAATTGGCTGCAGGAAGGGAAACTAGTCTCTGCTTGCCAACAAACATTGCACATTTTGGGCATTTCCTTACCCAAGAGTGAGCATCTCTAAACATTATGGGCCAAAATTACCCCACTCTAATGATTTTGGAGGTTATGGTCTTGGCAGCAAAGTGCCTACCAGCTAGAGCATCATAGAATTGTTCAAGTAGCTTGTTAATATGGCATGACTCTACACACCTTAAAAACATGCCTCCTATGCCCTTCTTGAAAAGTACCCCATCTATTAAGACATAAGGTATACTTTTCAACCTGAAGTGCCTTATTTTTTATTTATCTATCCCCATAGGACATTGGATTGTTTCAAGAAACATACTTATATCATGTATCCAACTAGAGAGTGTGTCATCTGCAACTGCCTATTGGCTATCATAGACTATCAACACTTGGTCTTTATCATTTTTTACTCTTGATACAAAGTGATTGCATAACCCTCTACCCCTTACAATCTTTATAACTCTGATCTCAAGGTCGTACTCCATGCTTTTTTTTACCCATCCATCTCTTTTCTCATTAAGATCTATGTTGAGTATGAACTCTTTGATACTTGGATGCACTACCATGAGTATGATCTTGCTATTAGAGATCATGTGTCTGACCTTATTCAACCCTTTCAATATTGAAAGTACATGCTTTTTTACAAAGCTATACCTTCCCTCATACTCTTCTAAGGCCTAATTGAAGAAAGTAATAGGTTGTTTCAGACCTTGTTCATTCTG
This sequence comes from Torreya grandis, assembly GCA_037957365.1. Classification (NCBI taxonomy): domain Eukaryota; kingdom Viridiplantae; phylum Streptophyta; class Pinopsida; order Cupressales; family Taxaceae; genus Torreya; species Torreya grandis. Next base: position 2,229,665 of record JARHVA010002212.1, read on the forward strand.
CTGCATCAACATGGTAGAGATTGTATCCATTGTAGAGAAAGCATACAAGTAGAATTATTTATTAAAATTGGGATTAATAAGTGTAGGGGCATGATACATGGCCTCTTTGATGGCCTCAAATCTCCTTTTACCTTATTTGGTCCATGTAAACTCTTTGCACTTTCTTAACATGTGAGTAAGAGGCTTGACCATCTCTGTAAACCCTAGGATAAATCTTCTTATAAAATTAATCTTTCCTAAAAATCTCTACAAACCCTTCTTGTGCTTGGGTAAGGGTAGGGATAAGATAGACTCAACTCTTTTAGGGTTTATGGAAAGACTTATTTTCAACTTGGA